>PVIU01002025.1:177121-187232 GCA_004026605.1 Ondatra zibethicus
CGGAGACACACAGCGTCTGGATCTGTCTTTTCTGAGTACGCGGAGACACACAGCGTCTGGATCTGTCTTTTCTGAGTATGCGGAGACACACAGGGTCTGGATCTGTCTTTTCTGAGTACACGGAGACACACAGCGTCTGGATCTGTCTTTTCTGAGTACACGGAGACACACAGGGTCTGGATCTGTCTTTTCTGAGCATTTTGCTTTTCGTTTCCTTGCCTGGTTAAACCAGGAACTCAGAATCGCAGTAGATCTCTGTGGGTTCATCACTGGATGCTAAATAACGACAGAAAAGGCAGCCTGGCCTTAAGCCTCCTGAAGACTCATTTTCATGCAAGCACGCTTTCCTTTAAATATTATTCTTGTCCACAATCTGCAAACCAAGTGTGAAGAAACCAAAGCATAAGAAAGAAAAGAGCAGCACCCCGCAGGAGCTAGCAACAGGGCCTCCATCCTGGAACCTCCTGGTGGCGGAAGGGAGAGCTGACTATACAGAGCTGTCCTCTGGCCTTCACACGTGTGCCATGGCGTGTGTGTGCCTTAATACCATGATGCCCCCAGGTTTCCTGTTCAGATGTTTACGTATATGCCTTTTTAGGATATGGTTGTGTAGCTAATAATTTTGATACAAAGGCAATCATCTTCCTCAGTGACAGAAACCTATCTGAAGATAAAATAGGATTGGTTTGGCTTGAACTGATGCTAACGACCTTAGTTCCTAACAAACCCTCTTTCCTTCCGGGCGTGTTCGAGAGGGACTTAATGCAGTGCAGAGTTCTCAGACAGCACCCTCTGGGAGTAAAGGCCCGCTTCTGTGACAGTGATTGCTAACAGATGGCGCACGGCCCAATCCAGATGCACATTTACTCTTATGAAAGTAGGTTAAGGTGTCTAATTGTGGTGTTAGACTAACTACTAAATTCCTGACTCAACGTTCTCCTTTAAATACTAGATTTCCTTCTCGGTCAAATATGAGATGAATCAAGGAGATGCATTTGTCCAGACAGATGTGAGTACCTTTTGACTTGTTAAAATATTTACATTACACTTTTGATTTAAAATTTTGGGATGTAAATAAAGCTTTGAAAATAGATTGGCCCTGTACTCTTGCACTGACCTGCATCCTTCGGGTAGTGCAGGGTTTCCTCCATCATTTTTCAGACTCCACATTGCTTCCAGTTGTCACATCTTCTGCGTGTCCGCCAGTCCGTGTCAGTATCCAGTATTTCTTTGTCTTTCATGGCTGTGATCCTTTGCTAGCATTTGTTTGGTAGCTTTTTTGGCCATCAATTTGGGTTTCTCTGCAGGTTTTCCATGTTTAAATTGAGTTTGTATGTTTTTACTAGAGATTGCTGCAGGAGTGCACCAGGCCCTACTCAGTGCGTGGGGTCAGGAGTGCACATGTGTGCATGTGTGTGAGTGTGTGTTGGAGGGGGCTGCTTGTTCATTCTGGTTGCCCAGAACCAAAATAATCACACAGAAACCATATTATTTAAATCACTGCTTGGCCCATTAGCTCTAGCTTCTTATTGGCTAACTTTTACATATTAATTTAATCAATTTCTATTAATCTGTGTATCTCCACGTGGCTGTGGCTTGCTGGCTAAAGTTCCTGCATCCGTCTCTGGTGGGGCTACATGGCTTCTCTCTGACTCCACCTTTCTTCTCCCAGCATTCAGTTTAGTTTTCCCCACCTACCTCTATTCCCCTGTAGCTCTACTATAGGCCCAAAGCAGTTCCTGTATTAACCAACAGTATTCACAGCATACAGAGGGGAATCCCATATCAAGTATGCGTGTGTGTATGTGTGAGTGTGTATACATAAATGTTCACAGAGATCAACTTTAGATATCTTTCTCTATATATTTCTACCTTACTTTTTTGAGACAGTGTCTCACTAAACTCACAGATTCGGCTGGTCAGCAAGCTGCAGGGACCCTCAGCTTCTACCTCTGCATCCTGGGATTGCAGGCACACGTGCCATGCTTTTTATGTGGGTGGGTGTCACATGCGTTCTGGGGACCCAGCTAATGTCCTCGTGATGCGCAGCAAGCTCTTGCTGCCTGAGCGGTCTCCACAGCTGCTGTCCTCTATTGCTGCTGCCCACTGGTGATGCTGTCTGCAGAAAGCACCACTGTGGTGTTTGCCTGATGTTGGGGCTTTTTATTACTATTATTTCCTTTGTTCTTCTAAATTTGTAAATTGGAACTTTATTATAAGGTGAGGCTTTCCCTTTTGCCCTCATCAATATTTATTCAGTTATTTATTTAAGTCACTATAACCTCATGGATTTTTAATTTAGGTGATTTTGTAATTCATTACTATTCATTTTCTTGCACAATTTTCCCCAAATTTAGCCCCTGGGATTTCTCACTGCTCGACTCCCATGTCCTTTCAACTGCTCCCCACCAATGTTTGAGTAATTTCACTTTCACAGTGGGTTTTAGGAGCAATGAGAGGAGTTAGGTTTGTTCTAAACTGTTTTCTTTTCTGTTCTGTTCCTTTTCCAGATTGCATTGGGTGTGTTGGGCGGGCTGGCTGTGTTGTCATCTCTTTTGAAGACAGCAGGGTGGAAAAGGCGCATCGGGAGCCCCATGGTTGATTTACAGGTACACTAGACTCTTAAATGAGGTTTTCATGTTTGGCTATTCTGGATCTTTTCCATAAGATACAGCTAGAAAATGAGTAAGAACGTTGTCTGATTTTTCTGGAGTATAAGTTAGGAAGCTTATTTTGAGGTCATAGAACATATGCAGCTTCACTTTCTTCCCAGGATCCAAGGTCTGCCCATATTCCCACCACCAGTTTTATTCTTGTCTTTGCCAGTACTTGATATTTTCCTACATGGCATGTTTGTACCATAGAGTGGCATATACTAAGATGTCATTGTGGATTTTATTTTATTTTGTTTTATTATTCATCTACTTTAAAAGTTTTATTTTACATGTATGGTGTTTTGCTCCCATGTGTTCCTGTGTGCTGTGTGCTGCCCACAGAAACCGGAAGAGGCACTGATCCCCTGGAGCTGGAGTAGGTGGTATGAGAGGCCATGTGGGTGCTGGGGATCGAACATCTGGAAGAACAGATGTGTTCATAACCACTAAGCCATCTCTCCAGCCCTTTATATACTTTTTAAAGGTTTAGGCTTTTTTGTGAACTGTTTAGCTCTCTCTTGCTCACTTTTCTATTAGGGTCCTTGTTTTTCTTATTCAATATGAAGGAGGTATATTTTCAAAATATTAAATCCATTTCTGTTTTCATGTTGAAATTTTGTGCAAATTTATGAGCTATTGATCCATGTCTTTAACTTTCAGTATATAATTAGCATTTAATATCTAGTTAATTTCCACACTGTCACATGAATTTAGGGTGTGTTTTGTATTATGTTCTTTTGCTTAGGAAAACTTACCCATCTCAACACCAAAGAAGGTTTTACTCCATTAGCTTTAGAGTTTACTTCTTATTTAGTCTTTAAAATTTTTAACATTGTGACTAACATTATTGACTATTTTCTATGCACCAGGCACATTTTAAGCTTTATATGTATTAGTCTACTTAATCTTCACATAGCTCTATGTAGTAGAGCATTATTATTCTTCTATCATATATTTTATATATGATAGAAGGGAAATAGAGCTGAGATTTTTTTGCTTAATGTCTGTAGTAACTCAACAACAAGTGTTATTTCTTTGCAAACCAAGAACCTGAGAAAGGTTCTGTAGTAACTTGTTTAGCCAGGGCGTCCTGCTGACTCCAAAGCCAGTGTGTGAGAGGGAGTCAGAGCAAAGGGCTTGTGTTCCTGTTTGGGATAAAGACGGCCTCTCCTACAGGTGACAATTAACATGTTCATTCCACAGGGGTCACGAGGGTCTGTTGTAGAGTGCCAAGTGCTGGGGAACACGCTAGGCACAAACACAACAGAGCCTGCCCTCAGAGTTCCTGACAGAGAGAGGGGAGAGTGGTTGACAAAACTATGGACACTGCTTTCCACAAAGCACTGAGATGGCCTGTGAAGTGGGCAACATTGGCATCTTGAGACTAGCTCAGGAGCCAAGTAGGAAGCTGACTTTGGTCTGTGCTCCGAAGGACCTTGTGGGCCAGCAATTTAGTGAGTAGTCATTGCAGGATTTTAAGAACAAAAGTGACATAATCTAATTTACATTCGAGAAAGCTAACTAGGGTCCAGAGATGTAGCTCAGTATATACCTAGTGTGAATAAGCGCCAGTTCTTTTGCATGACAAGTAATAACACTACATAATAATAACTGTGAAAATATATAAGGTAGATTTGGGTAGCAATTCCCAACTAAGGGAATTTGGAAGCAGTTTCCACTTCCTCATAAGGTGAATGGAATGAGGTGGAGTCAGGAGGAATAGAGCAGGCGAGCTCAGTTGGTCTTTGTAGCTGGTAGTGCGTGGATATAGATGGCCAAGATATTAGCATTATTAGAAGTCATACTCGGTGGGCTAGAGAGGGTTGGTGATTAAGAGTGTACTTGCCTTGTTCAGGGCCCAACCTCAGTTCCCAGCATCCGTGTCTGACAGCTCACAGCACCAGTAACTCCACTTGCAGGGGATCTGATGCCTTCTTCTGCACTCAAAGTGGGTGTTTGCATGCACACATGCACAATTCTAAAATAGTAAATGAATAAGACAGCTCAGTAAAGTAAAGGCACATGCCACACAAGCCGTCAGGCCTGGGTTCTATTCCTGAAACCCAAATAAAGGTAGAATGAGAAGCCCAGCTCCACAAAATCGTCCTCTGCCCTTTAAATGCCTTCTATGGCAGCCAGCACTCGTGCGCCCAGACCATGCATACACTAAGAAGAAAGTATTTTCTACTTTATGTTCTAAAGTAGAAGTAGGACTTTTGTATTCCATTTTACATATGATAAAAGTGAAGTAGAGTGAACCCTGAGCAGAAATAAATATAATACACAGCTGATAAATGGAATCTCTAACAATCGTAATTCTTTTTAAATTGCAGACAGTTATGAAATTCTTGGTATACTATGCTGGTGATCTGGCCAATGTGTTCTTTATCGTCACAGTGGGAACTGGTCTCTATTGGCTTATTTTCTTCAAAGTAAGTCAGTTTCTGAATTTCATCTGAATGCCAGCTCTGAGTAACTGGTAAACTGCTTTAATAATAGAATGATTTTTGTTTGGGGACATTTCCGTTCAAGCTCATCGCGGTAGCTACTAAGCTCCCCATCCATTGGATGCCCCTGTTTCCACACATGCTTCCTCTGGCTTGTAAACTGTGCCTGAAAGCCTTGTGTGGTTGTTGTTTCAGGCACAGAAGTCTGTCTCTGTTTTGCTGCCGATGCCAGCTCAGGAAGAACGTTTTGTTACCTATGTGGGGTGTGCCTTTGCTATGAAGGTATGTGTCAAAGGACAGGTTACTCAGTTTCAAAAGCCTGCTAAGAAATTAGTATGTCTTTCAAATTCAGATGCTTTTATGACTTTTGGCATAAATTTTGTTTGGTTTTGAAAGAAAGCATCCATCTTTTTATTTTACATAGGAAATGTGCCTTTACTTATAATATCCCATTTAAAGTTATACCTTAAATCATTTTTCAAAGAAATTATAAATGTGCCTGAGAAGTCATAAGTTGTAGCTAATTTGATAAAATGATATTTCAGTATTGAACTTTTCCTTTAAAATCTGGAATATGCTCACAGTGGGGCAAGCTACCTTCCGTCGTGGATTTTGTCCCTGTTAATGAGGAGTGAAAGCTCACACTGGCGAAGCGCTGGGATTGTAGAAGCTGATGTTACTCTTTCTTCCTCCTCTTCCTGTGGCAGCCGCCCCTCAGCGTGTCCTCTGGGGAAGACGTAGGGGTGCCCACCGCCTTCGCATGACTTTGCAGCCACCCTGCTCTTAGAGAAGTCAGATAATGTACAGAGCCTGGAGGAAGGGCACCATTTAAAGCAAGGGGCCTTAGGGAGGGGCGGAAGGACAGCTGGGCTTTTTCATGTTCCTATTTTAAGGACAGAAAGGAAAGAGGTGAATTGATAGATGTGTGACAGTTCTGTGTCCTTGGTGACTCAGAGAATGTGCTGGACTCTTGTGACTGCGCTGTGCTTTGAAAAGAATTATGTCATTTTTATGATTAATCTTAAATACTGATATTTTCAGGTGTTGTGTTGTTGCTATTTTTAGGCTCTACAGTTTTTGCACGAGCTCATCTCCCAGATTACCATAGATATATTCTTTATTGATTGGGAGCGGCCCAAAGGGAAGGTTCTTAAAGCTGTTGAAGGTAACTAAAGTCAGCGTTTGTGCCCGCGTCCTGCTGCTGCCTTGCGGGGCAAAGGAGAACAGTGTTTCCTCGTTTTCTCTGCCCCCAGGTGAGGGCGGTGTCCGGAGTGCCACTGTTCCCGTGAGCATATGGAGGACGTACTTTGTAGCAAATGAATGGAATGAGATTCAGACTGTGAGAAAAATTAATCCCCTCTTCCAAGTGCTCACCACACTCTTCTTTCTGGAGGTATAAGCTGTGTACTGTGGACATTTGATGCAGCTGCATGCAGCTTATTAGCCCTTCACAATGTTCCTCTAATCACAAGTTCTCAGACGCTGGAGCTTGTTCTGCGGCAGATGTCCTATTTTCCCTTTATCCTTCCTGTAAAACAAAAGAAAACCTCGACTAAGTTGTGACGAGTCCCTGGAAGGCACCGTCAGGACCTCTGAAGTGCGCAGGGCAGTGCTCTGGGAGCGTCCACACTGTGTGACGGGCTAACATTTCTGCCTCCCGAGCTCCTCGTCTACAAACCCAGACTCTTCTTCATTTCGCTGAGCCATGCATTGGTTATGCAGTCAGGTGCTCGCTCCTCATCCCTGCCGCCCCTGGGTCCCCACCGCTCCTCTGCATGGCTCATGGATTTGAACACTCTGGGTTTCTAGGGAGTAGCTTTTGTACCAGTGATCTGCAGCAGAATTCCCCGATGAACTCGTATAAAATACCCGTGTACATTATCATTACAGATTTTAATTTTTGGTAGCTTTTAGGTAATTCCATCTGTGTATTTTCAAAAATCTTCCTTCTGTATGATCCATATTCCTACCCCTGCCCCAGAACCAACCACTATTGTGTGTTTGCTATATCTCAGCTACTTGGGAATTTGGGGTGGGAGGTTCACAAGGTCAAGTCCTGCTTGGGCTTCAGAGTAAGTTCAAGGCTAGTCTGGACAACTTACCAAGGCCTTTTCTCCAAGTAGTTCTAGGAAAGGAGGGGTTGCAGGAGGCTATCACTCAATAATAAAGCAGTTACTCAGCATCCATGAGGCTCTCAGTTACTCTCTGGTAACCGAGAGCCTCATGGAGCCCCTCCACACAAATTACATGGTTTTACTCTACAGCATGGTTTGTCAACATACGCATATATAGCGGAGTGGCTGAATTGAACAGCACTTCTATTCCCTCATATCCGTACTTTCTGATAAAGCAATGTTGTTTTTTAATACTGTTTGGATGAAGCTGGGTATGGTAGTTCAGGACTGTAACCCAGCTCTCCGAAGGTGGAGGTGGACGAGGATCAAGAATTCAAGTTCCAACCTTGCCTAAGCCAAGGAAAGCCTACTTCCAACCCCAACACAGTAAAAAGGGTTTGAATATTTGATGAACTTGAAAAGATATTAAGTGTTTCCACAGTTAACTTTGAAAAACACTAGAGAAAATAGAATTGTATAGAAACCTTACTGTAAAAATCCTCAGGCCCTTTGTTTTCCAAGGAGAAGAGCCACGGCAGTCAGTGTAATATACCCATCAAACCTCCCTAACTGTGGCTTCATTTCATCCAAGAAGGGACATTTCTTAGAAGACAGTTTGTAACGTACTGTTTTGAAATACAGAAAGGGTTTAGCATACTAGCAGGCACATGTTAAACACTTATAAATCGCTAGTTATTTATTTAACTTATTGGTAGTTTTAGGTTTGTAATTTGTGTCTTGGTTTTCCTGCTGTTTACAACCTTGGGCGTTTTAGTTTTTCAAGGAGAATAGAGAAGAGTGTTTTATTTTCAATCTGGAAGGGTTTTCTTTACCTATGTCTGTTTAAATTCTCACTTTCCTTTTACTTCAGGTTGTGGGATTCAAAAACTTAGCGTTGATGGATTCATCCTCCAGCCTTTCTAGAAACCTGTCTGACTACGTGGCCCCTTACAGCCGCATTTTGAGATATGCTGTGGCCACTGCTGTCTGGCTGGTGATTGGGATAATACAGGTAACGAGACTGTACTATAGGTACAATGCCAGTTTATAGCCCTGCCTATGTACCAACATCTCTCAAAATGCTGAGTGCTACAGCAGAAAGACGGTGACAAAGGCAATAATAATAACTATTTGTATTGTGTCATGATCCAGGCACTGGGAGATCCATGGCTTTACACACACTAACTACTTAGTCTGTACTTTAGCCTTCAGAGATGGGTTGAGGTAGTATCCTCATGTGATAAGCAAGGAGACCTGAGGCTCTGGAGAGTTAAATGATTGCTTTAAGCCTCACAGTTAGAGTCGGCAGCACTGGGATTAACCTAGGCAGTTTGGTTTCACAGTTACTTCCTACTCATTGTGGACTCTGAAGTGTCTTTTGGAGACTCAGATCCAGGGCAGACTCCAGTTTTAATGTAAGTAAGGGGCAGATATACTCCTATACTTTGGGTATTTTCTTTTTCTTGTTGTTTGTCTTTATTTAGACAGTGTTTTCTTTGCCTATGCTGTTTAAATTATCGTTTTCCTTTAAATTGGACTCAAGTGGCATTCCATCCCTGAGAATGGCCTTTCCCCAAGAGCTGGGAATTGAAAGCAGGGCCTTACCTACGCCAGGCAAGTGCTCTGCTCTGAACTCCACTCCCAGCTGAGAACTGGCTTTGGGAGTGCACATTTCTTGTATTGGTGACACTGCTCAGAGTTGAAGCTGCAGAGCTGGGCTGGTGAGAGCCAGTGAACGGCCACCAGGAGAGAACGACACACAGCATTTGATGAGTGTGGGGCTTGATGTTTAGAAGTATTGTGTGCTGTGTCTGACCTTAAAGTAGCCTTGTTGGAGAGAATTTCACAGAATACCATCTGAAAATTTGCCCATTTCATTAACTGTAACAACAAAGCAAAACAAGAAGAGGGGGGCAAGCCATTCCCTTCCACCTTCTTCTCGTGAAAAAGAAGAGCGGAGGTCGGAAATACAGGCTGAAGAGGTGACTTGGTGTCCTCAGGGCCCAGAAACCTGTTCTTCTCTGTCGGCTAGAACCTCCGTCTCCTGGCCCATAATGACTGATGGTTTGCAGGAGGGAGTCGGGGGGTCTGGTTTCCTTGTCCCTTGTTAAGTCTTGGGCTAGAGATGGCTGGTGAGGAGTGTGCCGCTCTCTTTTTGTTATTATCACACACACCAGTGGCAAAACAACTGGGGGTCATAGGTGACCACGGAGGGTGTCAGGGCGGAAAATCAGTCAGGAAGCTGAGTCTTCCCATGGAGCAAGGCTGCTCGCTGGATTGGCTACAGGCTCAGGCTTCACGAGGTTTCTCGTGCAGCACAGGACCGCCTGCCCACAGAGTGGTGTTGCCCGCAGGTAACAGGGTTCCCCTACATCAGTAATAATCAAGACAGTCCCCAACAGACATGCCGAAGGCCAGTCTGACTTGGGAAGTCCCCAAACTGAAACTCCTTTCTCAGGTGACTAGGCCATATCATAGTTTGACTTAGTGGTTTAAACTAGCTCAAACAGCACTGGGCACTCTTGCAGGGGACCAGAATTTAGTTCCAAGCACTCAACCTGTGTGCTCACAACTGTGACTCCGGCTCTGGAGGACCCAGTGGCCTCTCTGCCTCTGTAGATGTCTTCATGCACATATACATACTCACCAGCAGACACACACACTTCAAAGTAAAAGCTTTTTTAAAGAAAAAAAGAGCCTGTCCCGGCTGCACCTGAGCTCGGCCCACCCGGGCTGAGGCCTTGGGGGAAGGGCGAGTCCCCTGCTAGGGGGCCTCCTTTGTCCCACGGAGCCGAGCAGAGAGGAGCTGGCAACCCTCAGTAGGCCTGCTTTTGGGACCGGGATCCTCGCCCAACCAGCTTCCGCGGATTCATCTGGACCCTGTCCCGGCTGCACC
>PVIU01002026.1:0-186240 GCA_004026605.1 Ondatra zibethicus
CCCCCACCCCTCCTCCCTCCCCCTTCTTCCTTGAAAGAGGGCATGGTGCCCTGCCCTGTTGGAAGTCCAAGGCCCACCCCCATCCCTCCTGGCCTAGGAAGGAGTGCATTCAAAAAGACTCGGTTCTCAAAAAGTTAATACATGCAGAAGAGATAGGTCCTGGTGTCATTGTTTGTGGGTTCTCCATCTGCCAACTTTGGCCGCCACATTCAGAGAGTCTGGTTTGATCATATGCTCATTCAGTCCATCTTATCTTTGTGAATGTGCCATTCATGTCTTCTCTGCCTCAGTTATCAGTAAACTAAGTAATAATAGTGTTCATTCCAAATCATGGTAAGAACTGAACAAGTAACAGGTCTATCTCAAAATAATAGCTTCTGTCTTAGAATAATGATAAGTAAAGATATATTCATTAAGTTTAAGACCTTATTTTTATTATTTTTGTACAAAGATATGGGTGCATATACTTAGCTAGTTATTTTTCACCTTAAAAACTACAGAACAAATTACATGCTCATTAATCAAGTACTATTCTGGTGTGGGAGAATGGTTTTTATTCTGTCAATTATATTTTAAATAAATGCTGATTGGCCAGTAGCCAGGCAGGAATTATAGGCAGGACAACCAGACAAGAAGTAGAGGCAGGTCAATGAGAACAGGAGAATTCTGGGAAGAAGGAAGCCCATTCTTCTGCAGTCCCTGCCCAGACACAGAAGACGCAAGATGTGACCCCGATGAATAAGGTACTGAGACACATGGCTAACACAGATAAGAATAATGAGTTATATAAGTTATAAGAGTTAATAAGAAGCCTGAGCTAATGGGACAATCAGTTTATAACTAATGTAGACCACTGTGTGATTTCTTTGGGACGTAATGATTATGGTAACCAGGCAGGACAGAAAACTCAGTCAACACTAGTCAGATTTCTTTTGTTTAGACCACTGGAACACTAAACTTGTTTGCAAATTTACAAACATAAACGTATCAGAAGATAGTTCTTATTAGTTTGCTAGAGTTGCTGTACCCAAGCATAGCAGACTGCAGCTCAAATGACAAACAACCTCTTAATTTTAGAGGTTAGGCCTAAAGAAAGTAAAGGTGTGAGGAAGTTTGCTATCTACTGAGGTTTTTCTTTTGCTGTGAGATGGATGTTTTTTCCCTGTCTTCATCAGGTCTTCTTTCTGTATGTTTTTTGACTTAAACTCTATCTTCAAACTCAATTGTTTTCCAAAACATTCAGAGGTTACAATTTCAACATGCGAGTAGTTAAGGGTAGAGAGAACTTCCTAATGGTCTCTCTGGTCATGAGATTTCTGAGATGATATGTCAGTAATGAAACAAAATTAACTGAGAATATACAGTCAGTGTATGCCCCAGGGAGTCGGGTGGGGATATCAGATTGAAGGGAGGGGAGCTTCCAAGAAAGACTAAGTAGGCTGCAGGGAACTAAACATGTTGCTGATAACTGTAACTTATAGGTGCCTTCTCAAGAATGACTGCACCAAAATGGTTGCCAGAGGACTGCATCCCGACTCCTGGGCAGCCAAAGGTGCTAAGTCATTACAAAGATGTGAATGAAAGCTTCTCAATGCTTAGGCCTGGGCTATTTTAAAGTCTGTAAGGTTTTTGAATCACCTTCTGAATCACCTTATGCTTATGTAAAACTTTCCCTAGTTATTTTGGGTCCTATTTGCTTTTATAGTATGGGAAACTATAATGCACCATGAACACAATTTTCTTTATTATAAAATCATATGGCTGTGTTTCACAAGGAATAAAAGTTGTATGTGGAAAGTAAGAACTAAACACTGACTTTCCGCCAGAACAGATCTGCATCTTGCATGCATTACCTGGATCTTTCTTAAGCTGTTTTTTTCAACTGGAAAAGCACCAGCGGAACTGACTTTTTCGAGCCCTCATACCATTGTACCATTATACCTTCTCTGTACATATTTCTTACAAGGACAATCATGCTCATTCTATCACATTCAGTTTTCTGGCTTGCAAAGAAAATCTCTCACTGTAAAGACTTCTGATCATGTGCTTATGATTTTATACTGTGTGTGTGTGCGCGTGTGTGTGCGCGCACGCGCTGTTGATCTGTGGCCCCAAGGGTCACATTGAAGTATCTAGCTTTAGCTGTGTCTTAATTACTTTTCAACACATAAATATGGGCCTGTATAGTCTGCTTGTAGAAGGAGACTACTCATTCATTTCCCAGGTGCTCAGACCAGAATAATCACACAGAAACTGTATTAATTACAACACTGCTTGACCAATCGCTTAGATTTCTAATTAACTAACTCTTACATCTTAAATCAACCCATTTCTATTGATCTGCGTATGGCCATAAGGCTGTGACCTACTAGTAAGGTTCCCTCTGGTGTCCGGCATGTCTCCATAGGTAGCTACATGGTGTCTTTCTGACTCCATCCACTTTCTTTATATATCTCTGTTTGGATTTCCTGCCTGACTTCATTCTGCTAAGCTATTGGCAGAAACAGCTTTATTCATCAACCAATATAGCAACACACATACAGAAAGACATCACACATTTCTGCCAAGTGCCACTATTGGGCTCTTGTGACACTGTGCTAATAAATTATTTCATATTATGCAATTCTTAGCAAGTATTCCAGACTAACAATATGCAAACCTTCATAAATATATAGTTCAGTTACTGTTTGTTTTATGAAATGTTTCAGTAAGAGTGGAAGGGTATTCAGGATTTGGGGAGTGGGAGAGTTACTAGAGAATCATACTACATAGCAAAGGCTCACTTGAAAGAGTTATTAAACCAAGTCACAAAATGGCTGCCTCTAAGCTGGAACCAGAGACAGTGGTGAGTGAAGCTGGAATGGTAGTTTATATAAGGCAAGCAGGAGCATGCTCATATAGAAGTGGAAAAGTACAACAGAAATGACTGAGTCATTGAGGGCAGGGTGATCAGGGATTAAGCTAAATTCAAGGTCTTAGCAACTTTTCATTTGCCCAACAAAGAGAATTTCATGAGTTATTATTTTGTATACTTTATTTTTTAAAAGTAATAATATACTACAGTAAAAAGTAATACATTTGTAGAGTATGCACACAAAAAAAGAGTAAATTTAATGAAATACTTATATCTAAATTAGTGAGAAATAACTAATGTTCATCTTTTTGAAGCTTTCTAAGTATTTTCCAAAGAAGATGCAAGACTGGAGGTGGTGGAATCACTATTTTGAGAGAGAAAACTGTTTTGAAGGCTCAGAATGAGAGTGGCTGTGATTCATATGTCTGGTGGGGACAAGCTAGTTTGGAGCAAAGTTGAAAGATGAGGAATGGTAGAGAACAGCTTAAAAAGTAAAACAGAAAGAAGCTGAAGTCTGGATCTAGGTGGATCATCATGGCAGGGGATGCAGGCTTTATCTAGTAGATAATGAGGCCCCAATTGTAGAGGCTATTTGACAAGCATGACATCCTGAAAATGAGGTACCACATGATGATGATGATTTGGCTTAGGATGTCAAGGTTAAAAGGACTTCAAAATTTCCATTTGTGAATTTATTATAGTGGGGACTCAAATAAGAGGAAGAACCGGGTGCATAAAGAGTCAAACCGTCCAGATAGAATTAGGGCAATGGATTTGATGGTGGCTTAGATAACAGAATTAAAACCAGCGGTATCCATCATGGTTTCCACATTCACATCCAGTAACAGAGCTGGAGTAACTAGGGAAGAGATGGCTGTGAGAAAAAGCAATCCAAGCCTAGCTTACAGAGATGTTGTTAGAGGACTGAGAAGAACGAAAATGGTGACGGATGCAATTGCATATCAGAATGAATGCACTCTATAAATCTACTCCAGCACAGTTAAAGTACAAAATGAAACAAAAAACAACCATAGCCCAATCAAAAAGAAAATTGCAAATGTCATTAGCCACTTATGTCAAGGACTATTTCCCCCCATGTCTTAAAAAAATTGTTTGAAACTGTTGGTTTCATGAAATATTACCCAAAAGTAAAACTCTCAAGAGACTCAGAATCAAAGTCTCTCTCTGACCTTCTGCCTCATTTCTCAGTTGTTACTGTCCCTTGAGGTAAGCCAGAAAAACGGATTCTCTTTAGCAAACGTAGCACTTAGAATCAAAAATCTCCTTTCTCAAGAGCAAGACAAAAAGTGTAGTCAGTTTGTGACTCTATATTTCCAAGTCACTTCTAGCCAGCAGGTCTCCCATAATTCCCTGTACTATACCCAGAAAGAAATGTTACCAAAAAGTTCAAAAATTAAATAAATCACTCAATCTTATTGGAAATCTTTAATAAGATTTCCCCACTCTGTCTATTACTATTAAAGGATAGTTTCCTTGTCCAGTCAGATTTTCTGATGGCTGCCCACATTTCATTAAATATAAGCATCAAAATGCTTTATATTTAATTCATCATTAGTTATTAGCAAATATTTCTTATGGTTCTCTTGCAATCCTCCCTTTTCATAGTAGGGGTGTTGGTTATGATCTTTTATTATAGGTGGAGAAGACATTTCCTGTTTGGAGGTGGTGTTTTGAGACAGGGTTTCTCTATATAGCTTTGGTGCCTGCTCTGGAATGTTCTCTTGTAGAGCAGGCTGGCCTCGAACTTACAGAGACCTGCCTGCCTCTGTCTCCCGAGTGCTGGGATTAAAGGAGTGTGCCACCACCACCTGGCTAACATCATTGCATTTTCTTAACCTTCATAAGAGAATAACCTAGGATTTGAGGTTCCATCTGTATCTCCCTCAGGACAACACTCCCGGACATTTGAGTTCTTTCCGAACCTGCAATGTCTGATCTTAAGCGCTCTGCTGCCTCCAGTGATTCATACAGTCAATTTTAAAGTGATAAGCAGCTCAGTAGATCACACCTTCCTAAATTTCATGCAGCCTCCTCTTATAGTTTTCACATCATAAGTATGCAGTTGGAAATCATTTTGAAACATTTTTTTAATAATTTATTTCTTTTTTTAAAATTGTGTCTTATGTTACAACCACAGCTCTCCCTCCCTCCCCAGCCCACTCCTCCCAATGGGTAAGGACTCTGATTGGGCATCAACAATGTCTAGCATATTGAGTTGTAGCAGGACCAAGCCCCGCCCCCTTGCATTAAGGCCAAGCACGGCATCTCACTATAGCCCATCAGCTCCAACAAGCTAGCTCATGCGCCAGGGATAGATGCCCCTCAGATAGAACAAGCTTCACCACTGTCTCCCACATATGGAAGGCCTAGTTTGGTCCCATGGAGGCGCCACAGCTGTCAGTCTAGAGGTCATGATTCTCCATGAACTAGGTTCAGCTGTCTCTTTAGACTTCCCCTTCATAATTTTGACCTCCCTTGCTTATATATCCCCACTCCCTCTCTTCAACTGGATTCTTGGAGCTCGGCCTGGGGCTTGGTTGTAGATCACAGCCTCTGGTTCCATCAGTTATTGAATGAAGGCTCTATGATGGTAGTTAGAGTATTCACCAATCTGATTGCAAAGGAAGGCCATTTCAGGCACCCTCTCCACTACTGCTAGGAGTCTTAGTTGGGGTCATCCTTATGAGCTTCCCTAGCATCAGGTTTCTCCCTAAGCCCACAGTGATTCTCTCTATCAAGATATCTCTTTCCTTGCTCTCCCACTCCTTCCCTCCCCCCCAATGATTCAGTTCCCTAATGTTCTCATTCCCTTTCCCCTCCCCTATACCAACCCCTATCCTCCAGTTTACTCAGGAGATCTCATCTAATTCCCCTTCCCAGGGATATCCAGGCATCCCTCTTATGGTTCTCCTTGTTACTTAGCTTCTCTGGGGCTATGGACTGCTCGTGGGAGTGCAAACTTGTCCAGCTACTTTGGAAATCAGTATGACAGTTTCTCAGAAAGTTGGGAATCCATCTAACTCAAGACCCAGAGATACCACTTTTGGCCATATATTCAATACTCAATCATACTACAAGGACACATCCTCAACAATGTTCATAGTAGCATTATTTTTAATAGCCAGAACCTGGAAACAACTTAGATGCCTCTCAACTAAAGAATGGATAAAGAAAATGTGGTACATAAAATACAATGACATCATGAAATTTGCAGGCATATGGATGGAATCAGGAAAATCATCCTGTGCAAGGCAACCCAGACTCAGAAAGACAAATATGATATGTACTTGAAACAGCTTTTTAAAAAAAATTGCAAATGTGAGTGATATTCAATCATATAAAATGAAGTGCTAACATGTTTCTACTTAGCAACTTTGTGGTTAGAGTTCTACTAAAATAATCACACAACTTCAAAACATATCTGCTGATGTTATCTTTCTCATGTTAGCATGTGTGTGTGCATACATGTGAGTGTCCATGTGTGTAAGAAATAATGGGAGGGAGGGAAAAAGAGAAGGAAGAAGGAAGAGAAAGGGAGAAAGAGAGATTTTGATATTTCTAGAGCACGTGAAGCAACCACTTTCTTAAAATGTCAGTGTCAAATTTATGCACACACACACACACACACAAAATCTTCTGGATCTTTAAATGAAGCATTAAACTGTATCATTTTTGTATTGAATCACTTAAAACCTTACAGATGTTAGCATTATTTAAAAAGTAATACTTAGCATATTTGGCTAGCTTCCCATATAAATTATTATTTAGCTCTAGACTTTCTTTAAGAATTTACTTTAAGTATTTGATATAGGATGTCCTTCTGTATATGTGTTGCTTTTATTGGTTAATGAATAAAGCTGTTTTGGCCTATGGCAGGGAAGAATATAGCCAGGCTGGAAGAGAGTAGGTGGAGTCAGAAAGACAGCATGGAAGGAGAAGGATGCCAGAACATTACTCTGGGTAAACCACAGCCTCATGGTGCTACACAGATTAATAGAAAAGCATTAATTTAAGATTTAAGACTTGGTTAATAAGAAGCCTGAGCTAATAGGACAAACAGTATTGTAATTAATATAGTTTCTCAAGACTGGGGTGGGGGACTGGGAAACAAACAAGCTGGCTCCATCTGCAAGTATTAAAAAAAATAAAAGGACTATATAATAAAAAATGATTATTTGATTACCTCTGTAATGCCACACAAATGCCCCTACATACCTACTATTATGATCAAAGACTATGACAGGAATCCCAAACTAATTATGCTTTGATGAAAATCTGACTAATTCAAAAATAGTTCATGTGAAAATTATGGTTTAAAATAATAAAAAGATGATAAAGACTTATGGCTAGTCAAAGCAAAAATTTTTCTTGGTCTAATAACAATTATGGAAACCTTCTTTAACTTACATAAGATTAATTCTTGGATGCTAAACAGAAAATTAAATTAAAAACTTTAATAACATTCACAATAGGTTGAAAGTACTTTCTAGAATAAAACATAAGGAAACCAGTGAGAGAAGTTTAAATTTATAAAGTCCACTCATAAATGCTATGAGGAATCAGATCTGGTATGAGACACACTGAATGGTTAACATGAATTTCACTTAACTTTCAGAAGCCCTGCTTTGGGTTTGAAAGCATAAATGCTGTCAATTACACTAAGTCTTTCCTAAATTTTACTGGACAAACTCTCTGGTTCTGGCCTGTTTTGTTTTGTGTTAATGTGTATATCAATAAGAAGGGTAATTATTAGAGAGAATAATAGGCTGATTCTATATTTCCTTGTGACTGTACAGTCTTAGTCTGTTCTTTAATATGAAAAGGGACACTCGATAGAATGGAAATGCTTGCTCTTGTAATGCAAAGGCTGGATGCAGACTCTGCACAGCTGTTCAGTGAGGTCTAGTATGACCTTAGAAGATGCAGTAGGGCACTGAACCACCACTTCCATCCTACCATCACTCATTGCAGATCTATGCCAGTTTGCAGTTGAGTTACTACTCCTGATATATGCTTGGCCCAGCTGCCATCTGAACACAGTTCTGGTGTGGGAGAATTGTCTGTATTCTGTCAATCATGTTTTAAATAAACTCTGATTTGCCAGGCAGGAAGTATAGGTGGGACAACCAGACAGGAAGTAAAGGTGGGGCAATGAGAAAAGGAGAATGCTGGGAAGGAGAAAGCCCATTGCTCCGCAGTCCTGCCTAGACCACCTAAGAAGCAGCATATGACCTGCCCTACTGAAAAAGGTACTGAGCCATGTGGCTAACATAGATAAGAATAATGGGTTAATATAAGTTATAAGAGCTAGTACGAAGCCTGAGCTAATGGGCCAATCAGTTTATCATTAATATAGACTCCCTGTGTGATTTTCTCTGGGACTAAATGGCTGGGGGACCAAGCAGGACATAAACCCCAACAAGCAGGCCCTTCATGTTACACTGTTCCACCTGGATGAACAGTTTCTCATGGAAGGTCTAGCATGGGATCTTTGATCAGTTATTTCCAGAAGCTTCCTTGTTGTCCTATGTTTTAAAGAACAGGTAGCAGACTTCCTTAAATATCAATAAGGAAAGGAAAACTCTGAGGAAAAAAATTAAATCCTATACAACTCTAAGGGGAATCTCAAAGTAATTAAATCTACATATATTAATATTAATATAGCTTGTGTCCACAAAACATAAAGCACAAAGATATTTTCAGTTATACTACCTTAATGATAGTATAATTTTGTTAGGGTAACCTGGGTTAGACTCAGCTACACCAGCTTGAGACACATGTAAAGAGAGTCTAAAACACTTACCTATCATCCTGACCCCATCAGGACATTCTCATCACCCTGACTCACAACCACTCCATCTTTAATTATGGTTGTCATGACTTCTATAAAGGACACATGTTTGCACAAGTGTGTCTCTTGGATGCTATGCTTGCTGCCTCTATCAGTATCTCAGAGTCAGCCTCTGATTTGCTTACTAACATCAAGGTTGGTGTTGCCTTTCTATGAGCTCGTAACACTTGCTTCTCTGACCTCCATTCTTCTTTCTCTTCTAAAACCTAGGGAGCATCCACAGTCATCCTTTATATCAAGAAACACACTCCTTGTGCATCTCACGATCTGTATAAATTCTGGTGCCTGTGATTTCACTGAACACACTGAACAAGCAAGCACTTAGACAGTCGTACCATACAATCCCGTGAAGTCATCACTTTGTACATCTATAATCCTTAGTTCTTCACTTTCTGTTTTTCCTAAAATTGTCTCTCAGTATTGTAGGATGAATGAGAAAATCAAAGCAAACCATATAAAATCATAGCTTTCCTCAGCCAAGTTAAAAAATACTTTAGTCAATATTATGTTTATATAACAATGAATACTTAAAGTGCACCTGGAGCATGTAGTCATGGATATTACACACTGTTATCATTTGACAATAAGTATGAGATTGATAATCTGAAGTTTACTTTGCAATACCGTTACAATATCTGTGGTGTTCTCTCCCTTCACCGTTCCCATGAAGATTTTGTAGTTATTCATGGGAGGAAGTGAACCTTGCTAATAAGTGCAAACAGAGCACAATGAAAAATAAGAGTGCCACACTCACAGCTGGATTCTAGGACTTACAAGAAATAAACACACAGTGCTCTGAGATGAAGAATGCCAGCAAGAAACTCCAAGGTCTCAAGACTACTGAAAAAAAGTCTGAAAGGAAAGAAGCTCTTATGCTAAAGAAGAGTCATGAACATAAAATTGCACACATGGCAAATATTGCCTTGTATAATCCTGCCACAGAAAACTAACACAGCATTATAGGGCAGCCTCCTGATAGAAAAGAAATATTGTATGGTCTGAATCAAAGTGAATCCAGATAAGTGATATTCCAACAATTCAATAATGAGAAGAAATGGAAATAACATATTTTAAATTTGACTTTATATATTAGTAAAGGATGAGAAGAAATCCAACAATACCCTCTTACACCTCCATCAGTGACCGAGTGTACAAAGGATGACTTATTTTACTAAATCTGGAAAGTACAGTTCCTGACTGGTGGCTTCCTGCAGGATCGAGTTACAATGGTTAGATGTCAGAGAACCAGGCTCATTAGAGGAGTGCATATGGAATCAAAGTCTGCATAAGGAAACACTGCAAAATAATTTCTCTATTCTCAGAATTGTGCTGATATATGCAATTTAAAAGCCACTTTTTAAATTTTTTTTAAATTTAATTTTACATTCCAACCACAGTTCTCCCTCCCACTCCTCCACTGTACCCCTTTGTCTCCCCCTAGTCTACCTGCCATCTGCTCCTCTCAATGGGTAAGGGCTCCCATGGGGTGTCAAAAAAGTCTGGCATAGTAAGTTGGGGCAGGACCAAGCTCTTGCCCCTGCATTAAGGCTGGGCATGACATCTCACCATAGATAATGGGATCCAACAAGCTAGCTCATGCACTAGGGATAGATCCTGGACCTACTGCCAGGGGCCCTTCAGATAGTCCAAGCTTCACCACTGTCTCCCACATATGGAGGGTCTAGTTAGGTTCCATGGAGGCTCCACAGCTATCGGTCTAGAGTTCATAATTTTCCACAATCTCAGTTCAGCTGTTTCTGTAGATTTCTCCATCATTATCTTGACATCCCTTGCTCATATATTTCCTCCTTCCTCTCTTCGATTGGTTTCTGGAACTTGGCCTGGTGCTTGGTTGTGGTTCTCTGCCTCTGGTTCCCTCAGTTATTGGATGAAGGCTCTATGATGATAGTTGGGGCTTTCACCAATCTGATTACAGGGGAAGGACAGTTCAGGCACCCTCTCACTATTGCTAGAAGTCTTGGCTAGGGTCATCTTTGTGGATTCCTGTGAATTTCCCTAGCACCAGGTTTCTCTCTCAACCCCATAGTGGCTCTCTGTAGAGTGATCTCTTTCATTGCTCTCCAACTCCATCAAACGCCCACTCAACCATTCAGTTCCTTCATGTTCTCATCCTCCCTACCTTCCCTTTTATCATCCCCCTCACCTCCAGTTTACCGAAGAGATATCATCTAGTTCCCCTTTCCAGGGAAATCCATTTATCCATTGTCCTTGTTACCTAACTTCTCTGGAGCTATGGATTGTAATCTGGTTATCCTTTGATTTACATCTAATATTCACTTACAAGTGAGTACATAACAATTTGGTATTGGCATAAAAACTGACACGTGGACCAATGGAATTGAATCAAAGACTCTGACATTCATCCACACACTTATGAACAGCTGATTTTGACAAAGAAGCCAAAATAATACAATGGAGAAAAGGAAACCATCTTTAACAAATGGTGCTGGCCTAGCAGGATGTCAACATGTAGAAGATTCCATATCTATTGCCATGCACAAAACTCGAGTCTAAGTGAATCAAAGACCTCAACATAAATCCAGTTACACTGAACCTGATAGAAGAGAGAGTGGGAAGTAACCTTGAATGCATGAGCACAGGAGACCACTTTCTAAATGTAACACCAGTAGCACAGACACTAAGAGCAACAATCAGTAAATGGGACCTTCAAAAACTAAAAAGCTTCTATGAAGCAAAAGACATGGTAAATATGACAAAAATGACAGCCTACTGAATGTGAAAATATCTTCACCAACCCCACATCTGAAAGAGGGCTGATCTCCAAAATATATAAAGAACTCAAGAAACTAGACATGAAGTAAAAAATAATCCAAGTAAAAAAGGGGGTACAAAACTAAACAGAGAATTCTCTTCAGAAGAATCTCAAATGGCCGAAAGACATTTAAAGGAATTGCTCAACACCCTTTATCATCAAGAAAATGCAAATCAAAGTGACTCTAAGATACAATCTTACATCTGTCAGAATGGCTAAGATCAAAAATACTGAGGACATCTTATGTTGGAAACGATGTAGAGTCAGGGGAAGACTCCTCCACTGCTCGTGGGAGTGCAATACTTGTCTAGCCACTTTGGAAATCAGCATGGCAGTTTCTCAGAAAATTGGAGTTTTACTCCGCTGTGAAAAACAATGGCATCACAAAATTTGCAGCAAATAAATGGAACTATTAAAAAACCTCCTGAGTGAGGTAACCCATTTCAATAACTCTTATTGCAGATAGACAGACTGATAAGACAAACATAAACAAGTGATAGTAAGAGATCATTATTGCTAAGGAACAGCAGATCACTCTCATTTTAAAAAAATGATAGAACAGCTTAATTATTTCTCATTCCACTCTCCCTACTCTTTGGGGAGAAGTGTGGATAACACTGACATCATTTTCCAAGGTGTAATGCAACAGAAAAGCAACATGGAGATCCATGTGAGTTGTAAGTTCCTCCAAGAGTGAACATTTCATACTTGTAAACACTTTACAGAGCTTAATGTAGGGCTTGCATGTCAGGGAGCTTTATGGATTTGCTCTGTAATGTCCCTGTATTTGATTACTCTAAATGATTAATCACCCAATTGAGCTCCATCACTTAGCAAGGTAATTAACGGACATTTAGTTCTTAGTATAACCATGACCAAAAACTTGGAGAACACTATTTTCAAATACTATTAATTCATTGTATTTTCAAAAAAATTTTTAAAGTTTTTGCTGTGTACATATTATTTTACCAGAGAAATACATGTTAATTGCAACAAGTTTTACGTATTTCCCCTTCCCTCCCTCTAAACCCTCCAAAGTGCCCTCCACCTGTTCTCTTTCAAATGCAAGGCCTCTCCTTCTAAAATTATTGTTACAGGTCTTTAGGTATTTGTGTGCATATATGTATGTATTCCTAAATAAATAATTGCAAATTGTTCAGTGCATATAATATTATTTTTCTGCATATGTTCTCAGAGATAATCATTCAGTATTGGGTAAAACTTTGCTATATTCTAACCCTTGTCAGGATAGTCCCCTGTTGTTAGTAACCTTAGTCACTTGTTCTTACCCTAGGGTTGAGGCCTCCTGGGTGGTGGTCCCCTTTTCATGTTAATACATGTAATGTTGTCCTTGTTCAGGCTATGTTCTGGCAGTCATATTGGTCAGATATTATGGGCGTGACTTCTGGCATTTCCAGAAGACACAACCTTGCAGCAAATTGCCTGTTCTACTGCTCTGACAACATTTCTGTTGCTTTTGCCCAACGCTCCCTGAGACGTAAGAGTGGAGGTTATGTTGCAGATCAGTTGGTTTGTGCTCACAACTCTGTGCTCACAATTCTGTGCTCGCAACTCTCTGTACTCACAACTCTGTGCCCACAACTCTGTGCCCACATCTCTGTGCTCACAACTCTGTGCCCACAACTCTGTGCCCACAACTCTGTGCTCACAACTCTCTGTGATCACAACTCTGTGCTCACAACTCTGTGCCCACAACTCTGTGCCCACAACTCTGTGCTCACAACCCTGTGCTCACAACTCTGTGCTTACAACTCTGTGCCCACAACTCTGTGCTCACAACTCTGTGCTCACAACTCTGAAGTTTGATGGGTTTGTGATTTTCTGTAATGGTCTACATGTGTTGCAAAGAAATGTTTCCTTAGTGTGAGGTAAGAACAATTATTCAGGTGGACTCTAGAGAATCACAGCAATTTTTTTTAAAAATATCTAGAAATTATATTTTAAAATTCCAGAAGGGTACATAAGCCCTACATCAAGTGATAACTTCGCTCAACTATTGAACTTTCTCTTTAAAAATCAAAGTAGTGTGTTTATCAAATATTTTTCTATCTCTGGGCACATTTTAGGACAAGATTTCAGATAACGTGCTGCAACAATACAAATAATTAAGTATTTTCATTTATTTTATTAAATTTTCTTACAGAATCCGTATCAGTTTCCTTTTAATAATAATTATATAAAAAGTCAGCTAAGAAATATTAATTCAGATATTCATTAGTTTTAATTATTAAACTATACCTAAATCATAGACATCTCATAGATTTTAAAGATTTATTTTTCATTTTTATTATTTTAATTATGTAAATATGTGACTCTGGGAGATGGTGTGCTCATGAGGGCCAGTACAGGCCTTGTGAGCCTCTGGAACTAGTGTTGCAGGCAGTTGTGAGATGCCTGACTGACATGGGGTCTCGGAACAAAAACTGTCTCTGCAGGAACAGTGTGTTCTCTTCTGAGACTCTTCCCAGGCCAGAATATCATGCTGATACTAAAGCAGAAGAAGGCAATGTGCTTTTCTTTTTATTTGTACTTTTTAAATTTTCATTTATTTCCTTTTGCACTTCCCTTAATGCATCTAATATCCACAGACTCTATGAAAATATAGTTTGTTATTTAGGCTTATACTGTCTTAGAGGCTCTTGTTTTGATGATACACAGATATGCATAGGTATAAGTGCACTTTAAATTTAAATGGTCTTGTGTGATTTCTATATAAAGTTTCTATTGTAAAGGCAAACACGGGATTTTGAAAACAATGAACTTCCTGGACAAAATATGTCATTGTTCTGCAATTTAGTGAGTGAAAAGGAGATGATTGCTATTGTTAGGCCAGAGGCTTGACTACAGTTTATAAAAAAACACATTTTATTTTGATAAAATTGAAACCCGAACTTCAATAATAATTAGTTTATTTTAAATCACAGACTTTCATTAAGTCAAAAGAACATAGGAACTCTTTGAAAGATTAAAGTAATTTTCATCTAGTCAGAGAGCAAAATGTTCTTGGGCTTTTATATTTCTAATATTTTAGGTATTATTCCACAGCTAAGACAAGAATTAGGAAGAAAATGATCACAAGGGTAGATGTAGTATCAAAACCACTGGCCAGAGCTGAACCTTTCTGAAGCCCTCTCAATGCAACAGGTATTTATCTGTGTTTGACTATTTCTATGGTCCAAAGCCAGAATTCAATCCATATGAGACCCCTGCTCCCAAGACATCCACAATCTAGTGAGGATGTCCCTTATAAACAGCATGGAAAGGCAGTGGGTGTGGTGAAGGCTAATCTAATTGAACAGCTAGTTTCTCCAGCCAGGAACAACTTGTGCAGCCGGAGAAACTGGAGAGTGCTTTCTGTGATACATACATTCTGTCTAAATCTTCATGGACCTTATTACAACAAAGTTAGCTTGAACTTAAGTAAGGCTGAAAGACTAATAATATGTGGGAGACACACAGGAGCAAGGTGTCCAGGTAGAGAAGAGTCTTAAGAATTGATTGTTTTGGTCTCAGCCCTCTGGAGGCAAGGTTAGTAGGCAGGTTATAAAACAAAATGGGCACTGCTGAAACAAGAGGAACAGAAGGATATAGCAGAAGAAACTTAACGTTCAGTTGTAAACTATACAATGTTAGGGTGTTTATGTAGTTTTTGTCTTATGTACCCTGTAGATCAGTGATGGAGTGCTTGCCTGGGGTGCACGAGGCTCTAAATTTAGTTCCCAATACTTCATGGGGGATCCTTACATTAATCATAGTGGCACTGCTCTTGAAACTGATCAAGGAACCCAATTTTCTCTCTTTTTTGCCTTTCTGACTATGGCTATGAGAAGAGTGACTTTACTTTTCCAACTCGTACTATGATGTGCTGCCTACTCGAAGTGATGAAACCAATCAATTATGGAAAGAAATCTTACAAGCTGTGATGCATATTAAAGCTGTACTCCTTGTAAGTTGATTATCATGGCTATTTGGTTATGATGATGCATGTATGATGAACAGACTTATTTTTTAAGGTTACTCTCAGGGAGTGTTCCAGGCAAAAAGAAAGTGTCCGAATTTGAAGGTTAAGTTCTGCTATCTATACAGAAATAAGGACTAATGATAAATAAGTTCTCAGACTCACATGAAGGGAAGGCTTATCTGAGAATTACAGCAAAAGTATTCTTTAGAATCTCAAAGTCAATGCAGAGTTGCTCCAAATTTCTCACCAACTGTTGTTTCCCATTATAAACATCAGTTTAGATGAGGGGAACTCACTGTTGAGGCAGGAAGGCAAAATCAGTCAGCTCAATGTGCATCTTTTTAAAAATATTTCTACTCAATTACTTCTTTGAATAAAGAGACTTCTTCTTTATTACTAACAACAGCATATGAAGCAAAAATATCTGCACTTCGAACCAGAATCCCAGCTTTATATCTAGTATTAGTAATAAAGGAAACATAGAAAGTTCTTCAACCCTAAAGCACTTATCTGATACAGAAACCAAGACAACTGGTACCGCAATTCATCTTTTTTCTACATGTAAATAAAGTAATACACATTTATAAAAAAGGAATTGGAAGAAGGCACCAGTAAAACAAACATGAAATAAAAACTCAATGGAACTGAATGACAGTTCTGAAATGAACAAATCAGGGAACCATGAAAGAAGAGCAAATTCCGAAGCAGCATTTGCAACACAGCATCTAGGAAGAGCTGCTGTTTTCAAACTGAAAGAGTCTATGAGTCTTATTCTCTAGCAAACAGGATTCTTCAAGATGCTCTGAGCACCTACTGCAAGCACTCTATTTCAAAAGCTCTGTTGACAGCCAGGGCAGACTTCACACAATGTGGGGCACAGAGAAAGAAGAGGTTGTTAAGAACAGACAATGAATACAAAGTCAAGCAAACAATTAAACAAAATGACACACAATATCCTAATCAACACAAATGATAAAGCACATGGTTTGAAAATTCCTAATTTTCTCTGTATTTTACTTAAAACAAGCAACTGATCCCAGACTTTCCCCTTTTCAACGGCTGCTTTTCCTTAGCAATGGGTTATATGATTTGGCTGGTAGATGACTGGTACTTCTCAATCAAACTAAAGAGCCTGGGTCATAGAGAATGGAATTTATTTCTCCCACAACGACAGGTTCTTTAAATGGGATTCATTGTCAGTGGAATCATTTCATGTATACCTCATGACTTCTCCAGTCTGTCAGCAAAGAATGTTTATAAAACATACTAAGAGAAAGAAGGGGTTTATGAAATTAAACTGAGTATTAGATGTTGACATGGTTTCTGATGAGCTGGGAGACATCATGGTCTTAGCGTATGTTATTTCTGCACAGTATGGACATTCATCTTGAGTCTCTTAATCCAACTCTGCAGAAGTTAAGATATTCATCTAGTGATTCTTTTTGTGCCTCAGCAGGGTCAGGAAATGGCTATGAGCCATCGACATTTAAGATTATCTTTCTGTTGACTTTAGGGACAGTGATGAGGGCCATGCTTTCTGCCAACCACAGTTAGCTTTCTTTCTGCAGGAGATGAGGTACTAACAAGATCTTTCCCACTCATCCGGTTCTTGATTTGTTTCTGATTAGTATGCTGGAGAAAGGGTTTCCCAATTCATTCTGAGAACGACCTGAAGATGACCTCATTTGCACCTTTTCTTTATGACCAAAGGAACGAACGGGATGGAATGAAAATGCCCTCTCTAGAAGAGTCGGGAGACAATCAGAAAAATCGTGACAAATTGGAACCAGAAGCGGTGTCACCTGATTAATCCAGAGACAAGGGCTTGTTCAAGCATAACGTTTGATGATGCGTTTTTGCCATCCTAGCTGTTTTGGTGTTAAACTCACTTCATTTTCAAAGCTAACATTAGTCAGTTTTGTGGGCAACTGCCTCTCAAGCATATAACCTCAAATGTCTGCCCATCACCTGCTTCTCAAGCATATAACCTCAAATGTCTGCCTATCACCTGCCTCTCAAGCACATAACCTCAAATGTCCGCCCATCACTTGCCTCCTCTTCCCACGTTAATATAAATTACATATTTTCACTAATACATCTACACATAGGCTTTTACTTCATTGAAGTCTCACATGGGGAACTTTGTAATTACACTAAGGCCAGAAATACTAGGAATGCTCTGTAATGTTTGTCATGATTTATGAATAAATTCACCCCTTCTAAGGTTAGACCAGATTTCTAAAGCTTTATATGTGAACTAAAGGCAACACTGAAAATTATTGCAGTTAAGACTCATTTATATATCAGACTTTTCAAGATAAGACCTTTCTTTCTCTTTCATAGGGAGGTAACTATTCATCAAGATGACCTGAAATGGTAATAAAGGACATCTGTTGCTAAACTCTACCCCAGATCTATCAGATGAAACAGAATCCACTGCTTTAGGACTCATAAATACACATGATAATACACTTTCCCACACAAATCACAGATACGCTGTCATTAGAAACCTGTCAAAAAACCCTAATAAAATGTTCTTAATATTCCACCTGTGTATGATCCTAACAGACAGCAAATGTTGGTTCAATACATGTATGTGAATGTGTGCAGAATGAATCTCAGTCTTATTGAGAACTTTATACTCAGAAAGTGATGGATAAAACAAGATCAACTTTTTTTCCATATCAGGGATCAAACCCTGGGTCTCGTGCATGTTAGGTGAGTGCTATACCTCTGAACTACATCCCTCACCCATAAAAAGTATTAGCATGTAACAACAGACAATGTGAAAAACAGTTCTTCAGATTTTATATATAATTGATATTGAAACAAGTTTTTAAAAGGCATAAAGTTTGTAGAGAAGAAAAGGCAATATGTCTTAAATGTTTAGTTTGACTATACAGGAATGTGATGTAGTTTTAAAAAAAAACTTTACAAGTTATTAACTCAAGAGGTTAGATAGATGGCTCAGTCATTAAAAGCATTGACTGCTTTTCCGGAAAACCCAGTTTCAATTCCCTGTACCTCCATAGCAGCTCACCACCATCTGTGACTTCAATTCCAGGGAATCTGATGCCCTCTTCCAGTCTTTGTGAGCACTGCACTCATGTGCTGCAGGCAAAACTCCCATAGACATAAAATAAAATAATCATAAAAAGAATATATTAAATGAGGAGATACACAATAAAAGAAGAATGAAAATAAGGAAAAGAGGAAAAAGAAGAATGATGGTATTAAATATACCAGATGATACATAAGTAGATGTAAGCTTTGTATTTAAGACAGCCCATTTGAACCAAAACTACCAGAGCAAAGCTTTGGAAACTTTAATTTTCTCATTTGGGGAAATTCTTGCACTTTCAAAGAACAGAATCAGCAATGTGTGTACGACAACTTTGTGCCTGAACGAATGGGCCGAATGTTGTTAGTTCTTACAGCAAGAACAATTATAATTTTATGATTAAACACACAAACACTTGCTAGCAAGTGATTTTTCTTAGTAAAAACAAAAATAACTACTTAGCAGGTAAAAGACAGATGCAAAGTCCTCAGTCTTCCTGTACTAGATTTCACTTCTCTTCAAATCCCCCAAGACCTTCTACAGAGAAGAGCAGTGCCTGGCAGGTCAAGAGGACTTCAGAATCATCAACTCTTTCTTACATTTAGGAATCCCCACTGGTCCTTAAGCCCAAAGGGAAAAATATTTCATTTTAGCAAGGCAGCATGTCTGGGAGACAGGAGAGACTATGCTCTTTACAGCATGTTAAAGAGAAATCCCTTTTGCCTAGAGTGTTGCTCTAGCAGACAAGCTGCAGATGCTCATTTCCACTGATGGATAGGCTAGCGTCTGTCTGGCCAGCATCTGCCTAAAATAGCAGGATTTTAGACAGCGAGGACTTCATCAGTTCAGTTCCTACAGTACCACTCAGTGCACAGAAATCCACTAGGCAGGCACTCCTTGAGTTTATGAGACACAAAACAATATAAAAGATAATAATTTCTGCCCTTAAGCATTTTATAAAACAGAGGGGAAAATAAAATCTGCACATGGGTAATTATGCATAGAAGGTACTAAGAAAATCACATGGAAGATGTCTGTACTGGAGAAGATTTCTGATGGCCCTGTTTATATTACTTAAAGGCAGTGCGGTAAATTGGTTGGGGAACAGAAATGTTTGAGATGGATGAAAGTGTTACAGGTCCTAGTTTTCTTGTAAGAAGCCGAAGACTAATTTCACTCAGAGGTATTAAAACCAAAATTTCATCATTAGTATGCACACATAAAGATGGTCCATTTATTAATTTAGTGTAAAATCATCTCAGAAAATTGGGAATTAAGGATCTGTGCTGCCTGCTGACCACAGTTCGTGGTCTTAGGGAAGGTCGTGAGCAGACTGAACAAAGGTTGAAACAATGACTGCTTTTGAAGGAAACAATCAAAGGAACACTGACTTGGCGCTGCTGAACAGAAGCTCTTGTCTAGAACAATGGAGTTGAAGGGCGAAATATAAATTCACCAGTGAAAGCATGAAGTATAATAATTAGTGCTTCCGGAGCCAGAAGTGTAGGTCAGAGGAAAGCGCTTCCTAGCATATGGGAAGTCTGGGGTTGATCTCCAGACAGCAAAGGAGGAGAGAAATACAGAGTTCTGTTCCTAATGCTTCCCACAGTGAAGACCTTTTGATCCCTTTGTTCATGCTGCTTCATTTTTCTTCAAGATTGGGGATATTTCTGGGTAGATTGGACATATCAGCAAATACGTGAACCCTTCTTCATTTCCTTTGATATGAAAATAATTATGTAAAATAGTAGACTATAGTGGGTATCACCAAAGTATTTCCTAGATAAACATTTTGGTTTATTTTAATTTTGGATCAGAACAAGTGTATTCACTCACCCATACCTTTCTGTTAGTGTTTCTAAGACAGGATCCCATTTATTCTTGATTGGCCTTGAAAACAATGAGGATGTTTTTAGTTCAGGGTGACCTTGAATTTCTGATATTTCTGTCTCTGTGTCGCGAGCACAATGCTAGGGACTGAATGCTAGGCAAGCAGTCTTATACCAACTGAGCTATAGCTCCATCCTCACCCATCCTAAGCCCAAATACACGTAAACTACAAGGTGCATAAAAACACTGTTGGATTACACAGCAGAAGGAAAACAAAACAGAACTCTGGTTCCCTTGTTTCCTTAGTTCTTTGCTTTCACTTTGGTATATAATGCATCATCACTTTTGTGCTAACTGTTAACTTGTGGGGAGTTTGCAAGTGAACAAAGTGTGTCAACAACTAACACAGGCTACATATCTCAGTTTCCTTTCCATTTAATAAAACAAGATAAACAAATCGAAACAATTTAAGAACAAATTTATACTGGATCACAGTTTAAGAGTACATAGTCCCTGTGGCAGAGAAGAAAGGGCAGCAGGAACTTGAGGCGGCTGATCACATCATGCAAAGTTAGGAAGAAGACAGGGATAAGAGCTGCTGTTGCTGCTCAGTCCCCTTTCTCCTCTGCATCCAACATGGGATCTCAGCCTGGGGGATGGTGTCCCCTCCCTAAATTAGTCTACACGATAATCTTCATAAGCGTGCCCAGAGACTTGTCTCCTAGGGGGTTCTATTTCTCATCAAGTTCACAACTAAGACCAACTACCACAGCATCTTATAAATATTTAAAAAAAATGGATTTTTTGTTCCATGGTTTTCAATTACCTTTCATAATAAGTCAGAGAAGAATCATGTACTAATAGTATGAAGGTACCTATTACATGTCTATTTCATGTAAGTACAGACAAATAAAAATGTTTGTTCCAGGACAATCCGTAAACAATTCATAATGTGTCATTTGCCCTTCATCTTGAGTGGCATGCAAGAGATCAAGATAGAAGTAATAAGAAATAAAAAATATAAACATAGTATTGATAGAGTTGACAACAGAATACTCAGAAAATTCTGTCTTATTTGCAAATAACCATACATTCTAGGGTAAATATATCCTATATACTGAATAGGACCTAAGTATATATACATATACACACAAAAAAATATATGTTGCTCAAATGAAATTCAAATTTATCTGATTTTTAAATTACCTGATTTTGGATGGTGAGTCAAAAAATACCAACTATGAATTAGGCAGTGAAATCTAAGCTATTGGTAAATTAACCTGGCACGGAAGGTAGGAATGAAAATTTGGAAGATGTTAGATATCTGTAGTTACTTCGTATGAGATTGTTTGTGCTACTGCTCGTAGGGCTCCAAATATAGAGTATTTGGAGTTGGAATTTTAAAATCAACTTTAAGAATGTCATAAACATTATTTCTGGTAGAGAAAAAGAGTATATTAATTAAATTGCACACCTGAAAGTAAAAGATGAATTACATTCCTTTAAATACTTTCAAGTATTGGTGTGACTGCCTCCTGAACATTTCTATTAAACTTTAGTTTACAGGTTGGAACATGAACCCCTTTCCTAACTCCAGAGCAATTATGGAATCAATTTATCAACTTTTGAACATCAATGGCAAGTACATTCACATTGAGCATATTTTAGTCCATATTCTTCAGACTTCTATTTCAGGTACTGATTGCTAGTTTGCAGATTAAATATGCTCTTATATTTCTTATATTAAATATATTCTTCCTCTCATCACAGTCATTTTATAGTAATATCAACTTTATGAGTGAGTAGACAGCAATAGAAATAACAGAGATCAAATCATTCTGGTTCCACAAAGAACTGAGAAATGCATTCTATTTTGTGAGACTCAGGAAATACAGGGGCTAGAAAGAAGATTCCTATGTTGAAGAACTAATTATCTAGTGAGACACCTAATTAGCTCTTATGAATTATTGTGAAAATGATTTAAGATGAAAACTATTAAAACGTTTAGATAAAATGTATTTCAGAGTATTTACCAATGTTTCATGTGTTTTCTGTAGTTTAATTTTAACAGAAGTTAAGAGTTGAATGTTCTGTTCTCAGGCATGTCAACCAAAAGCTGTAGAATTTTGAGAAGCTTTAACTGGCAATCGTCAGTTAAATTACAAAACAAGCTCTTAATTTAAGGCAAGCTAGAGTCAGACAAGAAAGTGATAATATTTGTCTTGTTTAATGCTGGATATACTCGAGAAGGGTGTAGATGTTAGTGGGCAGAAATGCCATAAGTACTCACAGAAAATGGGAGCAAATGGTATTTGTTTTTATCCAGAAAAAAAAAGATTTGGATACAATCTTTTGGGAGAAGCAGAGCAATCAAAGGGGAACTGTGATTGCCAGCGTCTGTACAACTGTCACTTCAGAAGCCTGGGCTACATGCTTGTTTTATAAGAAAAGAAAGACTTTGGGAAATACAAATGCAGGAAAGTAAGAAACAGAGAGAATGTTAATGGTAACAAAGTTATAGATTTTTTGATAAAAGTATTTCTTACTCAGCTGTGATCCCTGTAAACTACAGTAATGGCACAACTAGCAAGACTTGTGCAATAGTGGTGCAAACATCAATGGAGGCAACAATTAATTTTTGGATAGCCTTTATGGACTCATCGACATAATGAAATCCTTACCTGGTACCATTACCAGACCAAGAACCTGTGGCTAGACAGATCACAGGCCTTAGGGGAGAATCTACTACTACTACAATAATATGGTAAGTGTGCATAGTATTTAAAAAAGAAATTCTTAATGGACTTATTGTTAAACCCATAGATTAATGTATCTCTCAACCCTCATCATAGAAGCTTCTATATGCAGTATATTGTGATTTATACTGAGACCCAAGGATCAGAGAGTGAAAGTCAAAAGTACCATACTAGCAAATCTAATACACAAATCAGTAAATTCTATGTTTAAATTCCAAGTTGACAAAATTTGAAAAGAAATCTGTAAGTTTCTTTCAGTCTTTAACACACTGGATCTCTGGATGGAATCCCTACTTCAAGCTAAATTACAGATATTCTTTGAAGTGTTTGTCTGTAGTTTACACAGCTTTTTGTTTCAATGACTCTCACTCTGGCTGAAACTTTATCATCAGCTCCCAGAGCAGTCCTGTATTTACTTTTCTTAGCCTGAGTGCATTTTTTTTTATATTCTTCAGAGCTTTGAAAACAAATGCTTTTTCTCCCCTCAGGGGAATTCACAGCATCTGATGAAATAGCTCAATTCTTCTTTCCTTTAGAAGATGAAATCAAAGATGAAAGGTGTGATTTTCCTAACCACACCCACAATGGAGACAGCCTACCACCAAAGACCAGTCCTTGGAAAAAGAGTTCTTGAAGATAAAGATGACTTCTAACTGAAGAGAAAAGTAAAAAAGATGGACAAATGTGTACTCATATAGATATAAATGTAGATCTAGATGAAGATACAGATATAGATGATATAGATATAAATGAAAAAAGATATGGAGACAAACCATCTCTGTGACAAGTCAATTCTCAAGAAAAGTTTTTTAATTTTTAATAACAACTTACCTGGAAGCTGATCAAGTCAATGAAATGTAGAATAGGCGTAGAATCATGGCTTTAACTTCAAAGTCTTCACTGTGCTTTAAGAATAGGCCCAATGAATTCCAGTTTTCAGTGGTCTTTGATGAGAAACCCAAGGAAACTAATTACTTTAGGGGAATTCTGTATGATTAAAGTAAAGCAAGCATTTGCAGTGGAAATTTAATTTATCTGTCAATTTGTTACACAAACATAGATTAGTTTAGGTGCAATCATGTCTTTCTACTGTAGTGGGAGTTATATTCACAAGATCTATTTTCATGAATAAAACATTACTAGGACATTTTCAATGTCATTTGGGGTAGCTAAAGCAAAAATTGCCTCTGGGACAAAAGATGCCATTAAGTGAAGACACTGTCACCTTGGTCTAAGACACTGCTTGTTATCTGCTGGGACTGAAGAAGAAAACCCTATTAATGCTAGTTTCCAAAGGTTATACTAACTGCCTGTGAGCCTTGAAACAGGACTGATTCACCAGTCCATGTTGTGTGTTCCTACATCTCGCGTTAATATCATTTCTTACAAAACTAACATGAAAACACATCTGCATATGCATGCCAACATGCACACATGACTTTTCAGACATTATTAGAACTAGAAAACCCACACCTGACAATTTAGAAGACCTACTAAGAACTGTAAATAGCAGTCATGTCAACAATGAAATGATTAAAAACAGAAGATAGATATTCTTAGGTTTGCCTTTGTCTTTAATTATTTCTATTCATAATAAAAAGGAAGGAATATTTTTCAAAAATCTGTAATTCCTTGATTGACCCATTCTTAAGTTTCTAGTGCACTTTTTAGTTAGTTTTTTCTGGCCTAATGAAAAATTCATATCTCTTAAACACAGTAACCACAACACTTACCTTTCTCCACTAAACAAACTGCATTCAGTTAACTGCATTACTACTCACACAACCAATCAATCACACTTTGAGATTTAAAAACATTCACCCAATTTTTAAATGCAGAGTATGCATCAGATGCCTATTCTGTGTTGGACTGTGTGCCCTCAAATGATGAGTGTAATGCTGCCCCCTGCCTGCTGGAGATCTTGCAGCAAATCCATTTCATTGGTGCCAAGACTCCTGAACCAGGTTTTTTTCTACTCCTACCACCGGCTTTGATTGGTGAATCTTCCCCGATGTGCTATGGTTGCTTCCCTCAGCTAAAATTGTGTTTGGACTGACCTGGGGTGAGTCAGCCGGCACTAGAACTGCACATTGTGCAGTGCATTCAACTGGGGGCACAGGGTCCCTCAGATTCTTTCTCTTTTTCTACCATTTCTTCTCTCTTTTTTTTTTTTCTCGCTGTAAAAGGCCACTGGGAGTGGTTTCTGGCCTCTCTGGCTTCCAGTTGCTACTGGATCCAGCCAGGCCTTACCTTCCCACTCATGGCCTGGGGGGATGCCCCCCCATGAGTCTTGTGAAGGTCACGCTGATTCACAACCCGCCCATAGTCCAGAGACGTCTCACTGTGTGCCTAGTGGTGTTTCGTGGGTTTTCACAATTTCAGCTGTGGGTAGCAACCATCGATGTCCATCCCTCAGCTTTTTTCAACTCCAGCTGTGGCATGGTGAAGCTTTTTCAGTTCCAGCCTTTTGCTCCCCTCTGTGGCTTGTGGCATGGTGGCTCAGCCACAGGGCAGATCATGCCTCTAGGTCTCTCTTACTAAGCTTAAAATCCCTGCAGCTCAAAAATTGTGGCTTTTCCATGAACATGTGACCACTGCCATTTTGAGTAGGGTCAGGTGACTTTGTCACCATCTTGGCTGAGAGCCAGGTCAGGTGACCAAGTTCCACCATCTTTACTGAGGTATTCCCTGCCTGATTCTCCAATGTTAACTGTCACATGGATGACCTCACCACCAAGCCAGGTCAGGTGACTAAGTTCTCCCATCTTTACTGAAGTATACCCTGCCTTGTTCCCTGGTTTACTTTTTTTTTATTACTAAATTCCTCTTGTTGACTCTGTTGCATGTGTTTTGCACAGTGGCATGCCTTTGGTAGGGCCCACCAAGAGCATCCACTTTCCCCAATTCCTGTTCACTCTCTGTTTGTGTGTTCATACATGTAACTTAAATGCATCTATACTTAATGTTATAATTGTTTATTACATCTCATTTCAGACTATAAAAACAGTAAGTCTCATGTTTTAAACTGATATGTACTTTTAAGTCTCTTACAAAAATACCTTATATTTAATCCGAGCCTCATTTAAAATATATTAAAATGTTCTCTACTATTGTCAGTTCTGCCATTAACCTTCTATTGCAAGCAGTTTCTTCTTTCTGCCTTTTTATAAGTGTAAATCTTACCTGTCAAGAGCCAGTACAGTCAAGCTCATATACAGCTCTTCAGGCAAAGTCTATACTGTAGTTATACCTGATAAACAGCCCTCAACTGCTCAGGGATCTGGGGAATGTGATATTTAAATATTTGATTATTTAAAAACTTTTCATAACAAAAAGAGACAGGTTGGCTCCTAGCAGCAGCACTCTACTTGCTCCAAAGAAGACAGAAGACAAATGGGCACAGAACAACATCCATTTGCAATTGGCTTCAACTGCCAAGCAGTGACCACTGGGTAAAACTGCCTTTCATCTAAACTGAAGATTTCCAGACATGGACAGAATCGCTGGAATCGACAGCCTAACTGCTCAGGTCAAGGTAGGCTTGTCTTCCTACAGATTTCTTAGCCCACAGGATCTTTTGGAGCCTGGCAGGCCCTGCACTAAACAGCAAAAGGCAAATGTGACCTTCAGTGACCATGGAGGACCCTGAGGAGTAGCTCTGGGTGCCAACCAAGTAAGTTGTCTGTCATTTTTTAATAAGTAACTCAAATAAAACTTTATCCTTCTCAAAGATCTCTGCTGCAGTTTGACAACTGAGAGGTTTTATCAGTTTAAAAGGACAACCTCACCAAACAAATTTCAGATCAAATTTCTCTCTCATGATGCCTTTCATAGTCTTAAAAATACTTTTCATTGTGCAAAAATATCTGTCACAGTCATTCTGACATATGTCTAAAACTTATGTTTTCACAAACCCAAAGAATTCTTGTGAGTTCCAGGGAGCTGATTAAGCAGGTCAGATACATCCCCCTCAATTCCCTGGTCCTAAAAAATTTTGTTTTCTTAATTTAAGTTTGTCCTCTGTTCTGCCAATACCTTAACCAGGTGTAAGAGATACCAGACATTTCCACGCCACAAACACCATACAGGAGCAAAGAAACCAGCTATGCCAGGATGTGGCCAGCCTTCTCAGGTCCCCCCCAGAGGATGACACCCACAAATAAGCAGGAAGCAGTCTTATGAATCCACCACCCCAATTCCTTTAACCTGTGGTGCCTAACCTCCCATTTTTTATTATAAAAAAGAGATGGGAATGTAATGCTCTGTCTCTTTAAAAGATGAGCCATGCCCACTCCCTTCCTGCTTCAGCCCCAGCCTCCCTCTCTCTCTCTCTGTCCCCCTGCTCGGAGAGGCTGCTCCTCTCCCCCTCTCTCTTTCTCTTTCTTTCTCTCTCTCTTTCCCCCTCTCCCCTTTTTCTTTCCCCTCCATAACCCACCTAATAAATGTCCAACTTTACATGGTGTGCCTGCCTGTCTTTTGCCCACCTGCTGCCCACATGGCTCGCTGTTTAGGACGCCCAGGGGACCAGCCACCTTTGGAGACCTGCTGTGTGGTGTGCCCCAGTCCTGCCCGGGACTGACTGCTCTCAGGACCTGCTGCCCCCTGCCTGCTGGGGAACTTGCAGCAAATCCATTTCAATGAGCTAATTCTGGACCTTAAAGATCTGAAACGTTATGGCAAATTGGGGCCTATGCCTGGGTAATGAAGTCAAAACAGTGTCATATCATACTAGATGGTCTAATGAAATGACTTCTGCCTTTATAAAGGGAGGGAGATGTGGAGACACAGTCACTCACAGAGAAAAAATGGTCGTGTGAAGCTAGAGTGAATTTGTAGAGATGAATCTACAAGCCAAGGGTCATGGAAGATTACAGTCACAACTAGAACCATAGCACTGATTCTTCACTAAAGTCTCCAGAGAAAGAAACATGGTCTGCTGTCATATGGGCTCTGACATTGTAAAGAAATTTATAGGATTTTTTTTGTCCTTTCAGGTTATTGGTTTTATGTCAGTATTATTAAGGTAATCAAATTAACTAATTATTAAGTATGATATACTGGTTATTTTATTTTTAAATGTCAATTTGCCACAATCTAAAATCACCTGAGAAGATCACCTCAGCTGAGCAATGGCTCCTTCAGTTTGGGTTCTGTGTAAGTCTGTGGAGATTGTCTTGATTGTTGACGTAGGAAAAATCAGGACCTACTGTGGATGGTACTGTAAGGGCCAGCCATGATAATCTAAGTCATGGCTAAGTCTAAGTTTGGGCAGGTCATCCAAAGGAAGTTCTTTACTTCCTCCAACCATTATCACCTGGGACTCTGGCCATCGATGAATTTCAATGGAGGCTGGAGTCTCAATTGTTTACCCTGAGATGATGCCAGGCTGCAGGAAAAACCACAAGCTGAGATCACCTGACCCCCACCCAAGAACAAACCATTCAGAGGAAATTCCTGGCATTCCAAGCACTGTAGATAGAAACATCTACCAGCACACAATCACCAGGAAACCTTAGATGAATGTCAGCCAATCAGGGGTCTTTAAATCTCAGAAAACCCTCACCCCCACCTTTACTACTATAAAACCCTTTTCTAATTGAGCTCGGGTCTCTCCGGACATTCCAATACTTTGGACATGCAGAGAGACCGAGTTTGCAACTTGATTAAAATAAGGGTTCTTTGCTTTTACATACGGGACTCTTGGTTTCCTTGTCAGCTTGTGGGGATTGTGGATTTGGGCATAACAGGTACCATTCCTATCACCCATGTTGGCATGGGTTGTTGGTGATGCAGCTGTCTTTTGCTCCTTTTTTCTCTTCTAAGTAACTACCATACATATTCCATTAAGTAGCCCCAATAAACGCAACATTCCACCATCTTAGACTTTGGAAGTATTTTTACTTTGGTCTGTTGTTTCCTTTCTTGGGTGAGTAGATATCTATTTACCTCCACCAAGGAAAAGGTCATGCAACAAAGTAATTTGAAGTGCATGATACCAACCAATCAATTTCATTTAAATTTATGGTAAATATGTTAACAACTTAGCATTTTTCTTCTTACAGTATATTTTGATTTTTTTTCTTTCTGTAATGGAAAAATAAAAATGCTGCAGGATTCCCGGCAGTGGCAGGCAGCAGGTCCCCAAGCAGTGGCAGCGGCAGGCAGTGGGCCCTAAGAACAGCCAGTTCCAGGCAGGGACAGCTGCAGGTCCCCAAGCAGTGGCTGGTCCCCGGCAGGGAGACACACGGCAGTGGGCAAGAGACAGAGACATGGATAGGCACACCATGCAGAGTGAGGTTGGATATTTATTTAGTGGTTATGGAAGGGAGGAGAGAAAGGGAGAAGAGCAGAGAGAGAGAGAGAGAGACAGGGTGGGGGTGGGGGAGAGAAGGGAGAGACCGAAGCAGAAAAGAGAGAGAAACTCAGGCTGGAAGCTGAAGATCAGCTAGCCTCAGTGGATGGGGGAAAGAGTGGGAGTGGCTTGTCTCTTAAAGAGACAGAACAATCATTGCACTTTCCACTTCCTCTATTCTTCCAAGAGCTTCCCTACCCACCCAACTTTACCTTCTTTCTCTATCTCTCAAGACAAAACAAAATGAAAGCACAAAATAAATATGGAGTTCACTTTGTGTTGGCCAATTACTCCTAAGTGAGGGGCCTGAACTTTAGCATCAATCAATCAATTTTTATGCTGTTTTCCTGCCACAGCCTCATAAGAAAAGCAACTTCAAAATGATTAGCCCCTTTTCTCTTTGTTTCTGCTACCTTCCATACACACCCATGAATTTTTAAGGCAAGAGCCTGAACTCACATCCCAAAATGGTACAGGCAGATCCACCCATACCCAATACGCCAACTAAAGAGATAAATACTGTTTAAAAGCAGAGAGGAATTCATTCAACATGGCCACAAGGAGGAGTATTATTCTCTAAAAAATGGAAAATTAAAGAGTTTAGGTCAAGGTGAGGTCCTACCTGTTTGATCTCAGGCAGTCCCTATATCCTGAAATGAGCTCAAGATGAACCACAGAAAGATTTCTAGCAGTTAGAGAAAAGGCAGAATTCCTCATGCACTTGTGAAAAGGATTTTTCAGGAGTCATTTCCTTGCCTCTCACAAAAGGGACATGGTGCTGCATTCACAGGTACCTGTGGCTGTACATTGAAGCCCATGGTGGGCCTCTAGGATCCCTCAGCACCTACTCATGAGTATTTAGTATACATTTAATAATCCCCCATGCTAGCATCCTAACCTTTCTCATCTCAGACCCCAGCTCTCTTTATACTTATCTCTCTCTTCTCTCTCTCTCTTGATAGTCTCTTGCTAGTCTCACAATTCCCTCTTGCTCTTCACTGTCTCTTGTTATCTCTACTATTTTCCCCTGCTCTCCTACTTCCCTAACCTTGGTCTCATCCAGTCAACTTCTTTTCCTCCTGCTCTGGACCCTTTCAAATGGCTCAAATAGCTCTGAACATTTTCTCTCTCTTATACACAGTAAAATGGAGCAGCCGCTTCAGTAGTTTGCTCACTGTGTCCCCTCACATACACCACCAATCCCCAAATTGCTGTGTCACCTCCCAGTCCTGCACAGTGGTCTCGAGAGTTATTAAACTGTTAATCTGTTAGTTACTAAAGATGTATCTTTGTCCTCCTGGGTGAATTTCCTCATTTAAAACAGGGAGGTGTGGTTCCTTCCAGGTTCTACTCTTCATGAAGTCTAAGAAGACTGGAGTCCTCAGGACTAAAACATATCTTCGTGCCATCAGCTAAAACGCACACCCTGGAAGACAAATGGAGCCAGGTTTTCACCTTCTCTCAGTAGCTTTGGGAACCTGAGTAAGAGGTCAGCACCTGTTAGCAAATCTGCTTCTGAGTGTCCTGCAAGTGCCTTTGCTAAGATCAGGGGCACATTCTATCTATAACAGACACTAAGCACACAAAAGGAATGTAGCTTTTAACAAAATAGAACATTTGTTCCTCTGTGCGCTTGTTTTTTCTTTGATGATAGTGAATATACCATTGCTTGTTTTCTGATGCCAGCCTTGCAATGGCACAGAACAATGCTTGATTATCCAGCTCTGTATTGAGCACCGTGACCCAGTGTGTATCTTTGCCATTCTTCTTCCTCTCTCTTCCTGGGTGAATATAATCTTTTCTGTATATCATGGTCAGGTTTGGACATGAGAACTCTTCTCTACCTCTGCTCTGGGAGAGCTTTGACTCTCTGTTTACATCCAGGTGCCATGCAAGGCATCCCTGGACTTTTACTACTTTTACTTGTACAGAAGAAATGATATTTTTCTAGGGCAAAGAAACAGGAACTTTTTGTAATATTTCCAATGAGAAAAGGATCTGAGAAGCAATTAGTGTCCCATGCCCATCCTGTGGTGCCCATCAGTCGCCTTTGTGTCACTTACAAGCTCTTTGCTACATTGTCTCAATCATGAGCAGTTGCAGCATGTCTTTGCAAAGAACATCCTAGTGTACGGGAATTGCCTGTGTGTTGTGACTGTAATAAGAAGATGTGATTTCTACTGCTTAGCTGACTTCCTCCTACTGGATCATGTGCTGGTCTTTCCCCCTCCCCCTCTTCCTCTTCTGCTCTTGCAAAGGTGAAGCTGGTCAAGTCTCCTAATCCCCTTGCAATGGCTTGTCACAGCTTGAAGTTTAGTTCATTTGTTTGCTGCAAGACCTCTGCTGTCCAATGAACCACAACAATGAAAAGCTCAGCTTCAAGAGATTATACTGCTGTTTAAATTGTCTGGTTGGGAGCTTCATTCTTTGTGAGTTTCCTGCTCCCTTAGGGAAAGGAAGGGCATTTTTAACCTCACAAATATGGATTGAACACATTCCTTGTACTGCATATGGTCATGGAACTAGATAAATTAGAAACAATATAGTACTTGGAAAAAAATGGAGGAAAATGTATTGGAAAATACAATTTGTTTACACTAGCCTAGGTGATATCATGTGGGATGTCCTTCTGTATATGTGTTGCTTTTATTGCTTAATGAAGAAAGAAACTGCCTTGGCCTGTGATGGGGCAAAAATATAGAGCTAGATGGGGAAAACTAAAGTGAATGCTGGGAGAAAGAAGGTAGAGTTGGGGAGATACCATGGAGCCACCCGAGGAGAAAGATGCAAGCCACCAGCTGGAATCTTACCTGTAGGCCATGAGCCCCGTGGTAAAATATAAAATAATAGAAATGGGTTAACCAAGAATAAAAGAGCTAGCTAGCAATACGCTTAAGTGCTTGGCCAAGCAGTGATTTAAATAATACAGTTTCTGTGTGATTATTTCAGGCGTCTGAGCAGCCAGGAACAAATATGCAGCCTCCTACTTCAGTGATAGGTTTTACTAGATATTGAGAATTCTTAGAAAAGCAAAAGTTTAAATTTTGTCCAAATAAATAAAAAGAAAGAGAGAAAGAAAATTATAATGCAGAATAATTTTGATGCCTATTCATGGTCCAGAGCTGTTGAGCTAAGAGTATATCATAGATAAATGTATAGTGACATCAGTGAGAAGAAGCTACACAATTGCTCTTTTTGCTTGCACATTTGTTCTCTTTTTTTATCTTTACAGAGCTGAAAACTGATGCAAGGAAGGGCTGTGCACATACACCACTGTTCCTGGCAACAAAAATATGAAAATAAGTTTATTGTTGAGGCATTCAAATAAATCATAACATACCCATAAGGCAATTCCATAGAGTCAGATATGAAAATATAACTGGTTTTATGTTTAAAAACACAAATTAATTGTGTATAAATTGAATTTGTGTATGTACACTTCTAACATGACTTAGAACAAGAAAGAAACTAAAAAATTAAACACATAGTCTTTTTACTTTCTTTTCAATTTTGTATGGGGGGCGTGAAGGTAACTCTAGTTGTGAGGTACTTAACTGGGTGCTGGGAATTGAACCCAGATCCTCTGGATGATCAGTATGTGCTGTTAACTGCTGAGCTATCTCTCTAGCCTCACATCCATAGTTATTACACTATTGGTGTTTTTACCTATTTTAACCCATAAACAAAATTTGCTGAGATTTGTATTTTTTACCCATAAACAAAATTTGCTGAGATTTGTATTTTTTAAAAAAGTATTTCTTTTTTTTCTCTTTTTATTTATTTATTTATTTATTTATTTTTGGTTTTTCGAGACAGGGTTTCTCTGTAGTTTTGGAGCTTGCCCTGGAACTAGCTCTTGTAGATTAGGCTGGCCTTGAACTCACAGATATATGCCTGCCTCTGCCTCCCAAGTGCTGGGATTAAAGGCATGCACCACCACCGCCTGGCTTAAAAAGTATTTCTAACATAATGCCTTTAGTATGTATACCTCATATAGTAACCAAAAAAATAACTGTGATGACATCAGAATAGAAATTAATAGAGATTATTGTAGAGATAATCTTACTCAAAAAGGAAGAGAAGGAAAGAAAAAGAAGGGGCAAGGAGGAATAAAAGGAAGCACCATGAGACTAGGTGCTTCACCACTCCCAACATTGTGCTGAAGACCAGGGCAATTCTTACAGAGGCACATATTTATTCTATATCAGAAGTGCAAAGATTCTGGATTCTAATATCAGGGAAGCAATACAGCCAACATCAGTGGCAGGGAACAGGGCAGCTCTGCCCAGAGGCTTGTCATTTAGTTGAGTCCAGATCCAGTCAGGCTGACAACTGAGGTACAACACAATGGGGGTATACTCATATTTTTAAATTTTCTACTGTGAAATCAAAATGGACCTGAGAGACCTGCATTTTTATTTGTAAAATAAGGTAATCTCTATCCTTTCTCCTTTGAACACTCCAGAAAACCAATGAGATATAGAGTTGGAGTTGTAAAGTGTGTGTGTGTGTGTGTGTGTGCGTGTGTGTGTGTGTGTGTGTGTGTGTGTGTGTTGGTAGTGCAGTTATTAGCAGAGAAAGACAGATAAATAAAATACTTCCTAACAGCTTAAGAAAGTGAACAGAACTGATGTATTTTTGGTACTCTGATAGTAGGTTTCTCTGCCAATACAGTTAGCCAAATCAAATAGAATTAAAAGGTAAAGGACTTGGTTTAACCTGAACAAATCACTCTTGGGTGACTCCAATAAATGGTGCAGAAAAGAAATCACATGGTCGTTCTAAAGGAGGTGGTTGAAATCCCTTTAGGGAAGTGGGGTGATATGCCCAAGGTGAGTTCATACTATGGTAAGCATTTTGGCAGGGTCTTGGGCCACCACTCTTTCTGTGAGAGGGTAGGGTTTGGGGAGGTAGGAATGGGGCTTACTCAGCTGGGGCAAGTTGTTCCAGGTGAACAAGAACATTTTGTCAAAAATAAATCAGCCATGATTACAGTTGCCCTGACTTTGGGCCATTTTCTCCACATGTCATCCCAAGGCAAGGCCTTCCAAGAATCCTCAAAATCAGAAACCAAATGACGCTTTTCCTTGGCAAATAGAAAAGGAGCTCAACAGTGGCTAGTTCTAAATATGAGAAAGAGACTTAGTCCCAGAGCCACCCAATGGTCCAATTCAGATGATGCTCTACTGAGCATCTTCAGACTTCAGTTCAGTTGAGAGATGGGGGCTGCTAAGATGTGCTAAGTCAGGATAGAGAAGCAAAGAACAATCAAGCCCTCTTTTAAATTGAGGAATGTTTTTGCTTTGAAGAGAATCATGCCAGTGTTTTAGCCTGTGAAATTAAAGTTTGGGGAAATGAGTCTGAAGGGACAAGGAACCCTAACGTGGATTACAGCTGGTTTTTACTGAGTAACCAATTGTGATTCAGGGTTATTGCCTCCAAAAAGTGCAAGCACCCCATTGCTGCTCAGGAGGAACTCAGAGTAAGTTTTGTATGATTAAGAGCCTTTGTCAAAACTATTCCCATTGGTTTACTGACTCTTTGGTCTAGAGTATCTATAATTAATCAACACTAAAGAAAAGCCTGGAGGACGTTTGCAAGTTATTACCAAGAATGCATTGTAATTAAGCTAAAATCTTCTCTAGCAGTGCTTTTTGGGGAAGGGCACATAAATATTTAAAAGTAAAATTTTGGTAACTAAACACATTTAAAGCTAATTTGTGACTCAGAAAGAATGAAGATCGGCTTTGTGGACTGTGCATCTGTCCCTTCACTGTGCTTTTTGATCCAGTTTTCCAAATAAAGACTTTGCTGTGCAACCTGTGTGAGACCACACTCAAAGAAGAAAACGTCTCCTGAGGAACATGAGGAATGGCCGAAGAACTGAACACCCAAGACTTATGTATAACTCTTTGCTTTTTCAAAAAACATAAGAATGTGTAGAATTATCCAGAAGGTCACAGACAGCCTAAAGAGGCCAGGTATAAAACCCTGTGGTCCGCAGACCCCAATGTGATATCCTTATCATGAGAAGAATCTTGAAAATAGCAAATGAAACTTCATTCCTCAGGTCTCAAAGAAGAACGTTCGTACTGACTCAAAGGGAACAGTGGCCACCCACTGGGAACAATGAAGAAACCAGTGAGCTCCAGAGAAGGGAAATGCAAAGCTGCCTTTACTGTCCCTGAAGGTAAAAAGAATCACAGCTCTTTCTTCAAAACCATGTTACTTCATCAGCCTAGTGAATGGATAACATATGGCAATGAAATTATCCAGTTCAGAACACAGACTCAAAAACTATGACACTGAGCAGCAAGGAACAGGCTAAGGAGATAGCCTTAGAAGAAAGGTGCTTACACTACTGAGTTTGAACTCCTAGTACCTCCAGAAAAGCCAGGCAACCCAGTGTGTACTCATAATCTTAACACTGGGAAGAGGGAGGCAAGAAAATCCCTAGGACTTGCTGGACAGCTTAGCAAATGGGTGAGCTCCAGGCCAGTGAGAGAATCTAACGCAAACATGAGGTACAGAGTGATAGGTTCCTGACATGAATATCTGGCCTCCATGTGTTCCTGCACACAAACAAGCACACGCAGGAACACTTACACACATGGACAGCATAGGTACAAATCAAGATATATAAAAAAGTGTGCCATTTTGCTTAGTTGAAGGACCATAGATTTGTATTGCATTTCTGGTTTTGTTTGTTTGATTTGTGTCCTGTTTTCATTAAAACACACAATAGAAGCAAAGCAATGAAAATAGAAGTATCTGATGAAGCTGAGGAGTTGGAATTCACACATCAGAATCTAGGGGCAATTGTTTCCCACTATACCTGAAGAGTGATCTGACTAGTAAAAATTAAGTGATAAACCATGTCAAAGATTTACATTTGAGATGTCAAAATTATTGAGTCAAACCCAGTCTTTAAAAACAGAGTTTATAATGAGTTGCTTTGATAAGGCAGAATAGGGTATGGGCTAGTTTTACACATAAGGAAATATGTTTTTATAACTATTCTATACCCTCAGAAGTCCTCTTTGACTTATCCATTTAAGACATTTCATTCTTTCTCCTGCCTTGGGCTGACCCTGGGACTTTGTATCAGTCAAAAGAACATTGAAAGCAATGATATCACAGTTTTAAGCTTGATTTCAGTGGTTTTAACTGTTACTAATAAGCTGAGGAGTTGTTTCATCTTCTTCAATAGGAATCGTAGGTAACAAGAAGCTTTAGAAATGATAGACTCTAGCATATTTCCTTCCCATTGTGTGTCTGACAGTAGGAAGGAGTTGCTGTACCATGGCAGTGAGTGGCACTCTTAAAGATTTTATCCCTGTGCTTGCCTGAATTATCAGTACCTTTAGCCCTACACATGTTATAGTCCCTATTCAGACCTCTATCATCAAGACATGTAGACTTTACCCTTGACCTTATGTAAATATTGCTCTCTGGCACACTTCTTTGGCTCCTTAGAAGCTTTTCTTAGATCTCCATTCTTCTATTATCTTTCATTCCATTTCTTTTTCTCTGTTTGTCCTGATTGTTTCTAAACTATTGAGTTCCTTCAGTTGCCAATAGTCACTTCCCCAACTACTCAGGATACTAATCTCTGTTGCAACAGTACCAGAAGACCAAACCAGGAATTGAGTACTGGACACATAGGCATCATTTAAGTGTAGACATTCCCCAACACCTAGGCCCTATCCAAAAGGTTCACAAGGGATTCTCTGGACTCACTTAGCTGGAATTTACTGTGGCTCAAATCTCTGGATTCCTCTTGTGCCAGTCTGAAGTCTATTGTCATCAGCTTCTTAGTCCATGATTTACCCCACTGTTTATTCAATTGTCTCTTGTCCGTTGTAGATGCTTTGTGCTAGAAAGATGATGTGGGATGTCCTTCTATATATGTGTAGCTTTTATTGGTTAATGAATAAAGATGCTTTGACCTATGGAAGGGCAGAATATAGCCAGACTGGAGGGATAGAGAAAGTAGGCAGAGTCAGAGAGAGGCCAAGTAGCTGCCAAAGAAGAAAGTTGCTAGAACAGAACCTTACTGGTAGGTTACAGCTTTGTGGTGATACACAGATTAATAGAAATGGGTTAATTTAATATGTAAGTGTTAGCTAATAAGAAGCCTAAGCTATTGGTTAAGCAATGTTGTAATTAATATAGTTTCTGTGTGATTCTTTGGAAGGTTTCAGCAGCTGTGAAACAAGGAAGCTGTCTTCGCCTTACAAGGGATAGATAGGGAATAATGAAACTCTGCCAGACACAGGCAGCACTATTTAGGATCCCAGTGTGGAATACAGATGTGTAAGAATCCAGAAAATATAAGGCACCAAAAAGTAGAACCAGCCAGTGTCAGTTTCCAATGGTAACAGTGATTTTGGTTCCTTGGATGATGATGAGATCTTCAGCTATCAAGCTGTGACACATTGCTTCCACACAAATGATCCAGTCTGCAAGATACGTAAAGAGGTTGCCCACTTCACCAGACCTCACCTCAATGCTATCATCCACTATTTCTGCTCCAATTCAGTCTGCATTACAGGAAAGGCCACAAGGGATAGGTAACACAGAACCCTGTCTCCTGGCCCATGAACCTGAGCAGCATGCTGGTGTTTAAACCAATCACAGTCATTAAGGCTTGTGTTTTGGACCAATCAGAAATTTGCCACCATCTCACAGTTACCCTTCAGAGTTGTTGCACCTCTTGTGTATAATGTTTTGATGAAGTAGAAAAAAAAGTAGAAATGTTTTGGTGAAGCTTGTGATCAAATATCCCTTGTAGGGCTATAGCTTCAGAATCTTCTAAGCTATGGTAATTTTTATAGCATCATATTGAGGCCTCTTTGGAATGTTTGAGATGACTGGCTGGTACAGGCATGAAGATTGTCTAGCTGACTGTTTGACTGACAGACTTTCTGTTTAAGAGAGGTCCTGCATTACAAATCCAATGGGCTGACAACTAAGAAGTTAAATTTTCCCATGCCCAACATTTTTAATCACCCAAGGGAAACTGAATATCATTAAGAGTCCTAGTTCTATAAATTATAAAGCTTATAAACTATAAATTATAAACTTATAAAATTATAATTATAAAAAACTAGTGCTGTCACCCTAACATATTTCAACAGTGCTCAAACATCATCCCCACCTGCTCAGCCACTGTTATATGAACAAATACACCCCATCCTGATGGGATGAGAAACTATATAGAAGAGGACACTCTAGGCTTGCCTGGGAGCAGCCGACTGTGGAATGTAAAAGACACCCTCAATGAGAGAAAGAAAGCTTCTCACCACAAATAACTGCTGTCATATATCTAAGCATTTCTGAGACCAAACAAACTGTCCTGCTCACCTATAAATGGTGCAGGAGGTTCTTCTGTTGACGTTTTGCTTTCATTGGCTAATCAATAAAGAAACTTCTTGGCCTGATAGGGCAGAACTTAGGTAAGCAGAGAAGATAGAACTGAATTCTGGGAGGAAGAAGCAGAGTGAGAGAGAGCTGCTATGAAGCTACCAGGTCAGATGTACTGAATCTTTCCCAGTAAGCCACGACCTCGTGGTGACACACAAATTATTAGAAATGGGTTAAATCAAGATGTGAGAGTTAGCCAATAAGCGGCTAGAGCTAATGGGCCAAGCAATAATTTAATTAACACAATTTCTGTGTGATTATTTCAGGTGTAAGCTAGCTGGGTGCCCAGATCAAAAAGCAGGCTCACTCCTCCTGTTACAGAATGGTACCCACATGGACAACTGCATCCACATAAAACCTGACAGTGCATGGGAAGTAATTCTGGGCAGAAAAGAATAAAGTGTGGCTTCTTGGAAGCAGCAATTTCTCTGGTCTGCTCTGCTTGCTAGAGGCAAGCAAGCACTCTTGTCTAAGAGAGGCTTCCTGACTCAGCTTTAGCTGCAAAACCTTGTAGCTCTTTTAAGAGGTCCTGCCACGAAAGACTTAAACGGTGTTGATGAAAAGCTAACTGCATGCTTTCGAGTTTTCAGCCATAGCAGGAAAAAAGCTGTGCTGTTTTAAAATGTCGACTTTCTGGGCCATCCTGCCAGTGCAAACTCTGACTCTTTCAAGCAGGCAGTCTGACTACAGAGCATTTGAGTGTGGTTTGTGAGCACACTGCTGCAGCTTACTTGCTGGCAGGGACCTTGAAATACCATAGAGTTGTGGCAATAAACACATATAAATGTGAGGCTGGAATCACAGAAAGCTAAGGAATGGGCTGGATTCAGCCATCAAAGCCATGGCTTTAATCCTACCCATATTACTAAGAAAATTAAAGACACATGTGATCAGAAAAAGAGAGAGATACACAGTAAAGAGAGATTCAAAGACAAGGAAACCCTCTAAATGGTTTACAGTATGTTAAAAATATATGCAGGCTTGAAAAAAAAGGTTAAAGTCCTTATAATAAAAAAGAAAGAAAGAGAGTAGTTGGGTCTGGTGGTACACACCTTTATCCCAATGCCTGGGAGGCAGAGGCAGACAGATCTCTGTGAGTTCAAGGTGTGGTAGCACACACCTTTAATTTCAGCACTGGGGAGGCAGAGACAGGTGGATCTCTGTGAGTTCAAGGACAGCCTGGTCTACAGAAGGAGTTCCAGGACAATGATACACAGAGAACCTGTCTCAAAAGGCTAAAAAGTAAAAATAAAAGAAATAGAGGTTAAAATAAAGCCACATAAAGATGAAAAATACACAGAGAATTTTGATACTTTATGTTATTACGCTCTCTTTGAATTGCTGAGGAAAGAGCAACAGCTGCTAGAATATATTTGTTTATAAGTGCTGCTGAATTAATCCAAGATAGGTATTTTGAAAATACCTTGACTTCAAAATTGAAGTCAAAAGATATGTTACTTTGGAGAAGAGATTTTGCTTTTATTTCCACAGGAAAAGAGAGGCTGTGGATTCATTCTGAGTTAAGAAAACTCAGGTTTGACCACCTGAGAAATCTCTGGTAGGAACAGATGGCCCAGATGTGAGTTCTACATCCAGAACAGATTCAAGATGCTGCCTGAGATGATCAAGCCCACAGGATACTCCAGTCAGGACTTGATCATAACTCTAAACTTTCGTTAGGGCCCCATAAGATTATCAGCAGCCCCGATAAGCCAGAAGTAGCCTGGAATACTATGCCCACATTTCCAAAGAATGAACTATGGATATTTTCCTTTGTTTAAAAAAAAAAAAGAGGGCAAGTAGTGCAGAAGAATTGTCTGTATTCTGTCCATTATATTTTAAATAAATGCTGATTGGCTGATAGCTAGGCAGGAAGTATAGGCAGGAAATCCAGGCAAGAAGTAGAGGCGGGACAATGAGAACAGGAGTATTCTGGGAAAAAGTCCTGCCCAGACCATGGAAGAAGGAAGATGTGACCTGCCCCACTGAAAAAGGTACTGAGCCATGGGGCTAAAATAGATAAGAATAATGGGTTAATATAAGTTATAAGAGCTAATATGAAGCCTGAGCTAATAGGCCAATCAGTTTATAACCTAATGTAGATTCTCTATGTGATTTTCTCTTGGACTAAATGTCTGGGGGACTGGGCAGGACAGAAACCCCTGTAAGAAGGCCCTCGTGCTACATATAAACCTTGAGTAATAAAAAGCACCTTGGGTTTTTAATCCACTGAATTTTGATTGGCTTGTCACATAGCAATAGCTAACAGGCTCCAAGCAAAGGTAAGCTTAAAGATTAAGTGACTGGAATTACATGTCTACTATGAAATCAGATGTCATGCAACTTATTTTAAAAGCCAATTCAGAATAAGCCCCTTGTACTGGACAAATGAGAGAAGTTCAGTTACAAAATGAATCTCTTAAAGGAGTTTCAAAGATTAAGGAGCCAGGTAAAAGTGCAAGGGTAGACTGATTTGGGAGTCTGTTCTACTAAGGACCAACCCTTTTTAGAAAGAGATAATTAGTTACTTTTTCTTGTTGCTATAGTCAAATACTTGAAAAGGATAGATATCTAAATGTCACTATCTGGTAGAGTAGGGGCAGACTGGGAAGCAGGCAAGCAGAGCTGTGTTTCTTATAACATCATAATGGAATTATCCCTCTCATAAAACACACGCACGCACGCACACACACACACACACACACACACCCTGAAATATTAAGAATCCAATGACTACCCATATTGTTGTGCTCCTCTTGGACAAACAAGTAGAGTTCCTACCTCCCACTGAAATAGTTCGCATTTCTTCAAAAAGATACAAAGGTTTCTGCCTACTTACTTATTTCAGAGGATCAAGAATAGGAGTGTTTTATGGCTTTCACTCTTTAGTGTAATACTAGATCCTACTTCAATAATTTAAGATTCTATTACACTTGAAATTGGAGTAGCTACTTGTATTGAAATTTATCCTTTGTGTTACTATCAGTAGAAACTCAGTTTGACACATCTTGTCAACATAACTCAGTAGCTTATATTACATTTGTGTGACAGTTCATGCTGAAGCCACTCTTTTCCTGTTTCTTCTCCCCTCTCCATTTCTCTTTGTCTCTGTTCATCCTTCATTCTCATCTGCTTCTATTTTGTCTTTGTTGAGCTATATAAATCAAAGCTGAAGTATTTGGATACCTAGGCAGCAAAGTGAATTCTTCTGGAGAGTTCAGAAATGTTCTTGAATGTTCTAAGACATTAGTGGGGAGGAATACATCATACACACACACACACACACACACACACCCATGCTGCTGCTGTTACCCGATGAAAACAGACTTCCTATCTCACAGTTGCAGAGGCCAGAAATCTCTAGTTGTGTTTATGGGGCTGATCCAGGGATGAGCAGGAAGGCTCCAGTGTGAGAACTGATTTCTAACCACTGCCTGATTCTAAGTCTCCTCGGTCTTCAAAGTCAGTAGCTTCTTATCATTCCCCCCAGTCTTCTTTCCCTGCTTTTCATTATATTAATTTTTTGAAGTACCATCCCTTCCCTTTAGGAGAGCTCTTTTGAGTGCACAAGGTCCACCTATGTAGATATTACAGGATAATCTCTTGACTCTAAGACCCTTATTTGAATCAAAACTTAAAAATACCCTTTGTCATGTAAGGCAACATATTCATGTTTTAAGAATTAAGAAATGAAACTCTGAATGAGCTATAATCTTACCCCCATAGAAAAATCACCAGAAAAAACATATTTTGAATACAAATTGAATATTAAGCAAGATTTAGTGCTTACCTGTGGATTAGTGAGATGTGCATTGCTTTGCCCTTCAGTAGAAAATAAAAAATCATGGTAATAATTTATTTAACATAACTAATCTTAAAATAAGTGTAGCTCAATAATTCAATTAATTTTAAATTAAAAATTAATGGCTAAAATATGTATATTTTAGGAGATAGTTTGAAAACTTTACAAAATTTCATAGAAAACAAAATATTTTCTCTACTAATACTTTGACTTGGGTTGATACATGTCTCAATATGCAGCAGTAAAGTTGTCTTGAATATCAGACCCATGTGAATAAATTAGTTGTAGTCTTTAATAAAAGGATTCTTGACATAAATCTGTATGACACCTTTGGCTCTCATGTATAAATTGGTATGTAATATCTCCTAGAATTTTGGCATTTGGATAATGTAAGTTCTATAATTAACCTGTGGTCAACCTATTTCTCCCTTTTTAGAATAAAGTTATTACATCAGCACCAGGAGAAGAAACACATTCCATAAAAATCATTTATTCAGGAACCATTACTACTTGTTTAAGGGAAATATAGAATAGATCTTAAATTCTAAAGACTTCCTGACTCTGAATTTCTTGTATCCAAGATATGATAGTAAATTCCCTAGACTGATGACTGAGAACTAAAGATTAAAATGATGACACAATCATTCAAGCTAAAGGCACATAATGTTTACCACACTTGATTATCCTCAAATTCTAAATTCTTAGTAGAAAAATTTGGGGACATAAAAAAGTGATGCAATGCTATGAGTTGACTTTTTGTGTTCTCCCAAATTCATGTATTGCTATCCTAATCCCCAGGTTATAGTGTTAAGTGCTGTGTCCTTTGAGGAAGGGTTAGGCTTGTAAGAGCAGATTTCTCATATGATCAGTGGTTTTATGGAAAAGAGCTGAGGCGTTTCATTTGTCCTGTTTTTATAAAGACATAGCAAAAAATGGTTTCTTTGAACCAGAAGGCTAGGTAGCTCTCACCTGGTAGCAAATCTGTCAGTGTCTTAGCTTTGGACCTCACAGTTTCCAGACTCTGAAAAAGAGATCCCCATTCTTTTTTTTTTTTTTTTTTTTTTTGAGATCCCCATTCTTACAAGACACTTGGTCTTGGAATTTTAATACTGTATAGTGAGTAGACTAGATTATCCAGTCTGCTAATACTGATCAGGTCTCAGTTACATTAATGTGGAAATGTTTACTCAAGATTGTAACATGAGGGCCTGCTTGTCGGGGTTTCTGTCCTTCCCAGTTCCTGCAGCCATTTAGCCCCAAAGAAAATCACACAGAGGTCTCCAGAAGATTATAAACTGATTGGCCCATTAGCTCAGGCTTCGTATTAGCTCTTATAACTTATATTAACCCATTATTCTTATCTATGTTAGCTACATGGCTCAGTACCTTTTTTAGCAGGGCAGGTCACATCTTCCTTCTTCCATGGTTTGGGTAGGACTGCTGAAAGAGCTTCCTTCTTCCCAGAATACTCCTGCTCTCATTGCCCCACCTCTACTTCCTGTCTGGTTTTCCACCTATGCTTCCTGCCTGGTTATCAGCCAATCGGTATTTATTTAAAATATAATTGACAGAATATAGATGATTGTCCCACACCACAAAATGCCTTTCCCATAGGCATTACTTAAGAGAACCACCAGTGTGAATATTGGTATGAAACAGCTGAAAATCTACAAGATTTTAGAGATGGAACAGAAATATGAAGTTGACTGTGAGAGTTGTCGCTGTTCTTTTAGTCTGAAGATGACAAAAGAAAAAGGAAGGGTGATGCTGTGCAGCAGCTTGAGGGTGTGTGATTGGTAGCAGGTGTGTTCCTAGATCACATCCTGTTTCTAGGTAAACACAAATGGTAATGAAAATTCTTTTGACCGCTAACCAGACAAATCTATTTGAATACCTTATATTTAACCCAACATGATCTTTTTAACTCTATTTGTTTATTAATAAACAAGTTATTTCTGGGTAGGTAAAATTACTTCCTCAACACAGATAAAGAACAAACATTTTGAGTCATCAGAGTATGTGATCATGGAGGCTTACCCTTCCTAGCTCTGTCATATTGGTGATTGTTTTATCCTGCTTTGATGCTTAATTTAAGATATCTAAGGAGAATATAAATAGACATACTAAAAGGGGAGAGGAACAGTGTTCTGAGAACCATATACACCAAGATAAATCAAATGCCTGAAATGTACTGTTGGACTAGGCGTCCAAGCTCTAGGGAAGAGTTGCTTTAAGACACCATCCAGACACCACAGCCAATGCAAAATCATGGGGATTTTATTAATTCTGTCGTGACAGGGTCTTTCAGCATTCGAGAAGCCAGAAAGATATCGATAGTTGTTATAGCCCATCTTTTAAAGCAAAAAGCCATAGAAACAAGGGGGCAGCCTGAGGGTTGTTTTCCAACTAATTGGATTGGCTTATTCAAAAGGCTACTAGCAGTGATTGGTCTGTGCCAGGACAGGGGAATGGCTGTGTGATTGAGTGAGGTAAGAGGGAGCCTCTGGGGGTCACTTTGCCCCTTTCCCAGGGACTGAGTCAAAACACCAGGAACTGAGTCAACACCTAAGGGTTATCCTGGCCCTATTCAATAGAACATTTACAAAGACTCAGGGAGATGATGAATAGTTCCCAACATTCGTGTGTGGATGACTGTCACATCTCCAGGAGAGAGGTGTGTAATACTGAGAGGCTTCAGAAATGCCTTTAGAGCTGAGAGGCCTCAGAAATGCATTTAGAGTCTTTCAGTACCTTCTGTAGTAAATAATATGTTGTTTATGTTGAGATTAACTTCCTTGTTATCTTTTTCACTATAAAATATTAAAATTGGAACCACCAGAAGCGAACAGCCTTATTCTGCCCTGTAGCTAACCACCAAACCAGGTACTCCACAGTGCCACCATCTGGTTCTTTCCATTTATGCAATTGTCCACAACCATCTTTTGGCACTGTGCTAACACAAGGAAGGCAGATAAGGAAGGGTATACCACATTTTTCTTTGAGAAAAGCATAAAAAGACTCCACATCCATGAGTCAGAATAGGCAACTGACCTGTGAGAACCATGAATAAAAGTAGCAAGGCAAGAGAAAATGTCAGGAAAGAACACAGGAAGAGATAATGGCTCTAATTAGTGAGATGAGGCACGTATTCAAGAAAGAAAACAATAAGTTAGAGAAATGTAGAATATAATTTTGCAAGATAAGATAAAATGCTAGAGAGATAAATGACACTGTAAGGTTGCTAAAAGTTTCATATCATGACCTAATCAATGAGGAGACTGGCTGACCTCAGTTCACAAGACTTACTAGTTGAACAAGTCTCACATTTAAAGAGTGAAATTGCCAACTTCTACTTTTTAACCCTACTCCCTTGCTTCCCCTTTTCCCTCTTATAAATGCTATGCTTACTCAACATATACATGGGAATAGTTTATTACTTAGGGAATAACATTTTGTTTAACAAGGCAAAGCAAGAAAGTCATCTGTGTGGTGTAGCTGATGAAGGTTGCATTCTTCAGTTATAGAAATTTAAGGAGTTGAAATATTTACCCTTGACTTGTGAAAGGTAAGAAGACTAAACATACTCATCTTCAAACAAATGCAATAAAGAATGCTGGTCCATAGTTACACTTAAGAGTTACAGAATCTTACCCTGGCCATGTGCATCATCTGCCAGCCATGGGCATCCCCTCTTGCTTGCCAGGGTTCACTTACAGGAAGAACAAACCTTGAAGAATCAGAGAAGATAATGGGGATTATGGAGGCTAGAGGAAAGAAAATGAGGACAAGATGGCAGAATTCATAAAACCTCAAGCAGGAAGAATGTGGATAGTTTTTGTTTTTCCTTCTTTCATTTTTTTTAACTCTTGTTTTTTAGATGGCTTGTAGTTCTGTTGATCAGCGTTGCCAATAATCACATTGCCTATTTCAAAATTGCAAAGAAAATAAGCATATAAGCTCTTACTATAAAGAATGCTAAGTATTTTAAGTGATGAATATATTAAGTAGATCAGTGATGAAATTATTCCATATTGTATGCATAATACTGAAAACGTTTATAATTGCATATGGTTAACTTGTAATTTATTTTTTAAAAAAGGAGAATCAGCATATGCACAACCATGCCCAAGAAAAACTTGGATGCTGGAATATTCTGGAGCAGATCTTTTCTCTTTGATCACTGAAAAAGATATTCCTTTCCTTGTGCACCTTTTCAGGTCTTTGTGTGACCCCTTAAATCCCAGCTGGAATTTCGGGTTCATCTTACAGAAGGGAAGGGTAATCAGACATGGCACAGGACAATGGAAAGAGCATGCATCCACCACAAAGGCCCTGACACTGATCAGCCCGGGAACTGCCCCACTTCTCAGTATGTTTCCTCATGTTCAGAAATAGATTTTTTTCAGCATCTAGCTTATTTTCAGTCCAGATTTTGTTACATGCATCTTAAACATATTCAAATTAGGATCTATGTACAAGTGTTTGGCTGCTTCATGCTTCATCCACACTTTTATTTAGACACACCAGGTAAATGAAAAGTCATGCAAAAATGATGTCAATACATTTATTATTGTAATTATAAGGGCTTATTCAAAAATGGAAAGGAAGAAATTGGAGAGATTGTTCAACAGTTACAAACATGCAGCGCTTTTTCAGAGAACGTAATTTTGGTTGCCATTACTCATAGAAGATGGCTCAAAACTGTCTGTAACTCCAGGTCAAGAGGACCCAACATCTTATGAGGCTTCAGTAAAACTTTTATTCATTCATGTGTGCATGTATACACACACACACACACACACACACACACACAGTCACATAAATAAAAAAGTATCTTAAATAAAACCCAGAAAGGTGACAACATTGACTAAGAAATAATGCAATTACATATGGATTAATGCAAGGCATAATATGTCTTTTAGGTTTTTTAAATAATAAAAATTGATGTAAGACAATGTGTATTAGTTAAGGCTTCTATTGCTATCAAGAAACACCATGACCACTGGCAACTATTATTAAAAAGGAAAACGTTTAATTGGGTGGCTTACGGTTTAGAGGTTCAGTCCATTATCTTCATGGTGAGACATCGCAGCAAGCAGCCAGATGTGCTACTGGAGAATAAGCTAAGAATTCCATATCTTTGACCCACAGGCAGCAGGAAATGATCTGAGTGTTACACTGAAGGAAGCTTGAGCAAAAGAGACCTCAAAGATCACTCTCACACTGATGCACTTTCTCAAACAAGTCCACATCAACTTCAACAAGCCCATACCTCCTGGTAATGCCACTCGCTATGAGATTATAGGAGCCAATTGCATTCAAACTACCACATCCCATTCCCTGACCCCCATAAGATTATAACCATATCATAATGCAAAATGCATTTAATTTCAATTTCAATATCCAATAGTCTATTACAGTCTTAACAAAGTTCTTTTTAGAAAAAAAATAAAAAGTCAAAAGTTCAAAGTCTCTTAACTGTAATTCTCTACAAAATGAAAATAAAAAAAACCTCATACTTCTAACATACAATGACATAAGACATAAATTACTGTTCAAAATGGAGGGAAGGGAGCATAGTGAGGAAATACAGGAGCCAAAAAAGCTGACCAAACTCCAAACTCTGCATCTCCATCTTTGATGTGAAAATGCTCTTCAGATCTCCAATTCTTTCACCTTTGTTGAATACAACACACTTCTTTCTCTTGTGCTGGTTCCACTCCCTGTTAGCAGTTTTTCTTAGCAGGCATCCCAGTGCTCTGGCATCTCTAACGTCTTGGAATCTCCAAGGCAATCCAGGCTTCTCTTTCAAAACTCCATATAATAGCCTCTTGGCCTCCTTTCAGGGATATCCCTAGCACATACCTGACCTCAGCAACATTCCCTAGTTTGGGGAAATATTCCATAACCCATTCATTCTATCCTTAATTCTAAAGTCAGAACTACATGATCAAAGCTGCCATGTTTTGCTGCTTGCTGGGGTTGGAATATGGCTCTCTTGTTCAATTACATCTTCACCTGAGCTTTCTATTTTTCATGGTTTCTTTCACTGCCTAAGCTTGGCTCATCTGAAGCTGGTTTTGTAGACCAGGCTGGATTCAGTTTCAAAGATTCACCAACCTCTCCCTTTCACGTACTGGGATAAAAGGCAGGCACCATAATGCCTAACTCTGACATTTTCTTTAATTCCTTTTCACAAATTGGAAATTTAACTGGGTGGGTTCTTGCCCTGAGGTCACCACTCCCTTTATTCCATTACTTAATCTGTTTATCTCTTTGAACACAGGACTACATTCCATTCCACTTCCTGATGCTCTTTTTCTCCTCAAAATTTGCATTTTGCTATTTACCCTGCTCAGCTTCCTTCTTTAAATTATAAATCTTTATAAGCTTGAACACTAGTAACCACATGACAGAGTCTATAATAGGCTGCTTTGGGATTTTCTCTGCCGACAGAATTAATCCAAATCTCTTAACTTTAGTCTCAGGTAGACTTTTCATACAAAGACAAAAAGCAGCCACATTCTTTACCAAAGTATCACAAGAATGATCTCTAGGCAACATACTAAAATTATTCTCTCCTGACACCTCTTAAGACAGGCCCCATAGTTAAAATCTTCCACAATTCTACCAGAATGGCCCATCAAGCAGTGCTTAGAGCATTCTTCTGCTCTCCCAGCCCCAAATCACAAAGTCCAAAGTCCTCCAAACAAAAGTATGGTCAGAGCTATGATAACAATATCCCAGTACTTGGTACCAACTTCTATCTTAGTTAGGGTTTCTATTGCTGTGAAGAGACACCATGACCACGGCAGCCCTTAAAAAGGAAAATACTTATTTGGGTGGCTTACAATTCAGAGATTCAGTCCATTGCAATGATGGTAAAACATGGCAGCGTGCAGGCAGACATAGTGCTAGAAAATGAGTTAAGATTGCTACATCTTTGACCCAAAGGCAACAAGAAGTCATCTGATGGTTTAGGAGGTCCTTCTGTTTATGTATTGCTTTCATTAGTTAATCAATTAAAAAAAAAAAAACCTGCTTGGCCTGATAGGGCAGAACTTAGGTAGGTGGAGAAGACCGAACTGAATGCTGGAAAGAAGGGCCATGGATCTCTTGCCTGAGAAGGACACTGATTAGAAACTTGCCAGTAAGCCACAGTCATGTGGCGATACACAGATTTAATAGAAATGGGTTAAATTAAGATGTAAGATTAGCCAATAAGAAGTTAGAGCTAATGGGCCAGGCAGTGTTTAAATGAATACAGTTTCTGTGTGATTATTTCAGGTGTAAGCTAGCCAGGTGGCCAGGACAGAACAAAGGGACCCCTCCTCGTGCAACATTCTTAGGGTCACACTGAGCAAAGCTTGAGCAAAGAAGACCTCAAAGACCACCCCCATAGTGACATACTTCTTCCAACCAAGTCCAATCCTTCTTCAACAAGGCCATGCCTCCTAAAAATGTCATTCCTTATGAGATTATGAGGGCCAATTACATTCAAACTAATGATGCATATGTGTTATTTCTCATTTTTTATAAAATCTAGCTAAAATAGCTGTCCACACTCAATTCCAAATTCTGTAATATATTTACATACATTTTAGTCTTGAAGAAAAATTTAATGTGCTACAAATTTTGGATAGTTTGATCAGGGATATAGTATAATTTTAAGCTAGTATTAGAGACATATATAGAATATTAGGTTCTTTTAAAATTTTTCAGTGAAAAGAGACTCACATGTACACACACAGACACACACACACATACACACACATGTAGACACATACTGTTGAATTGATACCCTGTAGATTGGGTATCTGATAGATTCCTAATGTCATTTTAGAACTAATCCACTGCCACATACCAACACATCAACAGGATGATTACCTGCCCTGATCTCTTAAATGAAATCTGTGTGACAGTAAACACAGTTTATCACTGCTTTTTAGTTTCACTATTCATATTTATTAGCATGGGCATATGAATGTACTGGAAAGACACTCATTAATTAATGAATACATTTGTAATTTATCAGCTGCTATTTTTTCACCAGCTGTGATATTTTTTAAAAAGTGTGTATCTATTTGGAAAAAGTATGTATACCAATTTCCCAAGAAGAAAGTAAAACTTGATCTACTTGATTGCTCTACTATAATTTTTTGGATTAATGAAAAAACAAAACAAAATAATAACTAGTGAAAAAATATTTAGCTCTCCGAGGTTGCATTGCAACCCATGTGGCCATAATCTCCCTTGTTGCGTCTTCTTATTTTGATAAGGAAATAATCAGATCATTTTCCCCAAAGGATGTCAGAAGTACTGACATGTGGTAAACCCTTGGAGTCATTATGTAGAAGTTAAACCCATGAGTTCACTAATTATGAAGAAAAAAAGCAGGTCAGAGACATAGAAAGAGTCACTTTTAATTGTAAATTTTGACTTACACTACAAAATTTAATCCCTCAAGATTTTTTTACTTTCTCAGCTGATGGGTGAAAATGGGATAATTGGGAAAGAAAAATGTGTACAATTTTTTGTCAGTTTTCTAGCATGTATTGAAGAAGTATTGCCTAATAAAGGCAACTGTTGAGGTTTAGTAACAAGACTTCCTTTATTATGATATAAACTTCACACAAATGAGCTGAACTAATAGCCTTTACTCCCTCATCACTTACCTAGTACACAGTCATGTTAACATTGTGTCTTGCCTGCTGTTTGATATAGCTGTATTATATCCACCCCCTGCTGAACTCTTGGCAAAAGTTATTTGAATAACTACCTGGACAGCTATTAAATTTTATGTAACTTGACATCCTATAACTCTTAAGTGAGTTGTTTATTTGGATATAAAATCTAAATATTTTTATGATGAAATATAGTGTGTATTTTGTTATTAGTCTGATATTTTACTATTTGTATATATACAAATATATATTCAGACTTAAATTGGATAAATCATATAATTAATTATTCAAAATATTCATCATTTCTCCCCTTTTACCTTATATAAAATAGTGGTACAGATAATTAATGGTATCTCGGTTTCTATGAAATGTAATAACTCTAGTCTCATAAATTCTGTCTAATACATTCAGAATCTCTCTAACTCAAGGTGCATGATCATTTTTCGTTCCTGTCTCGTTTACTTAGGTTTTGAAATCCAAGGCTTCCTTCTAAGTTCTTCTTCTACTTCTCAGCTTCTGCTTTGTACAATTTACAACATTCTCTTTACAATCTCAAGTTAGAATTTGATTACTTCTCTTAAGATGTTTCCTTAGTTATTATAACCAGAAATACCATGTTGAGTCTTTGGATTAGTCAGGTTCTCTAAGGATCAGAAACAAGACAATAACTATATAGTAAAAAAGAAATTGTTGGACTGACTTATACAATAGAATTCAGGTAATCTAACAATGGTTGTTTTCACATTGGACATGGTGAGAAAGTACTAGATACTCAATCCATGAGACTGGATGGCTCAATACTAATTGGCACACTGTAGAGCTTCTGTGTCTCTGTCCATGTTGTAAGGCTGAAGAATCTTGGTTCTTATGTCAGCAAAAAAATGGTAGCTGCATGAGTTCACTAACAAGACATGAAAACAAACATGCAAAATACTCAATCTCAAATGAGATGTTAGCATCAAATGTTCCACTCATCTGTTTCACTTTGGTTATCTAAAAATCAACTGTCATTGTGAGTTTCATGGATATTTCTTGTTGTCTACCCAAAAGATATATTCAGTATGGAAAATCCCCTTACTTGTCTTTATTTCCTTTTATTTATTAATATCATTTTCATTGCAGAAGCTATTCTCATATTTAAATCTTCTCTAGTCCACTTCATTCTAATTTAAATCGCCCTTTGAATGATGCCACCCACATTAAGAATGCTCCTGTAGCTCTTGTCACTATCCTATATGTGTTCTATTTGAAAATGCCCTGCAGTCACATAGGCTCATATCACCAGCTCAGTATGTCTCTCAGTCTACAGAAGTTGATAAGCTACACCAAGACCAGCCACCACATTAGGTAAACAGATATTTTGGAAACTCTTCTGTTTCCTTGATACAGTCCAAATTCTGAATGATAGATGAAATTTGGACCTAAAGTCCTTAGGTTGATTTTTATTAGCCACCAAATCATATTATCAATTGCAAAAATGATACTTAAAGCAATATACATACATATGTGTATATATATATATATATACACACACACACACACACACACATACACACACACACATATACATGTATGGAAGTGCACCAGCTTTGTCTTCACTTCCCAGCTCCAGGAAGCACATAGTAGGGAATCTCTGTAAGGACTTTTAACCTTTTGTTTATTTTTGCACAACTTTTCAGCCTTTTTCTCATAATATCAGGAAAAGTATTACCATAATGTCATGACATTGTTTTGTACCTATGTGCAAATAGCATAATAGAGACACCCAAATTGGTTAGCAGAGCAAACAGCACCTATTACTGCTTGATTCTTGGCTGTAGAGGAATGGAACATTTAAAGGATGCCATGGGATGTAACATGAAGGCCTGCTTGTTGAGGTTTCTGTCCTGCCCAGTCCCCCAGCCATTTAGTCCCAGAGAAAATCACACAGAGAGTCTACATTAGGTTATAAAACTGATTGCCCTATTAGCTCAGGCTTTGTATTAGCTCTTATAACTTATATTAACCCATTATTCTTATCTATGTTAGCTACATGGCTCAGTAGCTTTTTCAGCAGGGCAGGTCACATCTTGTTTCATAGTGGTTGAGACAGGACTGCAGAAAGAGCTTCCTTCTTCCCAGAATACTTCTGTTCTCATTGCCCCACCTCTACTTCCTGTCGGGTTTTCCCACCTATACTTCCTGCCTCGTTATCAGCCAATCAGTGTTTAAGTAAAATATAATTGACAGAATATAGATGATTGTCCCGCACCACTTCCCCCTCTTTTTTTTTAAACAAAGGAAAATATCCATAGTCCAATTTTTTGGGAATGTGGGCGTAGTATTCCAGGCTACTTCTGGCTGATTGGGGGTACTGATAATCTTATGGGGACCTAAGGAAAATTTAGAGTTATTATCAAGTCCTGACTGGAGTATCCTGTGAGGCTTGATCTCTCAGGTAGCATCTTGAATCTGTTCTGAATGTAGAACTCATATCTGGGTCATCTGTTCCTACCGGAAATTTCTCAGGTGGTCTTCCTTGATCAAACCTGAGTTTTCTTAATTCAGAATGAATCCACAGCCTCTCTTTTCCTGTGGAAACAAAAGCAAAATCTCTTCTCCAAAGTAACATACCTTTTGACTTCAATTTTGAAGTCAAGGTGTTTTCAAAATACCTATCTTGGATTAATCCTGCAGTATTTATTAGCAAATATCTTTTAGCAGCTGTTGCTCCTTCCTCAGCATTCAAACAATTCAAAGAGAGCATAATAACATACAGTATCAAGATTCTCTGTGTAGTTTTCATCTTTACATGGCTTTATTTTAACCTCTATTTCTTTTATTTTTACTTTTAACTTTTGGCTTCATAAGACAGGTTCTCTGTGTATCTTTGTCCTGGAACTCTCTCTGTAGACCAGGCTGTCCTTGAACTCACAGAGACCCACCTGTCTATGCCTTCCAGGCATTGGAATTAAAGGCATGTGCCACCACACTGTCTCCCAAGTGTTTTGATTAAAGGTGTGTACCATCACACCCAACTACTCTTGTTCTTTCTTTTTATTTTAAGGACTTTAACCTTTTCTTCTCTCCCAAACCAACATATATATTTAACACACAGTAAACCATTTAGAGGTTTTCTTCATCTCTGAATCTATTTTTACTGTATATCTCTCTTTTTCTGACTATATGAGTCTTTAATTTACAAAGCAATATGGGTAGGATTAAAGCCTTGGCTTTGTCCACTGGATCCAGCCCATTCCTTAGCTTTGTGAGATTCCAGCCTCATGGTAGAGGTACCAGGTACCAGCTGTAGCAACGTTTATTGCCACAACTCTATGGCATTTCAAGGTCCCTGCCAGCAAGCAAGCTGCAATAGTGTGCTCACAAACCACACTCAAATGCTCTGTGGCTGGAGAGCCTGCCTGAAAGAGTCAAAGTTTGCCCTGGCAGGATGGCCAGCATTTTAAAATGGCATGGCTTTTTTCCTGCTATGGTTGAAAACCAAAAAGCCATCGTCAGCTTTTCATCAACACTATGTAGGTGTTTTGTGTCAGGACCTCTTAAAAGAGTTGCAAGGTTTTGCAGCTAAAGATGAGTGAGGAAGCCTTTCTTAAATGAAAGCATTTGCTTGCCTCTAGCAAGCAGAGCAGACCTGAGATATTGCTGCTACCAAGAAGCCATGCTTTACTATATTCTTTTCTGCCCAGAATTACTTCCCAAGCTCTGTCAGGCTTTATGTGGATGCAGTTGTCCACGTGGGTGCCATTCTGTAGCATGAGGGCCTCCTTGTTGGGGTTTATGTCCCACCAGGTCCCCCAGTTGTTTAGTCCCAGAGAAAATCACACAAAGTCTACATTAGGTTATAAAACTGATTGACCCATTAGCTCAGGCTTTGTATTAGCTCTTATAACTTATATAGCCCATTATTCTTATCTATGTTAGCCACATGACTCAGTACCTTTTTCAGTGGGGCAGGTCACATCTTTCTTCTTAGATGGTTGAGACAGGACTGCAGAAAGAGCTTCCTTCTTCCCAGAATACTCCTGTTCTCATTGCCCAACCTCTACTTCCTGTCTGGTTTTCCTACCTATACTTCCTGCCTCGTTATCAGCCAATCAGCATTTAATTGAAATATAATTGACAGAATATAGATGATTGTCCCACACCAATGGGAGTCATTGAGGGTGCACTGAGCCTCTTGCTGATGTCATTCTTCCCTGAAAGGCTGAGAGCCTGTGATGGGAGAAGTGGTCTCGAAGCTTGGTTAGATGCCCTCAAGTTTTCTTTTACATTAAGATGAAATTCACAGTTACATGTGTGCTGATCTCTTTAGTAATAAGTACCACCCTCATTTAAAGTTCATTTGCTTACTCCTTGGCTAGATTGAGGATTTTTTCAAATTCTTGCACTTTCTTTCCTTTTGTTTCTTTGTCTTATGAGAGACATCCCCACATTCCAGTGCAATCCTCAACTGCAGCCTCATTTCCCAAAACAAATCCACATTTTAGCAAGTATTTGTTATTAGCAGTGACCCTATGCCTTAGGACCTGTCTTTTGTGTTCATTCATTTTTTGCTTCTGATTAATTAATATCATACATTGGTATATGTTTTAAAAACCAGAGATTTATTTTAGGTCATAGTTTTGGAAATCTTGGCCCATAGACTTCATCTCATGATAGCCTTTTGACTAACAGAGTTCCAAGGAGTCAAGGACATCTCATGATAGAAACTCTTTTCGCTCTCTCTCTCTCTCACACACACACACAATGCAGTGTGTGAATATATAAGTTCATGTGTATTTTTGTCTCTCTCTCTTTCTCTTGAAAGCCCTCAGTATTCCAAAATGTGGTGTCCTGTCTAATGACCTCATCATATCCAATAAGTCTCACATCCAATAGCTGTATCTGAACTGTTTCTACTGCATTGATACCTCATAATGCACATTAAATTTCAGTGTAAGCTTGGGGTTATAAAAAGCATAATCAATATGTGGGAAGTATTCTACATAGAAAGTTTTCCCCTTCAGCCAATTCATAGATCATGGAATGAAATGGAGATACCATGATTCATCCAGATTGCTATAATAGTCAGAGTGAAGCCATATGAAAAAGAATATGGTGCCCTGGGATCAGAGGCGATTTGGCTGCCTTTCTCAGCTATATCATTTAAATAGGAGCCTCACAGAATTTACCTAGATTATTAGTACACAGAATCCAATCTTTTCAGCTTAGAAAGCTTTGGCTACTTAAAACTTTGATTCATAACAACCAACATCAAACTCAATAAAAATTACTGTGCACTTCAAAACATATGCCAAACGTTTTTATAATAATTATGACCTTTAAAGGAACAGGTGACTATTGGAACATAGTGATCTATTAGCATTTGAGATTTATTTGTTAAGTTCATAACATAATTGCAAGAATAGTGAGTTATGTAATAGAGACATTTTTTTTCTAACTCTGTACTGCAGAACCTATTTCTGGAGAATCACTTTGCTCCTTGGGTGAAGGTTAGGGATGCCTTTCCTAGAACACAATTCCAGATGAAGAACATAAAATAGATGAACAGCTTTTTTTTTGCTTGTTTTTTTTAGTTAAACGGAGTTTGGGGAAAGGTTAGAATACACTATATGAAGGGACAACGTGTGTAGAAGAGAAAAAGAACAAAGATCAGGTACATGAATCCTGAGACTTCGATAGAGGTGTGTGCAAAAAAAAAAAGTGATGTCCAACTCAAGATTACTGGGGTTTTAGGTGGCTGACTTCTGTCTTAGCTAGTATTTCTACATTGCTGTGAAGAGACACTATGGTAATGTCAACCCTTTTAAAGGAAACATGTAATTGGAGTGGCTTGTTTAAAGTTTCAGAGGTTCAATCCATTATCATCATGATGGGGAGCATGGTAGTGTTCAGGCAGACATGGAGCTAGAGCTGATATTCCTATACCTTGCAGGCAACAGGAAGGCAACTGAGACATTGGATAGTACCCCGAGTGTGGGAAACCTCAAAGCCTGCCCCCAGACACACTTCCTCCAACAAGACCATACCCACTCCAACAAAGTCACATCTCTTAATGGTGCCACACCCTATGAGATTATGGAGGTCAGCTCCCTTCAAACTACCACAACCTCTTTGTGCCAGATGAAAACAAAATAATTGAGCACTTAATTGTTTGCTTTAAATACACATTCAAACTCTGGAAGAGTGTTTAAGATGGAAAATCGATAGCTAGAAGCATGACCTCACGTTTACCCTTCAGCTTGTGCCGCCTTTGGGCCAGAAAAAACAGTTAACTGCATTTATTTCTATTAATTTATCCTTCAGATTTATGAGCAAGTTAGGGGCCCAGACTGGTCTTCCTGCTCATTTTTAAGTAAGCAATAATAATTAAGTTCAGTAGTGTTGCCTAAAGTGGTAGATTTTGAAAGTTCTAAACTGTCATCTCTTCTAATTCCTAAAGTCCTTTCCTATCCCGACAAGCCTACAGAATAAACCAGTATGTATTTGAATAATAAGCAGAAAACAGTCAAAGAGCTGTACCACGTGTATTATTTGCTCATTATTACAATCATTTGCATATTCACTGAGAGTACCCACTGACTTTCGACTGTGCTCAATACTTTGTACTAAACAACAGCGCTGCTTTCCTGCTTTCATTGTAATTTAAGTGTAAATCCCACTCTCACAGGAAAGTAAATAGCTCACACCTCAGTGCACACAAGTAGCAAAGAGAATCTTATTTTGCAAATTTTGAATAAATCCCAGAATTTGGACCTGTGTCTCTTTGATTTGCCATTCTTATGGACTGGTGCATCCTTTGATCAAAGATCTTACACATTTTGATGTTTGTCGTTCAAGGAAAACATTTGTCTCTCAAAGTGCCATTTTGACATGACCCTGAGTTACCACTGAAACAAGCTATGGGACTTGTCTGTGAGGTCCTTTCCAGGAAAGATTAGCTATGGAGGGAAGAACCACCATGAATGTAAGCAGCACGATTTCCTAGGCTTGAGTTCAGACTGAATGAAAAGAGAAAGTGAGCCAAGTGCTAGCATTCATCACTCCCTGGTTCCCTGACAAGGTAATGGGACCAGGCTCCTCTGTCTCCCACTGCCATGACTTTCCTGTCATGATAGACTGCACCCTTACACTGTGAGTCAAAATGAATCTTTCTTCATTAAGTCACTTTTGCTAGGTGTTTTATCACATCAAAGTGTAATGTCACTAATATACATGACATTTCAGGTAAGTTCTTGCTTATTGAGCTATATCAATAGTCCCTTCAGTGAACTCTCCCTAACTGATAGTCTCCTTAAAAGTACTTACCCTAGGATCTCAGTGGTTAAGAAAGAGCACCCAATGCTCTTTCAGAGGACCCAGGTTTGGTTAACTCACAGAGTAACTCACAGCCATCTGTACCTCTGTAACTCCATTTCCAGAGGATCTGACACCCTCTTCTGGCTCTGAAGCACATACATGTGCTTCATACATATGGTACACATATACACATGTAGGCAGAACACCCATACACATAAAAATAAATCTAAAACAATCATAGCAATAGCTAATTTATTAAATACTTTAATTTCATATCTCTGTTTCTACTTTCTCTCTCCCAGTTTAACACAAGCACTGAGAAAGCAGAGTTTACTTCTGTCTTGCTGCTAATCCACACTCCTAGCACTGGTTCTAGAAATCACTAGTTGGTCAATTAATAAATGATGCTTAACTCTGGTGAATGAGTCTGCTAGAAAGCTAATAAGCTGTAAACTTGCATGGATATGCTCACACACTGCCTTGAGCAAATCATTCCAGTGGTGTGGGCCTCGTTTTCTTCACTATAACATGAAAATAATGAGCACTACTTAATCTTGAGAAAAATGTCAAGCTGAATTCCTGATGTGCAGTTAATCATCAGAGAATATTGTATTTCAAATAGTATGAAGCATAGAAAGTTTATCCTGTTGCTTAGCAATAATGTGATTCCATACAGTACCTCCACTTCACTAGAGCTGTTAAAATCATCAACATGACCTAGCACAGGACTGATAAACCATACATGTTGAAAAGCAGTATCCTTTTAACCATCTTAATCATTCTCATTTCACTAATAGGGTATAATGTTTATTTAGACTTGCATCAAGCCTTGAAAATGAAATAAATAATTAATACCTAAAGAAAAGAACAAGATTTAGTGACATGAAGAACTCGTCCACTCAACACCCAAGAAAATCTCTCATTAGTACACACCAAATTATAAACTGTTCTGGAACTCTCTTAACATATTAGGAACAAAGCACTGGGGCTTGTGTGTGTGTGTGCATGTGTGTGTGTATGTGTGTGTGTCTGTCTGTCTGGATTTGTGTACATATGATTATTGCCTGAAATTTTTCTGAGAAGTCATAGATAAGCACCAACTCATCCAAGACAGAGCTCCAATGCTAGATCAATGAAAAATTTCCACACATGTGTAGTTTAATGAACCAATGAGTTCCTTGAGACTATTTACAATAATATGAGTAAAAAATGGTGTCTTATGGAATGCAGTACAGCAATATTTCTCAAACTTGACACATATACAAACCAGTTGTGGAACACTGGTTATCATGAGAGTGCAACTTGGCAGCCCTTTGTTTGGCCTGAAATTCTGTCACACTCCCCAGAAATGTCATCACTGCTAGTTCATCAATCACATTTAGAATATCAATTTATTAATGATTATTGTAAGGAAAGTTGGAAGAAATAAAATGTCACATACTTTCATTACAGTCCAAATTGAAACTAGATATAAATGGAAGTTAGACAGAATACTGGATTCCGATTTTTCTACAGATGTGTCTTAACTCTACTTTATGTATAGATATGTTTTTCCTGAATGTATGTGTGTATCATATGCATGCAGTGCCCTGTGGAATTTGATGCCCCCCTCAAAGCGACATCAAATATATAACATACTAACTGATACTATTGTGGGAGAAATAAAAATATATTCAGCTTCTACAATTGTTTTCCTTGTTATTGAGAAAGTTTCTAGACTTTTCATTTCAAGAAAGACTGGTTTGTAGATACTATATGTAAAAGGTTATGATGAGGGATTGAGGGCTTAGTGGATTAAATTACACATGTTCCTTGAACTCGTATTTATCAAGAAAGAAGGCACTCATAAATTAGTCTCAAGGAAGATTGTGAGAAATACTAAATTAGAAGAGAAGTTGCCAAATTTTTGTGGAGAAAAGAGATTCACTCCCCCATTGGGAAAGGTAAGGCTGAGTTTTTTAGCAGAAGTAGAATTTGACTTCATCTTTGAAGGAGAGGTAAAAATGACAAAATGACCTATTGGAGAAAAGACTGAAATACAAGAGAATTCAGGGTTCATCCTGCAAAAAGAGATGAAGAGTTTTCTAATGGAGGTTAGTAGAACAAGGTCTCCTGTACCTCAGGCTGGTCTCTATCTTAGGCTCTTAAACATCCGGCTTCCATTTCTTTCCCAGTGCTGGGAACTGCAGGTGTGCACCACCATGCCTGGGTTTAAACCCAGAACTTTATGCATGGTAGGTGCTTGCTCTAAAACCTGAGCTGCAGTGACTAGCCCCTCACGTTTGGACAACAGAACTGCATAGATACAAGAAGAAACACAGTTTCACACAACAGGGTGGTCTTCTCATTTCCATCCTTCATGTGGGATGCAGTACTTTTCTATTCCCAGGGATGGAGGAGATAGAGATACCTTAGTGTCTGTTGAAGCCAGGCCACAAGATGAGTGAATTTAATTCCATGCTCCAGAGTCATTTTCTTTGCAGTCTAGATCAACAGTTACCCGTAAGAGGCATTCCAACAAAGTTTTGAACAATCTTGGGTTCATTTCTGTGCTATTCAGAAAACTAAAAAAGTGACACATTTTCAGGGTTGTGTTTTGTTCAAGAAGTCTTTAATATTTGTCATTTTTATGTTTGCCTTTTTTTCATTTATTTTTATTGAGCCCTTCCTTTTTCTCTGCTCCCCTCCCTGCCTCTCCCCTCCCCTTCAATTTCTTTTCTTTGGTTCTCTACTCTTATATGTCTATTCCAATTGCCAAAAATGTGAACCCAAACCTATCAAAAACAACAAAAAGACTTTTATATCTTCAAGAAAAACGAATTCTTTAAATATATTTTTTTAATCACAAGGAATGATGGGATCTAGACTATCATCGTGTTTTCAATCCTGCTATGGTTAAAATGTAAAGGAAGAGATGTGAGGGCTTAGGAAGTATTTCGTTTTGCTTTGTTTCAAGTCAGGCAGCATTGCAGAACTGAAGTGTCATCTAGAATTCCGGACACAGTCTCCTGAACCTTCCTGAACTGTGTGGCCCTCTCATCCTGGCCACGTTTAAATCATTCACTTGCTTTGATCTTAAGAGTACTGAGACATTCCTCTTCGGTACTCGCCACCAGGGCAGCTATCACTGTTCTCTTTGCATCAGAATCTCCCCTGTTCTCTCTGAGAGAATCAGTCAGTCTGTGGACAGTCAGTTCTACCGACAAATTTTGTGTCAATGTTAGCTTTCCTGCTCTTCAAAGCGTAGAGATGTCAGTGTAGAGTTCTACACAGCTCTGAGTACCTTGATTAACAATGTTGTTAATCTCTCAGAAAGGGTTCAGGTGAAGATATTTGTCTATGGCTGAGCTCACCATGCTTCCTCTATCATACTACACTCAAGCATGTGAGTTTGCTAGGTTTCTGTAGGAGACATTGAAAGATTTTTGGGTTTTTTTTTTTTGAGACAGGGTTTCTCTGTAGCTTTGGAGCCTGTCCTGGAACTAGCTCTTGCAGACCAGGCTGACCTCAAACTCATAGAAATCCACCTGCCTCTGGCTCGTGAGTGCTGGGATTAAAGGTGTGCGCCACCACCATCCGGTGAGACACTGGATTTTGAAACTAGAATTAGCTAACTTTCAGACAGATTACTAGGGAAGTACAATAGTACAAAGCTGGAAAATGTCTCCAATATCATAGAAGGAAGGAAAGAAGGGATGAGTGGAGATAGAATCGGGGAAAAGAAGAATGGGAGGGAGGAAGGGAAGGGGAAGGAGAAAATGTGTGTGGGAATACAAGAAAATGTATAGGTCAGCAACTCTTAGAACTAGGCTTAACGTTAAACATACAAGAGATTTTTTCAGAGATATTTAATAAAAATGTATTCATAGTATTAAATAGTCAAACGTGACTCCACAATTTTACTAATATTTTTTAGGAGAAACACGTCTTTTGTTACACTAGCTATAAACAGACAAATTGTTTCCAGAATGCCATAGCAATGAGCATATTGAAGGGTGATTCAGATAATGTACTAGGTAATTAGTGCTGGCATTTAATGGTCCATATTTTAATAACAAGGTTGAATACTACTTTAAAGTCATTTTCACTCTCATTTCCACACAGCAGCTCTGCAATGCATAAAATAGGAGGCTCATCAATGCAGCAATGCGATCTGCATTTGTGTTCCATTTCCTGGAAGGATGGGATCAATACTAATGATTATTCTAAATACCATCACTACTAGTTACATAAACTGGGATGGATTTTTACTTCCCACATATGTTAGATAAATATTTGAAAATTTGAAACAAGTTGTTGGGGAATGATAGACAGGTTGGAAGACATAAACTACAATATTTTTGCTGACATGATGCTTCCACTAAAAACAGATTTTACCATTCATATGCTTGCTTTCCTCTCAGTTTGACTGGGCCTCTTCCAATTTTTATCTGGAGAAAAAGAGTACCACTTGAAGTGATAGCACTTTGTAAGGTAAGTCTATCACAGACACAATGTTTGCAGTGTGTTCAGCCAAGGAGAAACCCTATCCATAATGTGGGTCAAACCCCTCTTCTCCTAGCCTTTTAATTTGTTGCATAACTAATTTGCTCCCTGGGGAAACAGTGTCCCTTGAGGAAGCTCTAGCCAGCTGGGTGATGTAAGTGGGACCATCTGCTCAAATAAACTCCATATTAGAATTTCAAATGTTGTAACTGTTGCTTATTTCACTTCTTACATAATATTTATGCCACAGCAACATCAATTATAGACAGAAGTCTCTGTCCTGCCAGCTTTGGCAGCTGTTCAGTCCTAACAAAACACACAGAGGCCTATATTAATTACAAACTGGTTCGCCTATTAGCTCAGGTTTATTATTAGCTAGCTCTTACAACTTAAATTAACCCATAATTCTTATCTATGTTTAGCCACATGGATTGGTGCCTTACTCAGCGAGGCCTTCTCATCTTGCTTTCAATGTGTCTGGGTGGTGACTGCAGACTGAGTCTTTCCTCTTCCCAGAATTCTCCTAGTCTGGTTGCTCTGCCTATACTTCCTGCCTGGCTACTGGACAATCAGTATTTTATTAAACCAATACAAGTGACAAATCTTTACAGGATACAAGAACATTATCCCACAGCAAACAATCATGATGCTGGTTAGTGCTCTTGTTGTTAGTGCTCTTGTTGTTAGTGCTCTTGCTGGTTAGTGCTCTTGTTGTTAGTGCTCTTGCTGGTTAGTGCGCTTGTCTTTCCTTCATACAGCCTGCAGCCAAATGGAAACAAGAAAGATGTATCGGTGTCAACTCTGAATTTCCAAAGCAGGAATTCTGAGGAGGAGAGACCCTAGGTCAGAGATTTAGGCAACTCAATGTTCTTTCTAGTTCTTTCTGCATGGTTAATTCTGGCATTTTCTTCATGACAGCTTGGTCACAGCCTTCTTTGTTCACATGTAAAACTTCTTCAATTCACGATGTCAGGTACAGACAGTAACAACACCTATAGGATAAGCTGGGCTGTTTCTGTCAGTTTGTCTTTCTATAAGAAAGGGGATTACACTGTGACGCCCATGGAGTGTCCTATATGTCACAGTCACTGTACTGTGACTGAGATATCCTTACCTGGCTTAAATAAGCAGTCCATATTCTATTACACAAAGGTACTGGCATGCCTCAAATGACTTGAGAGTAATGCAGCATTGTAATATTTTGGTACCATTTCTCTTTTTTACTTCATCAAACTGCAAAGGTTATGGGAAATAAAACAGCTGGAACTTTGATCCCAACCAAGAGGTAACTTCAAATTGTACCAGAATTATCTACATTCTTTATCATTATGAAATCATAAAGCAGTTACATAAGGATGGGGGAGCAGAGACTCAGGAGGTAAAATAGTTGCCATGAAAGGATGAAGGTCTTAGTTTGATTGATCAGATCCAATAGAGTCCATGTGAATCCAGACATAGGAGAATGTGCCTGTAGTACCAACACATGTAGGTGAAGTGGAAAGTGGAAACAGGAGAATCCCTGAAGTTTGCCAGCCTTTGTTTGGAGTACACAGCACTATACCCCTCAAAAGGATCTATCTCAAACAAGGAGAGGATTAATACCTGATATTGTCCTCTAGTCTCTAGATGCACACCAGGACATGCTTATGGACCCAGATTAACACACACACACACACACACACACACACGGATCTTTTTTAAAAATCATGTAAACAAAACATTGCTGAAATACTAAAACCCTCAATGTATTGAGGCTTGTGCCTTGAACATATATTGTTTTGTTGGCATAATAAAATGTAAAGCATTAATATTTCAAAATCTGGTGGCAGGAAATGAGAAAACCTTCCTACAACTGCCTGAGTTAGGAGTTGAATCATCTACTATTTATGTGCACCACTATGTTTTTTCTTATGTTCATAATTTATGGACAAACCATGGTATTTGACAAAGATTTTCTCCAAATACAGTGCTACTTGAAACAAACAAAAAAAACAAAGTGCCTCTGACCACCAGGAAAAAACTGACACTATTTTTGGAGCCATGACAAAACGTGAGGTTTTTTTGTTTTTTCAGAAAAGAGCTGGAATTTTGAGGGGGGTGGGGTGGAGGGAAGGAAAACCTAGACAACTCCTCAATATTTAAAAAATGTTCTAATAAAATTGATGGGGGCATTTAAAAATGTGAGTTGTTTGGTGTTGTGAGAAGAAATTAATCAGCATCTAGAAGGTCTGTATGATTCACAGAATCAATATTTTCCAAACAATCAATGTTGCTTGTTATAAATCTACACATAAAAGAAGGAGCTATTGCTATTTCAGTATAGTTCAAGGTGTTTCAATTTAACTGATATGAATAGTTTATTGATGGGATTGTAAGTTCAACAATGCCACTGTTAGGAAATTCCCACCTGTTATAATGTATGCTGTATCAAAATAGAATAAATAGAGTTATTTGGAGTGCTACCGAACTGTGTCATAACTTTACATAAAAAAAGAAAGGATTTAAAAGTGCCTTCACATTCTCCAGCACAAATGAGATGTAATACATGAGACTCGGGAGTGATATTCGACTATAATAATCCTCTAAAGAACAGGAGACATTTACTTGACAATGTGTAACAGTGTCATTTTGCTAGTTCTTGGAGTTTGGTGTTAGTTATTAAGGAAAGGACTAATTTAGCCCAGGCTAGCCTTGAAGTCCTGAACCTCCTGTGTCCACGTCCCAAGTGCTGAGCCTACAGGAATAGCTCACTACACCAAATTTATGTAGTGCTGAGGGGTTAACCAGGGCTTGTGGCAGGCGAGGCAAGCGTTGTCCAACTGAGCTATATATTCTCACTCAAAGACGTGTCACTTTCTGAAGCAATGGTTTTAAACTTGGGGAAAAAATGTATTATTCCATGAAACATGTCTTTATACTAACATGATATATAAATACTAGCAATGCCTGTTATCGTAATTTTAAACGATATTACATGACTCTGTCCAAAGTTTTATATGATAGCTATCAGTAGACATAATCTTAAAGATCCCCCACAAATCCTCAAAGAAGAACAAGGCATCCTGAGAATGTGCAGGCTTGTTCTTTCTGCATGTGGAAAGAGCAATCCTTCTGTGGGCCCAGGATCTCCCAGAACAGCATTGACCTGGCTAGACCTTGTTAGGAAGGTAGAAGACAAGACAGTAGATATTGGGAAGGTAATCAACAGTGTCTGCCGAGGTCCTGGACAATCACAGCTGTTCTTCTGTGCTGCATGGAATGCTAATGAAATCACTGGTTGTTAAACTGCTTCTTGGAGCTTTTCAAATTAGATTTGCTGACAGGTGGGTCTCAAATGAGTTTTAGCTCCCACTGTTCTAATCAAAGGCACCTCCAAATGGCAGGCTTACATATAGCCTTCTAATATTTTATTATAAATTATTTCTAAGAAAGAAAACCTTTTTAATGCCATCAATTAAACATTTCCATTGTGGATAATCTTTATATTTGACATCTAAACTTTATTAGTTTAACCTTCTTGAAGCTCAGATTTTAGTGTTACTCTCCATTTTAAGTAATCTGTAATATAAAGTAATTTATTCTTATGATTATGGCACTGCTTCATTTTACTTTTTAATATTTTATTTAATATTCATAACATGAATAGAACATATTTTGATCAAATCCACCCTCTATTCCTTTTGTATCAATAATTTGTCTATGTTCTTCATCATTTTTTCCTCCCAGCATAATGTATAGTATCCTCTTTTACTTAATGGTGTCTGCTCATACCCTAGTGTGGGGCCATCTCTTGGAGCATACATAGCCTTGTAGGGCTGGCAGCCCTGAAGCAAACTCATACCCATTCCCAGCAACTACCAGTTGAGAGTAGCTCCTCAGGTAAGAGTAATTCTTCACTAACTCCTCCCCAGCAGATGCTATGATTTGGGCTGGCTTAATTCTGTGCAAGTCTTATGAATGGAGTCATAGCTGCTGTCAGTTCACACACACAGCTGAGCTTCCATGTCCACACAGTACTGCTTTGTTGCAGGCATCCAGTCCTGTTGGCTCTGTCTTAGTCATCGTTCTACTGATGGGAATAGGCACCATAACCATGGCGGCTCCTAAGAAGGGAAGTATTTAATTGGGGCTTGCATACAGTGTCAAAGGTTTAGTAGATTGTCATGGTGGGGAGCATGATCATACACCAGTAAGCAGTCTTTTGTTCTATTTGTGTGGACTGGTATTGATCACCATCATCTTAAGATTCTCTGATATCAGAGAGTTGAGACACACATATCCATGGGCATAGCAGTAAGAGCTCAGTGAAGAGCTTATTACTGCATCCATAATACTGCTGAATAATATTACTAGATAACCTAGCCAAACATAGATTTTATGCCAAGTTAATGGTGCCAGGCAAATGCAATCCCTTAGCACATTCCATTTGCAGAGTTGGTGTGGCGATACCTTGTTCTACAAATAAAGCTTGCCTGGAGATCAGAGGATGCAGCTAGCCATTAGCTAACCATAGAGGTCTGGAGGTCTGTACAGACAGACAGGAAGTGATACAGCTGGGTGGAGAGATGAAGTGATAAAGCAAGAGGAAATAGGAACTTAGTCTCTTTTCAGCTGGGATATAGGTAAGGTGGTTGTGGTTTGTTTCCTTCATCTCTCTAATCTCTCAGCACTTTCCCTTATATCTGACTCTGGGCTTTTATTATTAAGATGTACTAGAACTCATACAACAAGTTGATTTTAAAATGAATCAGAAGCATCCATGTTACAACATTCATTGTACCAGTGAGAATGTTCCTTGAAACACCAGTTGTTGTTATCATTCACATGATGCATAGTTGGGTAACAGTTTTGATGAATTTTCTTCTTCAGTATACAAGTATAGAACCCTATAATACTATGAAAGGTAGCCAGTAAAGATGGAGCTCCCAAGTTATTACCAGCCCTTTCACACCACCTGCTCATAGTTCCCTTTCCTTAAAACACTCACAATGGTCCCTTTATAGTTTCCTGACTTTTATATGTAATCCAACTTAAATACACATATCTAAAGGTTCAAAGCTAGTATATACACATAAAATAGAATCTGTAGGGTTTATCTTTCTGGGTCTGGGTTTCATTATCCAGAAAAATTATTTCTAGCTCCCTTCATTTTAGCATGAATTTCATTTTTACTTATAGCTGAATTAGTATTTTATAGTGTATCTAAATAGTATTTTTATGATCTATTTATCAGTTGATGGATATTTGGGCCATTTTAACTTCCTGACTATTGCGAAAGGAACATCAGTGAACATGGATGAGCAAGTACCGTTCAAGTAAGATAAACAGTCATGGGTCTAGAGACGTGGCTCAGAGGTTCAAAGCACTACTTGCTGCTCTTCCAAAGGACCCAGTTTCCATTCCCAGCATCCACATGGCCATTCACAACTGTCTGTAACTCCAGTTCCAGGGGATCTGACACCATCATGCAGACACACAAGCAGGCAAAGCCCAATGTAGATTAAAATAAATAAATAGTTTAAAAAGATTAACAGTCATTTGAAATATTCTCAGCAATGGCACATCAGAATCATATGGTAGACCTGTTTCTATTTCTATACTTTGAGGAACACCTCCACATACACACACACTGATTTCCACAGTGGTTGCAGCAGTTTGTACTCTCACCAACAGTGAATAAGTGCTCCCCTTTCCCTGCATCCATTCTAGCATTCATTATCATTTGATTTATTGATCTTGGCCATTCTGATGTGGGTAATATGAAATTCCAATTAGTTTTAATTTGCATTTCTCTGATGGCTAAGGATTTGAACATTAAAAAAATTGGTCATTTTTTTCTTCCTTTGAGAACTCTGCTAAGTTCTATGATCCAATTGTTAACTGGGTGGTTTATTTTCTTGGTATTTTCATTTAGTTCTTTATATTTTATAGAAACTCTCTCTTTGATGGTTAACTGGCAGAGATTGTTTCCCAGTATGTAGGCTACCATTTCACTTAAATAATGTAATGTTCTTCAATGTACAGAAAGTTTTGTTTGTTTGTTTGTTTTGTGTCATGAGGTGATGTTTGTCAAATGTTGGCTTTAATGTCTGAACTACTGGTGTCCTGTTCAGAATAAATACTTTCTTATGCCTGTAAGTTCAAGAGTATATATAATTTTCTTATCAATCAGATTCAGGGTATCAGATCTTATGTCAATCCTTGACCAGTTTAGAATTGAATTTCATGAAGGGTGAGAGATGAGAATCAAGTTTCATTCTTCTATATGAGGCTACATAATTTGGCCAGTAGCATTATTTGAAGATACTCTCTATTCTCCAATGTGTACTTTTGGCCTCTTTGAATAACTTTTATGGCTCCTCACTTCTATCTCATTGATCAATGTGCCTGTATTATGCTGGTACCACACTTTTTTTAAAAAAAAAATGACATCTCTGTAGTAAAACTAGGAATCAGGGATGGTGTTATCACCAACAATGTTTTTATTATTCAGAATCATTTTGGAACTCCTGGAATTTTTGTGTTTCCATATGAGTCTTGAGGAATTTTCAGTTTCTGTGAAGGATCACATTAGAAATTTGATGGGAGTATGTTTAATCTGTACATTGTTCTGGTAGGATGGTCCTTTACAGCATTAGTTCTACCAGTCCATGGACATGGCAGGTCTTTTCATCTGCTGATATCTTATTTAATTTATTTCTTCAGAATCTTAAAGTTTTTACTGTAAAAGTCACAAATTTCCTTGTTTTGATGTATTTTAATGTATTTTTGAGGCTATTGTAAATGGTATTCTTTCACTGATTTTTTTCCCTCAGTATGTTTGTAGTTCATATATAGGAAGGGTACTTATTTTGGTGTCTTAGCTTGTATCTTCCTACTTGCTTTAATGTGTTTATCAGTTTTAGATTTCTAGTAAGGTCTTTGGGATCTTTCATGTATGGAATCATATCATCTGAAATTTTATACTTTGACTTTTCTCTTCCCTATCTCTTTTATCTCTTTCACTTGTCCTCTAGTGAGGATTTCCAGCATTATATTGAAAATGTTAGGACAATGAAATCCTTGCCTTATTCCTACCTTTAACAGAAATGTTTCATGTTTTTCTCCACTTAGAAATGGTGTTGACTATGGACTTGCTGTACATAATTGCCTTTACCATGTTGCGATATGTTTGTTATGTCCATACATACCCCAGAAGTTTTATTATGAGAATATTTTTGATTTTGTCAAAAATCTTTTTGGATCTTAAAAGATGATCATTTTGTTTTTGTTTTTTTCTTCTTTTGAGTTTGTTTATGTCATGGATTACATTTATTGATTTAGGTATTTTTATCCATTTCTGGATTAATTTCTGGGATGGAACCAAATAAGTTTTTTTAAGTGACTGCTTCCTTGGGATCTAACAAATAAAGCTTGCTTGAAGGTTAGAGAAGCAGTGCAGCGGGCACTAGCTCTTACCTTTACCGAATCCTCACACCAAAGTGAGCAAGATCCTGTCTTCACGAACCCTCAGACTTAATTCAGTGAGCTACTAAGTCCTCCCACCTTATATTCCTCTTTCTGTCCAGCCATATCCCTTCCTATCTCCATCTCCTTAGTGTTGGGATCAAAGGCCTGTGCCACCACTGCCTGGCTTCTATGGGTGATGAGTGGCTGCTCTGCACTCTGATCTTCAGGCAAGCTTTTATTGTTATATCACAAACGAAATGTCACCACACTCTTGTTTTACAGCTTACCCTCTGACACTAAAAGAACTGTGCCTTGGAAATGCTTATGCCTTAATTTAGCTCTTGTTTTGAAGATTATATAACCATTAAATTGTGGACTTCAGGATGACATATCAGGTACTTTCAGGAAACCTGATAATAATATTTTATTTGAAAATATTTGTATCCTCAATGACACTGGCAAAAGAATTATAAAAGTGACCTTTGAAACAAGTCCTTTGATGTCACAATTATCTCTTTCTACTTCTCCAGAGAGACTACTGAAACTGAGAAATCCCTAGAAAGAGGTCACTCTCAAACTGGTTTAAACTCTTTTCAGGGTGTCTTTGGGGAAAATGACTGAAACACTCATCTTCAGGACAGGTATGAATTACAGTAAAAATTTAAAAAAAAACACCCATGTTATACAAATTGCATAGAAATATCACCTCAGGTCAAACAAGAAAAGCCAATATAACATGATGATGGCTTAATTGTTTACCTCAGTGTTTTCTTATTTGTAATAACTTTTTATTACTTAGTTTTCTCAAAATGGTAACCTGAGGGCAGTTCCCAACCTCTGGTTCAGTTCATTTCTTCTGATGTATATCTATGCAACAACATACTTAACTTTTTTCTATAATGTGCACCTACTCATTGGGACTATATTATAAATATTCAATTCTAAGAAAGTCATTGTATTCATTCAGCTTGATAAATACAGTTGCTAAGGGTGCAATATCACTTATTTTGCAAAGTGTAGCTATCCACCAGGGCAGGAAAAAAATTTTTACTTGCACTCTTTACTTCTTCACACAGTTTATACTTGTGATGTCTAGAATCCAAATGCCATTTGTTCAGTCAGGCGTTGTACTAAGTGTTTTCTATACCTTAATTCATTTGCCTGTTGCCACAGCATAGTCCAACTTGTTGTTCTTATTTGCATTTTATAAATGGAGAAGTTAAGTCTGAGAAATTGTTTTCAGGCAATAGAATATGGAGATTTAAATGCAGGCATTCTGGCCCTGGCTCACAGGTCTTCCTTTCTCATCATTTACCAGCACTACTTTGAACTGAGTTACAATGAGAAGATGAATGATCTGGGATAGTAGAAGGAAATTTTCATTTTGTATTTTGGTTGGTAGCTGTTATATTTATCTTCCACAAAATGAATGTTACCAGGTTTTCTCCTTTAACTGCAATGCAAGCAAATTAACAAATAATAACAACAACAATGACTTAAACCTTTTAAACCCATCATTAGACAGGTAGGGAGCCCACATTACTCATTTGTATAGATCAGGATATACTTGACTTACTGAGATTTCCAAAATTGTCTTAAGCAATGTGTATACTAATACTCAAATATCGCTGAGCACTGAGAGTTTTTAACTAGATTTATATCTGATACAACTACAATGCACACTTCAAATACACACAACTCCAATACACACTTCAAAATGTTCACTCATTCAAGTGTTTGAATGTTTTACTTTTCACTGGGGTCACTCTCTGATACATGATTTTATCATGATTCTTCAGTTGGAGATTCATGGCTTATTTAGTTAGGGTTAAACATGTGTTCCCTAAAGCATTGTCACAACCACCACTGAGAAGTGACACAGCTCTGGAATGACCTGAACCTCTGTCTTCCACCAACTGAAGCAACTTGGGATTAATTGCTTGATTAGCTTCCTGAAGCACAGAGATAAGGTCGCTCACTTGCTTTATGTTATTAGGTGTAAAGAAAGTGTCTGCTGTGCCTGTTTTGGTACTGCAAGCAGTTCTTCCAATTGCATGAGTATAATCCTTGGAGTAGTTAGGATAGCCATAATTGATGAGAAATTTCACATCTTCCACATCTAGCCCTCTGGAGGCCACATCGGTAGCAATCAGAATAGGAACTTTTCCATGTTTGAATTCATTTGGAACCCAGCCACGTTCCTGCTGACTCTTGTCCCCATGAATGCTCATGGCAGGCCATCCATCTCTCCTCATTTTTTCTGGTAAGCTCATCACATCTTCTTTTGGTTTCAACAAAAACAATGGTTTTATTCTCCTTCTCACTCATGATCTCTTCCATTAGATGAATAAGTTTCTTGTCCTTTTCTACATCATGACATACATCCACAATCTGAAGAATGTTATGGCTTGCACTTAGCTCTAGTGCACCAATCTTGATATGAATATAGTCTTTCAGGAAGCAATTTTTAGGGTTTATTTTTGTATTGGAAAATGCAGGCAGTGTTTTCACTAAAGTAACTGTACAGCGATTTCAGATACAATAAATGAAGGCAATGCATGGCCTTCCAATAAAAGATATTTGAAGACTGAAAGAAAAGAAGTGATACAGCTCACAGGATATTTTGCTTTTTTTGTTTCTTATCAAATTTGTACACATTCATGAATAATCTTTAGAAACTGAACCACACAGTACTGAAAATAACACATAGGGACAATGTTTAGAATTTCACTGGATGATATGTCAGGAAGATTTCATGCCATTCTTACTCACTAAATATCATCCAAAATGTTAAAAACACAAAAGAAAGGTTGCTTTTAAAGAGACTTGTCTTGGTTAGGATTACTATTGTGATGCTACACCATCACCAAAGAACCTTGGGAAGGAGAGGGTTTATTTGTCTTGCACTTCTATATCACTGTTTATTATCAAAGGAAGTCAGGATAGAAACTCAAAGAGAGCAGGAACCCAGAGGCAGGAGCTGATGCAGAGGCCGTGGAGGAGTGTTACTTAATGGCTTGATCCTCATGGCACGTAGCTAGGTCTTATGAAGGCATTTTCTCAGTTGAGTTTCTTTCCTTTCAGGTAACTCTAGCTTGTGACAAATTTACACAACACCAGCCAATACGAAACCATGTTTGTGTCCATTCTCCAATTCTATGCAGTTGTCTTAATATTCTCTGGTTGATTAATGATAAAAAACCAGTTGCCTGCTTTTGGAGGAATGATATGAGAAAGCTATGAGACTATATCACAAAATATACAGATATTTTGTAAGGTCACACATGTAAGCTCACTGATCAGCCCTGAAACCTAGTTCCACACTGGAATCTCTTGGAAAATATTTGGAAATCCAATTTCACCATGATCTACTAACTTAAACCATGCAGCATAGGTACCAACCATTGTATTCTTCCTAATTCTCTAAGCAATAATGAAATAGATATGTCTTCTCTGGTTCTTAGTCCCTTTTAAAGTACATTAACTTAGATCTTTGCTACTCAGACTTGTCCACAGCTTATAGCAGCAGCAGCCATTGGAAACATATTAGAGATGCAGAATATCAGTCAATCAGATCCATCAGAAGTTGTGTATTGTGTAATCTCCAGGTACTTGTATGCATATCAAAGTCTGATAATACTATCACACATATTTTTCTTCCTTCATTTTTTTTTCAGTCTGCTCTGTGGAGTCATCACAAGATATGTTAGACCTGCTTAATTTATAAAGAATAGAAACTCAATCCTTTATACAGTGAAGATTTGGAAGCCCTAAGTTCAGTGGAAGTTTAAGGGGCCATGGTCTGATGAAGGTCTTCTTGCTACATCACTATTTAGTGGAAGACAGGAGTGCAAAAGTTTATTAAGGATGGCTGAGGGAAAGGAGAAAAATGCACTTTGTCATCAATAACTAATGTGCTCCGATAATAAAGTACTAACCCAACTCTTCACCACTCATACTCTCCTTGTCTCAATACTGCTATCTTGGGAATTGAATTTCCAACATACACATTTTCAAGCCAAAAATCTCCCTCTAACTTGCAATCCTCTTGGGTCTAAGTACATGGTCAGATGCTTTCAAAGATAAAATTATAAAAAGCCAAATCTTACTAACAGTTTTGACTTTGTAGATATTTATGTTTAAATACTTACCTTTTATTAACATTTAACTGTAAACTATTGGATCATTCTTCAAACATAAAATCTCAAGATTGCAGATTAGCATATACAGATTTTTCCTCTTCCATGGTTAAAATTTTTCATGTAGTGGGAAGAGTTTATTATGCTCTACTTGGGAATGATAGTCTAATATATTCTAGAAGAAGTGGGTGGGGAATTTACATTTCTATCTCTGGTATGCTGAAGGAAATGTCAACAAAACATTCCAGGTCAACACAATGAGTCTGTGGCTTTAATAAACTCTATAAATGCTATGTCAAATGGAAAGCATTTGATGATAGAACCTTAGCATGAAATGCCTATGTCTGTAGTTTAATTTCCAGTTACTACGGAACGAAATGTTATGAAGAGATTGTTTCCTTGTTCAGCATGATTATTTTTAATCCATTGGCATTGATTGTATTTGAACCTACGATGAGTGGAGACTGGCCCATATGTGTGGTGGGATTTCTGTGCTTTCTCAAGACCTGGAGTTGTGGTGTAAGTGACAGCTCTAAAAAATGATCAGTTACATTGTTCTCCTCATTAAATTGGAACAGTTTATTCACTGTGATCTTACATGAGTGCTGATCGCCAATCTAGAGGTACTCTCTTGTCCTATTTGCTTTCTACTACTTTAATAAAACACTGCCCAAAAGCAACTTTGGAGAGGAAAAGACTTAGTTTAGCTTACAGTTTTAGTCTATCATGCAGGAAAGCCATGGAAGGAGATTAACAAAAGAACTTGAAGCAGAAACTATGTAGGATCTCCTAGTTAGTGGCTTGCTTTCAGGTTCAAGTCCTTATACCTCTCTTAAAGCCCAGTCACACCTGTGCATGGATGACACCTCCCACCTTGGGCAGGACATTCCAATATCAATCGCAATCACGGCAGTGCTGCACAAGCAGACTCTCAGGCCAATCTGAGGGAGACAATACCCTGGTTGATAAGTCCCTTCTTCTCAAGTTGTGTCAAGTTGTCAACTAAGATCAGCCATCACATCTCTATCCCAAGTTGTGAGAAAGATTACACCTTCCCAGCCGTGGATTTTTAAACTACTGGAGAATGTAATTTCTACTTAATCATGCCATAAAAGAATCTGGACAAAGCTGTGGTATACATAAAGAGTTGATCTTGGAACATAGAAAACAAATGTCTGCATGTATTTTGTTGGGGAGAATGACTTCAGCTACCTCTCATAACCAAAGACCCACTCAAGTGCACATCTACATTAAAATCACCTCATGTTTTCTGTTTTGCACACCATCTCCCTATCACTTCATAATCTGCCCTTTTCAAATTTGTCCTGGAAAATGCTTCCTGTAAATATAAACAAGAGAGAAATTAAATGGATGGACAGGAATTTATTGATTATTCATGGCTAAATTTCATTTTCCTCGTCTGGATATAGAATTTTCTGTTTCTCTCTGGAATGCTGGAAGATGCTTTAGCTCTCCAAGGTTAGCAAATGCAATGGCATTATTTCCTGTATCATAGATTTTTCTTCAGAGTTGCAAGCATATCACCTTGTGTTTGACATTTATCAACACATAAATTTGAATGAGAGGTAGTTGGATATGATAGTCGAATCCTCATGAAAGATATATTATGGGGCTGTCATTTCAGATTCCAAGGTGTTCTCTAAGACTTTTAACCTCTACAAATCAAATTAACCCTGTTTGCCACTAGTTATTCCCAAAGTCCTTAAACACCCATCTCATTAATTCTGTTCTAAATAGTATAGCACAGACATCAAATGGCAAATGAGCTTAAACCCAGATAAATTTTTCCCTTGAGATGTACTTAACGTTGCAGACATGAAGATAATATTAATACCCCATTGATCCTTTATTGGCATCAATATTTCTTTCAGACAAGCACATAGACCACTGAAAAGAAACAAAGAGATTGTGGAACTGTTTTACTAAATTGAGGTCATTTCAAACACAAGATATTTGTTCACAGACACATTTCCTTTCCACAGTCATCGGTTCATGAAATCACATGACTGGGTCACTCTCTCATCAAACTCAGAGGTCATTAATGGGCTGAGATTGCTTTCAAGAATGAAAGACACTTCAAAGACCAATTCTGATTGGAATCTAGGTCCAGACATTTCTCAAAATATTAAGTGATGTTTCCCATGAATTGCATGGAGTCATTTGTGTCTGAAGCAGCTGAAGATAAAATATTTGCAGACTTTATGATTGGCTCTGGTATTCTGGTAGGATGCAGAGAACTTGCCAACCATCAGTTCCTAGGTAACCAGCTATTAAAGTCACACTTTTGTCCTTCTTACTGTTCCAGTTGCTGGCGGTGGTGTGTGTGTGTGTGTGATGGGAGGTACTAGTGACTAAAAATGAGCAGCTCTGGAAATGGAAAAGTCAATGTCAATTTTTTTCAATCATATTTTTCTTCCATATTAAAGAAAGCATGAACCATTAATATTCATGAACCAATATTATGCTATTTTTCCTGTTCAGAATTTTGTTTAGAAAGACATTTAAGTTAACAAAACTATCAGCTCAAGAGCCCCAACTGTGTCTAATAAACAACTGAGTTTTTACGAAGATTTCCTGAGATGACATGTCCAAAGGCAAGCTATCAAGTTATAGAGATTTCTCATGCAGAGGTGGGTGTTTTCACCTTTCACTGTCTCTATTGAAGTGAACCCTCTCCATAGAAGTAATACCTTCTTATTGAGAGATGCCAAAGGCAATGATTGAAGCATTTATCTTTGAAAGCTATTAACCAATGTCTGTGGGCCACAAAAAGGTATCAAATAAAATCAAAATAAACAAAAAACAGTGTCTAGTAAACAGGAAATATTTTCCCCCTTCATGGCTGTCATGTTGAAAGAGATACAATGCATCCTTTGCACCTGGTGCTGACTAGTTATTAAGCAGCTGTTTATTTTGGTGATCTCAGAAGCAATTCACAATCCAGGGACTGCCACTCATCATGGCCTTAGGGACAATGATAGGGTTATGAAGAAAGTGCTGTATCATGACACCCAGAATCCCTTCATGATGATTTTCAAAGGGGGAATTATTTCCTAATGGTCAGTTATGTTTATCTCCAAATTGGACACCTTTGCCTAAGTCAACCTTTCTAATGTTAGTTATGTCTTAGCCTGAAAGATTCTCATAAAGTCATGATGATATACCTAATGGCCAGGGAGAATAAATGGTATATGTCTCATACCTTGTTAGTCACACCACCACCACCAGAGAGAGAGAGAGAGAGAGAGAGAGAGAGAGAGAGAGAGAGAGAGATTAATAAAGAGATGCAATCACTTTTACAAGGAGTCAGGTTTAATCGTGTACCCAGTAGGAGAAAGATGCTGTGATTTCAAAGAGTAACAACAATCTTTGTTCATTTTTCTCTCGCGATTGCTTTCTGAACTGTAGAAAATCAAATATTTCACATCTTCTCTACATATTATTTTGATAAGCTGCATGTATTACGGCTTACAAACTCTATAATCTTAAATATAGACCTGCTTAATTTTTTCCAGCCTTGTTTTGCTTTTGCTTTTTTCCCTTGAGTTTGAAAGTAGCAAACAGGTACAACGTAAGAGGGATTCCCAGGGCTCCCCACAATCTGCAGGGCTAAATTTTCCTAAATCACGAAAGTCTCCCCAAGAAAGCGAATGAAACCCTCCCATTTCCCTTCTTCTAGAACATGAATATGTTTGGTACCCTACGCACTTCATCATCACTCTATGGAAACACATCATCTCTGTGTTACTGTAGCCCCTGACTATAAACTTCCCCTCCAGACCAAAATGGGGAACAATCTGAAAAATGGAAAAGTAGAAAATTTCAGAAAGAGAGCCATTTGAGTGCCCTCTAGTGGGATTAAGTAGCACTGCAGCTACTGAAGTAGTGGTTTTTCATTACAAGGTAGAAATATTGCTTAGGAAAGGAAAAAATTCAAAACAGGATAAGGAGAGTAAGAAGTTATGGGTGATCAGATTTAATTGGGGCAATTTTTGAAAAACAACACAATCTTTTTTATATATTTAATAGGCAATTTAAAGAATAAATTTTCTTTTATAAAGCATCCAATTTATAATAAACACTCTAACTTTCCTCTTTCCTTCTTAGTCATTTACTTCAAGATTTCAATGTTACATGAGCCTTTGGCTGTCTGTTCAAAAATTAGTTTACCCTTGATTAACTTGGGTCAGGAATCAATAAGCCTGGGGAGTATTTTCGTTGGTAAATTAGTGGTGAGAGCCATTCACTGTGAAATAGAAACATAATAAAGCAGTCTCTGCAATGAGACTCGTAGAACTTACAGAAACTGTGGCTTACATAGTGAAATGTACCTGCTAATGAAGAACGGGAAGAGTGTGAATTGAAAGGACAGCTGGGCCTTTGTCTTGTTCCCAGGAAGACAGTGGTACTGCTGGGTATTGCAGCTAGAGGGGAAATTGGCTGCTATGACTGCAACAGGAAACAGAAAAAAGAATGGGAAACCCATACATCTTCCAATGCCACAGGGGAAACACGCACAGATTCCAGACAGCCCTGACCCACCGCTAATGATGGAAGAATGTTTACATAGCCAAGTGGCTGAATACAAATGGGGGCAAATGCATGGACCTAAAGGTGAGTTAAATAAGCAGTCTTTTATTGATACTGAACTGGCTTGATACTAACAGACACATTCAAGAGGATGATAAAGAAAGCATTTTAATGAATGGTATGGGGAGACCTTCTCCATATCTACTTCATAAAGAACTAAAAACTGGCAAATGCTGTCAAAATCATCTTTGCAGCTTTTGAAGCAATACAAATATTTTCAGCAGCTTCATTCAAGGGAAAACATCACAGCACAACATTGAACGTCATAGGAACTTCACTTGTTCTTTTCTGCTTTCCCTGGTTTCATAGCATACTTATAACCAGTTCACTCAAACCGCAGTAACTCAGACTTCCAGCTGGACTGTGGCCAGAAGATATCACACACCCCAGGGAGAATCTCTCCTAAAATTAATCCTTCTGGAGATCTCCTCAAAAACCTATCCAGAGATGTGTCTCTTAACTGATTTTAGGTCAAATCAACTACACCAAGAGTAACCACCCAATAAAAATATGAAGAAAATAGTTGTGAGTATATGATCCCCATAGAAACAGGTAAGAACACAACTAAAATACTTTGTCAATTTGTCCAGAAGTATTGAAGTAATCATCCAGAATCACTGTTTTCCTTTCCTGTAGACAGAAGTTGTTCATTTATTTCTGACTGCTCAGACCCAAAATAATCACACAGAAACTATATTGTTTGCAATACTGTTTGGCCAAAGGCTTAAGCATATTTCTAGCTAGCTCTTATATCCTAAACTAACCCATCTCCATTAACCTGTGCATCACCACAAGATCATGACCTACCGGACTCTGGTGGAGGTGTCTGTCTCCTGTGGCAGCTACATGGTTTCTCTGACTCTGCCTACTCTCTCTATATTTCTGTTTGGATTTCCCATCTGTTTTTACTCTGTTAAGCCATTCATTAACCAATAAAAGCAACACATATACAGAAGAGCTTCCCACACTACTTTCCTTTTACAAATATTCAAGTTTTATAAATGGAATCACCAAATTAAAAACAGAAAAACACAGAAAAATTTCTTAACACAGAAAATGATGGGAGAAAGCATAAAATAACACTTGATATGAAGCACACAGAATGAAGCAGCTGTATTGCAGATGCTGATCTACCACTGTTTATTAATTGCTAATGGATCCACTGCCCTAGTCACTATTCTACATAACTCTAAACAAGATGAAAGATGATCTTTCCATGCCTGCTAGGCCAGGACTCTTGTCCAGCCCTCAGCTCTGTGTCTATGTGTTTCAGGCCATTGTAATAGAACTGCTCTCTGTATCTTTCCTTTCCCTCTACCCCTAATGTAACCAAACCTCCTGGCTTTGTAAGTTCAGACTGGGAGTTTCAAAATATACATACAGAATGAAATAGAATCACTATCTCACGCTATGTGCAAAAATGGTTAAAGAGAGAAGAGAAGGCTAATTAATTATAAAGTCTAGAGCTATTAAAGTCATAGTAGTAAATGTGCAGATAACTTTCTACAACCTTAAGCAGGCAATGGTTTTCGAATGGGGAAAAATCAAAAGAGACAAATGGAAAGATTGGTAAATTCATCAAAATCAAAAGTGTTGTGCTCCTAAGGACACTCTTAAGACACATAGCTCACAGAATTGGAAGAAAATATTGTAAATAATGCATTTTATAGAATTATACTATATTATTTAAAATTCAATAATGAAGACAGTCAAAATAAAATGATCATATTTAGTCATTGCTTATTTTTATATTCCTATATATCAAAATTGATGAGATAATGCTGACAATTATAATTTAGAATCAACTACAATGCATTCTCTTTTTTCCCATGCCCTCTTTTCTGTGTTTGTAAACCCACACCCACAATAATGAGAAACAGGGTGGGGCAGTCTTGAATATTCATGTGTGTCTCACGAGCCACTGTCTTCTGCCAGGTCCCTACAACTGATCCATCTCATCCTTGCTTAGACTCACAATATCTCACTAGAGATCATCTCTGGCTCCTTTACCAGAGGACACTGCCTTTACCCAGCTCAGACCTCATTATGCCATGCCCAGTTGTCCGTCTCTCAAAAATTCCATGCACTGCTTCCCTTGGCTTGTGCCATCTTGTCACCAATGCTCCTGCTCAAATGCCTTACCCATGCCATATGACCACTAATCTTTTTGGCTAGGTTACCATCTTGCTGTGCACATTCCTTTAAAGCTTCAAATGTCCACCTAACTCTCAGCTAATAAATAGCTTTTGCCTTCCAGATTCTTCTTCACTCCTCACTGACCACATTTCTATAGCTTGCACCTCCATATTCCAAAGAGTCCTTTATCCACACCCATGACTGTTCCTGCTTCATTCCCCCACCTAAGAGATGCATGCTGTGGACATTCATATGCTGTGGACATCCATATGCGGGGGACATGCATATGCTGTGGACATTCATATGCTGTGGACATTCATATGTTGTGGACATTCATATGCTGTGGACATGCATATGCTGTGGACATGCATATGCTGTGGACATGCATATGCTGTGGACATCCATATGCTGTGGACATCCATATGCTGTGGACATCCATATGCTGTGGCTTTTGCACTGAAATCTTAAAGAGGAAGTAAGGAAAGACGGGGAGACATGGAAGAAGGAAAAATGGGGAGAAAGGGAGAAAAGATGAAAGCAGGAAGAGTTTGATAAGGACAAGCTTGAAGGGGAGATTGCAAGAGAATTATCTGAAATTAATTAACATTTACAGTGAGATTCTGCCCTGTCTTCTTCCTCCTTCCCAGTGTTTCATTCAACTCTATCACTGCAGTTGTCTAGGGGAATAACTAGGGACAATACTTATCCTTATCTGTCAGAATTTTCTTGAGGGGAGGGTGAGCCACTAAGATGACTCATGGGGTAAAGGGACTTGCTGCCAAGCTTGAAGACTGACCTGAGTCTGATAACCGGATACCACAGAGTGGAAGGAGAAAGTATTTGACTGTCAAGGTCACCTCTGACTTCCACATGTGTGCTGTGATATGAACATAAATAAGACACACACACAAAGACACACACACACACACAAAGACACACACACACACGAAATAAATAAATAAATAAATAAATGATGCAATTATTTAAAGAAGGAAGGAAAGGATTGAAATATATGAATTCACTAGAGCTCTGGGGCAGGAATGGCAGCATTCTGCAGTAAAGAAACTTCTGAGTCCTGTAAGCACCCCGTGAACCTGCCCTTCTGTGTTCACATGTGAGCAGAGCCAGCAGGGGCAGGGTAGCTGTCTATGCACTCTAGCCTGCTCTTTACGGATTCTGACTTCCCTGCAGAATCTATCCTCTATCATGGAATAACGGATGACTTGTTCTTATTTGTCAGGAGATTGTGAGCATGTATAGGGAAAAGTGCATAGAAGAGTAAGTATCTCCCATGCAGAGACACTCGCTTACTTTCTGACATCAGCTGAGGTTATGCAGGGTCAGGATGGCATGTCCATAAACAAATTAAGACTGTCTCCATTATCTGTTAGAAAATTGATAGCCAAACTCCCTCTAAATAGCATGAAATTTGCTTAAAAACAAGAAAATATTAATTACTTGGAAAGCACAAATTCGTCGATCACAGCTTTGTGCTGCAAACTGAGATGGCTATCCTAATCTGCTCTGATTTAGTTTTCTTTCTTCCTTTTGTTTCACAGTGGAATTCTCTTCTCCATCTCTGTTCAACCTCCTCAATTTTTTAAGGATAAGAGGCTGACAGAGTATATATTATAAAGACCTGGCGAGCAGACAGGGAGCTCAACAAACTTCACTTTACCTCAGAATCATACTCAGGAGTGGGCAGACACAGGCAGAAGCCTCTGGATCGTGATTTCCTGCCATCCAAAGGAAAAGGAAAAGGTCCATCAGCATCAACAATCCATTTAGTGAGTTATCTTTCTGTCCCTGCTTCCCTTATTTGCATCCCTGTCCCCATGCCTTATAACTTTGATCTTGGCACTGGTTAACCAGAGATAATTACTGCCTTTTAGTGCATGTGAGAGAATGGCTAGAAGTAATTTCCATTTGCCTTTTGACCATAGGAGAGTTAATTAATGAGGGATACGGTGACTTACACATGGGAAGGTTATTTTTTTTAACATTTTTAAAAGATTTAGATCTTTCAGGGCTCAAATCAAAGTAAGCAACCAGACATTAAAATGCTGAATTGAATTGAGATGTTGTTTATTAAAATCAGCTCCAGCCTTCAATTTCCTAAATCAGCTATTCTGCCACACACCGTGGACAAACGAGCCTCATTTGTCAATTATGTTCTATTCACCAGAAGTCTTGGAAAGTCACCAAGACTTCTCTGGGCATAATAGGCTTTGAATTTTGGTCATTTTAAAGTGTTATTTTTTCCAAATGAAGTAAATTGTTTTGACATCGCTCATATTTTTCCAATCTAACTACTCAGACAAATCCATCCTGTAGCCTTGGTCTGAGAATTGAAGTTACTCAAACGGGCTTAGGTTACCAGAGGGATGCTGGACAGACCAGGGACCAGCTGAAGAAATGTGAATAGACCTCGGAGGCTGCTGATAGCAAGGGAGGAACAATGGTGGCATATTCATCTTGACTAGATCAACATCAAGACAGTTGGTTGCATACTGCCTGCCTGGGATCATAAACACTCTTACCACCCATGTTGGGGATGAAAATTTAGGACAAAGCTTCAAGTTTTCATCTTCTACTAAATGGGGGGGGGGTTTGACAGTTTTCTTCTCTGATTTTATCTGTAGTGTGCATGTCTATATGTGTGGGGGGGTAATAAGTATTAACACCGAAGGGCCATGGGGTACATGTGTAGACGAGAAGTTTTGGAAACTGATTCCCTCTTTCCATGTTGGGATTGAACTCAACCCATCAGGCCTATCAGGGAAGCACCTCTACCTACTGAGCTATAGCTCTGGCCTAAGTGTGATCATTTAAAGCACATCTGCAATGCATAATAATCAAGCAGGGGCAATCAGTGCCATTAGTGCCTCAAGCATTTATCTTTCCTAGCCTTCAAAGTCTGATTTTGAAATATACCATACGTTATTTTTAGCTATACTTTCTTAATGTACTATAGAACACCAGAACTAACGCTCCTATCTGTCTTTTACTACCCACTAAAAAGACTCTCCTTGCTATTTTCTGCTAAAAAGACACGTGTGACTACGTGGAAGCCAGCCTGGGTAACCCAGCATAATTAATGTCCTCATCTCAACTTCCTTAACTTAATGCATCTAGGACTTCATTCTAACCGTACGTAGCCATTACGGGTTCCGCGGATCCATTTGTGACCTTCCACCATGCCATGATTCAGGCTACTATGGTTACTGAGATGGAAGGAAGCACTTGAGCATAGCACTCTGCTTTGATGCTGTACAGGCTCATTCACACTTGCTTCTGTAGTCATTGTCACTAGTTTCAGGTTAGCAGAGTCTACTGTCACTGTGCTGGCAAAGTAAACATGTTACTTTGGTAAAGTAATGAGGTTGAGCTTGAGGACATCAGACATAGCAAACACAAGACAACTTCTCTCTTCTCTATCTGCCTAAAAGCAGGGCATGAACTTCCTACAAAGAAAGAAAGAGTAATGCTTTTTGCTGTTGTTTTGTTTGGTTTTATTTTTCAAGACAGGGTTTCTCTGTATAGCTTTGGAGCCTATGCTGGAACTCACTCTGTACACCAAGCTGGCCTTGAACTCACAGAGATCTACCTGCCTCTGCCTCTCAAGTGTTGAGATTAAAGGTGTGTGCTACCACTGCCTGGCTGAAAAGAGTAACTCTGATGCCAGAACAGAGTTCATGCTACAGAGACTCTGCATAAACAATCCCTGCTGAAACACATGCTATTTTGCACTAATTTCCCTCCAATTTTTCCAGTTTCTTCCCCAAATATATCACACTTGAAAGCTAAAAACGCCCATCTTTGCTATTAAAGTTAGTGTTTAAACTCCTAAATCCAATTGTTCAGGTTTCAGTTTTTCTCATAAATTTCCATGATTATAATAAATTAATAAAATTCTGTGCTTTTCTTATTTTGCTTATTCAGTTTACAGGTCCTACAAACTATCTATGAAGCAACACAAGATTTTTTTTTTTTTTTTTTTGCTCTCCCAACACTGATATTATGCCAGGTGTTGTCTGGAACAAGTGTCACACTTGTCTGAAGAAGACATAAACATCTAATCATTGAATCCTCAGCTATTCCAAACTCTCTGCTTCTTGAAATGTTTTTGATGCAAATAAGCCTCAAAAGACAAATCAGGAGAAGAGTAGTCTCTGGAGACTGGCAGGGAGCTCTGAAAGGAGGTGTGTCAAGTCCATTCCCAGCCTTCCTGGGAACAGCAGCAGCACTTCAGAATTCCTATTGTGGAAAAGAAAAGGAGTGTAAACACAGAGGAGACACAACTGAAAAAAAAAAGGAAATAATTCATGTTCTCTTGTGAAAAGAACACATAGCTCTGTCTTGTAGTCATGTCAATACAATATGCTGAAATTTTAAGAAGTCCTAACATATATTCCAGGTCAAGAAAAGGAGGTAAAATAGATTTTTTTCTGCTCTATACAAATCACTGATTCTACTGAAGTTCATGTTCCATATCAAACAGAGATGATTTACCCTCCTCCGGCCAGTTCATCCTACATTCTACTTGATGAGTAACAGAAAGTTAATGGGCAAAGGCTGTTTCCTCAGGTCACCACATTGGATTCGCCAGGTCATTGCTTGCTTTCCACCATCACCTGGGGCAGCAGCATCTAAGAGCCTGTCAGGAATACAAATTCACTGTGCCCAGCTCCAGGATGCCGTCTTGTCCTGGTTCACCCAGGGCAATTTTAATTATACAGCTCATTTATCATTTTCTGTAGCCCCTTTGAACCTGGGCATGCAGAGAGAAGAACTTGAATTCCAACTTCAACATGCTTATTGGGTGACTTGTGCTCACAAAGTGTGAGGATCATTGTGTTCCTTCAGATGGTCTACTGAGTGCACAGAGACTGAGAAAATGATGAACACCAACATTCTTCAAGGGAACCACACGAATTCTGTCTCACATGTTGCTCTTTGAGGAGAAAAATTAAGCCCATTGACAAGAATTAGAAGAGGAGGCTTTCGCACTTTTGCTTCTCATTGTCTTCCGTGACACACAACTGAGAGCAATCAAGGATCACCCATTATTTTATTTATTATTTTTGTCAATACCATTTTATCATTATTGCTCTGTACTACAACTTGAAATAGAGGGTAATGGTGTAGGAGGGTCTTCTGTGTTTGTGTTACTTTCATTGGTTAAATAAAGAAAACTGCTTGGACTTTTGATAGGGCAGCCCTTAGGTGGGCAGAGTAGACAGAACGGAATGCTGTGAGAGAGAAGGCAGTGTGGCAGATGCCATGTTTCTCCTGCCTGAGATGGATGTAGATTAGAATCTTCCTGGTAAACCGTGACCCTGTGGTGACACACAGATTACTAGATATGGGTTAGTTTAAGATGTAAGAGTTGGCCAAGAAGAGACTAGAGCTTATGGGCCAGGTAGTGTTTAAATGAATACAGTTTCTGTGTAATTACTTCAGGCACCGGGAGCAGGGCGGGACAGAACAAGGGGCCCTGCGCCGGGAACCAGGTGCCGGGAATGCAGCCTGCAAGCCTCTTGCAACAGGGTAATGGTCTATTCCATAGTTATTACATGGTGAAAAACCTACTTTTAAAGACACATGAATTATAGTGGTAGATGCCTGGGACCCTGGATCTATAGAAGATGGACATAGGACTATAAGTTCTCACCCAGTAAGAAGTAAATACCCAGTCCCTGCTTCAGCAACAACAAACAAAAAACACACCTAAGTCCAGACAGATAATTTGCTGCTCTGTTGCTGTGAAAAAACACTGAACAAAAGCAAGGAAGGGGAGGAAAGAGTATTTCATTCACAGTTTATAGTCCAACATGAAGTGAAGCCCAGGCAGTAATTCTAGACAGGAACTGAGCAGAGAGCATAGGGCTACACTGCTCATTGCCCCGCTGTCCATGTTGGCTGAGCCTTATCGATGGAGCCCAGGACCTCCTGCTTCGGGGTGGCACCCACAGTGGGCAGGGCCCTCACACATCAATCATAAAATAAGACAATCTCCACAGACATGCCCACAGGCCAATCTGATGGACACAATTCCTCAACTGGGGTCTCTTCTTCCAAGTGACTCCAATTTGTGCATTGCTGACAAAAACTTTTCAGTACAAACATTAAAGTCAGGGTCTGTACACCATCATACCATCCCTTATTCTGTTTGACATCTAACAAAAAACAGAAATGCACAATTTTATTCACTAACTTTTGTAGATAGAGATTATTAGTTACAAATAATTTAATTTGAACTCTCAACATATGTCATGCTCATTCTCCATGAATTACATCAGAGACCACTTCCTAAATGTAGCACAGACTCTGAGAGAAACAACTAATAAATGGGACCTCCTGAAACTGAGAAGCTTCTGTAAAGCAAAGGACACAGTCAATAAGACAAAACGTCAGCCTACTGAATGAGAAAAGATCCTCACCAATCCCACATTGGACAGAAGGCTGATCTCCAAAATATACAAAGTACTCAAGAAATTGGTCAACAAAAGAAAAAAACCCAATAAAAATGGGGTACAGACCTAAACAAAGAACTCTCGACAGAGGAATCTAAAATGGCTGAAAGACACTTAAGGAAATGCTCAACATCCTTAGCCATCAGAAAAATGAAAATCAAAACAACTCTGAGATTTCATCTTATACTCTTAAGAATGGCCAAGATCAAAAACACTGATGACAACTTATTCTGGAGAGGATGTGGGGTAAAGGGAACACTCCTTCCTTGCTGGTGGGAGTGAAAACTGGTACAGCCCCTTTGGATTTCAGTATGGAAATTTCTCAGAAAATTAGGAAATAACTCACCTCAAGACCCAGCAACACCCATTATTTATAAACACTTTATTATGCTTATGCTATACCAGGTATTACCTTTGGTGGTCAACAAAATGATAATGAATTTAATTCTCATAGAAAACCTATTATTCCTGTTTTGCAGGTGGAGAGATAACAGTGTGGACAGTACATTAGGCAAAAGCTATGCAGCTAGTTAGTAACTGGAGACACTGTTTAAACCCAGGCAGTCTGACACCAAAGTCAGTAAGATTTCAGCAGAGCTATAACACTGTGCAATTTTAGCCTTCTAATCTCAATCCTAATTTAGGTGACTGACAAAGTACTTGGAGTCTGGACTTAAACCAGTAAGTCCAACCAGAAGTCTTCACTTTCTGATGTGCTCCAATAAGTTTCCATTATTTATCTGCAGTGAAAATGTATAAGATGCTTATCTAGATTTTAATTTAGTCAATGTGATGTACTTTACAGAGATTGACCTATCATAGCCAGTCACTCATTTTTGAATGAGTGATTTTTATTAAGAATATGGTAAGCCAAACTAAAATAATAAATAGCAAATAGTAGGCCAATGATAGATAAATAGATGATAGATAGATAGATACATAGATAGATACATAGATAGATAGATAACAAACAGCATCAAATTGTCAAAATGCAAAATGTCCAGGAAAAATCAGCTGGGGAACCCTTTTAAGGCAACCAGGTAAAGTTCCCCCTTGCAAATAAAAGAATAACAACAGAGAAGGGATGCTATCAAACTGGATATTCACTTAATCCAGCAGAGACCACCTGGAGAACTTGGTGTAGAATCCTGGAGTTTTCAGTTGAACTTTCTCTCTATGAATGATCTTCTCATGACTGAAATTCTCATTGTTGATCTCCCATCTTCCCATTCACACAGTAAGCACCCACCCACTCCCATAGGATAAGTCATTCTAAGCAATGCTCGAAATCATTCACCTCTTCTCTGTTCTCCAGGACAAAATGGTGCTAGTCTTGAGCTGTTTTTCTGCTTTCTTTTGTCCCAGAGTTAGAGGGGACAGCACTTCCCCAGAAAAGGAGCGCTGAAAAATAGCTTGAGACAAATGAGCTGAGGTCTGAATTGGAGAGAAAGCAGCCCCGCCTCCAGAGTCGGCTTCTCATTGGGCTCTAATAAAATGTGGCAATTTACATAATGCTGAGTAGAGTCTACTAGATTAATGCTGAACTGCGAACAATATGGAGATCACTAGAAAAGAAACTGAGAGTAAGAGAGATTCGTAGATAAATTCAATGTACTTGCATTTAAAACTATCTCAATTACAGATGACTAAATCCCACTCAAACACCAGCTGACCTACACTAAAAATTGCGGGAAGAAAACGAGAGAAAAGGGACTGTTGCTGGAAGCTGCTGTCCTGCCCCGTCCACAGTAAACACACAGAAACTATGTTATTTGCAATACTGGTTGAACAATAGATTATGTGTATTTTTAGCTAGCTCTTACATCTTAAATGAACCCATTTCTATTATTTTATATTTTACCATGAGACTCATGGCCTACCCACAAGGTTCTGCCTGGCAGCTCACGTCTTTCTCCTCTGGCGGCTCCATGGCATCTCCCTACTCTACCTACTCTTTCTCTCTATCTACTTGGAACTCCTACCTTGCCCTATTCTGTTAAACCACTGGCCAAAACAGCTTTATTCATTAACCAATAAAAACAACACATAGACATAAATGAATGCAAGTCCCTGAAGATAATCAGAACTCTGTTATATCTTTTCTGGCTTAAATCTGATTATCTGCTACTTTTACAATGGGTCTTCTCCACAAGTTAACAAAGTTTTACTAATTGCCCCATTTTAGAATGTTTAATGAAGGAAGGAACAGAAATTCCATGAATGAATTATGTTTGACTCTTCTAAAGTGATGTTGTCACCTATTAGTCTAACTAGTATAGTCAAAAGAAGAACATGGATTAGGAGACACAGCACGTCCTGGCTTGTGTTCTCTGTAACTCCACAGCAAATGATCAGGATCTAGAAGCAGAGAACATGGAATGTAATAAGATGGGAAAAGAAACCCAACCAAACAAAACCAGTTACTTCTGCAAGGCATTGCTATATTACCCTATATTAAAACAGAAAAGAGAGTTGTTCTGTCTCTAGGTATGTACCTAGATGTATGTCTATCTTTCTATCTATTTAACAATCATTTATCTGTGAACCATTAATAGGTTTATCATTACCTCTATATCTTTATGAGTATCTGCCTATTATGCATCTATCTATTTTCTCTGTGTGTATTTCTCATATTTATCTCCATATCTATTCATTAAGAGATGGTTAGTAATAGGAAAAGTGTGAATTCTTCATTTTTCCCAACTCTTAAAACAAAGATATTTAAGGTTGAGTGTTCATACTTCTCCAGATAGTATCAAAGGCAGAAAAAGGGTAGTGAAGAAGGAACAAGCTGATTATCTTTGTAGGAAATTAAAATCAGAAATGGGTAAAATACTTTTTAAACTGACCTTGCATTTCATTATCTGGTATGTATCCCATTACAAGCCTGTTTCTGTTTTTCTCTATGTTGCACATTCCGGTAAATGAAGCCAAGAGTAGCAGAGGTGTGTCTTTAGCTGTCAAGTGATGTGGGGGTGAGGAGGGGGTTGCTGATTAAAGGGAATGCTCTGCTGGAAACAGGGTCAAGGTGAGCTCTTACCTAGGCAGAGGCTCATGTCGAAGAAAAGAAAATGCTAACCTTCTGTGAGAAGCATATTTAGGTGAGAATTTTGGATAAAAGGAAAAAAAAAGATGGGGGGGTTCTCATCAAACAGGACTATGGAAACAGAATCAGAACAGACCAGGGGACAGATAGAAAGAGCTGTTACTTGCCAAGTAAGCTCATGCTGGGCTGTGTTGACCCCAGCTGCTCTCTAAGAGGGGAAGGCACTTTCTATTGGTTGCTTCAGAACAAAGACTTGCTCAGGACTACTGGAAGTCTGCAAGGTGTTTGCCTTAGACTTGAGCTGAAATCATGAAAAGTGAAGCCCTTTGGAGTTAGTGTGAAAACTGGTCATATCACAATGCAGTTAATGACACACTTTCCCTAACTAACACTCCACCAAGACACTTCACACTTTAATGAGCCTGCTCATTATTTAGAGATCTCACCAAAATGCAGGCTGTTGTTCCTTGAGTCCTTAATGGGGCCCGAGATTCTGAATTTTTAATGAGCTTCACAGAGACAGTGCATTGGTCCATCCCCCAGACACACTTGAAATGCAAGGTCCTAAATGTTTTCTGAAGGTCAGTGGTCTTTGTAGCTAATTTTAGGGCCTTATCCTCAACTCATATATGTCACACCAAAATAAACATATCCCTGTCATCAACATGATGGGATGGTATAAATTTATTTTAAATCGACAACTGATTATGACTAAAAAGGCTTTGCAGCAATTCGAAAGTTAAGATGATTGTGAAGTGGCCTAATAAAGCAATCATACTGGCCTTTGCGTCAACAGAGGGAAATCCTTACAGTCCTTTGCTAGGTGTATTATTTCCTGTTGCTATGATGAAGGGAGCAAACAAAACACCTTAAGGGTGAAATGGTTTGTTTTGGCTCACACTTCAAGCACAGTCCATCAGATGAGGAAAGGCATGGCAGGCCAGCAGGAGCTTCAGTAGGCTGGTCACACTGGATCCATAATCAGGAGGCAGATCGTGGCAAATGTTTATGCTCAGTGAGTTTCTCCTGTTCATGCAATCCAGAGAACAGTGTTATCTTCTCAGGATAGGCTGTCTGTGGCAAAAAAAAAAAAAAAAAACTCCTGGAACACATACTAAATTATTTGGTCTAAAGTGCCCAGGACAGCCCAGAATGAGAGACACAGAAAGAACTCAGCCCTGGTAAACACCCTTTCTCCAATCCAAATTAGTGAATTAATTTTTCATTATAGTTAGTTTTCCATGAATTTCTTTTGAGCCAACAAAATCAAAGAAGGACGTACAATCAACACGATAACCGTCTATTACCTTTGCCCCAATCTCTGCATGCAGGTGGTGAAGGGGAGTTCTTCCTTCTCATTATTCTTGTGTAACTGTGTGATTGTTTTAGATTTTTAAATAAGTTGATTGTGTGAGCAAAGACGAAAAGGAAATCAGTTTCTTGAGACAAAAACTCTGCTTACAATGACCTCAACAATTTTTCTGATAGATAAAGAAAAAGTTTAACGATGTGAACATGGGAATGGCAAAGGTGGCATGGGCACAAAGCATCACTTTTTAAAACGTCTCTTCTCTGCTGCCTTCCACACACTACTCTGTAACAACTCAGCTCTGGTGCATGTGACAGGGAATGTAAGGGAGGCTTATCGGGCTTTTGTAGATGCAAATTATTCAGGGGAACATGTTTTGCTCCGGTCACTGTAAACATCTACATAACACATTCAACCTTGAAAAAGACCCATAAAGTAGTACAATAGGACAATGAACAATTTTGGGTGTGCGAAATAGATAGAGATGATAACATGTGTAGGTTATAGACCCTGTATGGATAGAGAACACCTCCGGTACTGACAGCTATAGAACAAATGCTTTTTAGTTATGGACTGATAATCATAGGTAATAGTAGGCAACAGTCCATATGATAGACAAACTGTGAGGACACATATGAAATGGGTCTGCAGAACAACTTGTCTCTTTAAAACCTTGTACAGTACAGCAACTATGAGCATCTTTGGTTATTGAGTACTTAAAATGCAGCTTTCTCTATTGACAGTCACACTAAAAGTGTGCTATATTTTCAGAACTACAAGGCTAAGATACAAAATAGATTAAAATATTGTATGATGTTAACAAATTAGAATCTTATTTTTGATTTATTAAATTAAATACTCTGTATTATTAAAACTAATTCCACCTGTTTCATTTGGTTCTTTTAAAAATGTGATTACTTAGAAACTAAACGTTACACAAAGGGCATGAAGACTCCTAATTCATTTTTATTTTACTCTTTGTTTTGACACGGGGCGTTGTCACGTAGCTCAAGCTGTCCTGGAGCCTACTATGTTCAAGACAAGCCTCAAACTGTGATAATCCTCCTGCATCAGCTTCCTCAATGCTGGAATTACAGCCAAGAAACATACTAACTGCATCCTAGGCTTGCGTCTATGTGCATGCATGTTTATGTTCATGCGTGTGAGTGTGTGTACATGCATATGCAGATAAACACTGCTGTGTACATGGAGGACTGAAAAGAGCATAATATACTCCAAAAATGGAGTTATATGCATTTGTGGCATGCCTGGCTTATTATGTGGCTGCCGGAATGCAAACTCTGGTCTTCATGACTGTATAGCATGTGCTGCTAATGAGTCATCTACCCATCCCCTCCACCCTATATTTTGAGACAATGTCTCTCTCTGAATCTGAAGCTCAGTGTTTTTGGCTAGACAAGCTGGCTAGTAATCCTCAGGGATCCTTCAATCTCTGATTCCCCACTGGTAAGTTTACAAGCGCATCACTACATACAGCTTTTACATGGGTGTGAAGGTTTGAGCCCAGTGCTTGTATGGAAAGTCATGACCAAAGCAGCATATAAAAGAGCATTTAATTTGAGTCTTACACTTCAGAGAGTAAATCCATGGCCACCATGACAGGAAGCTTGGCAGTAGGCAGGCACACGTGACACTGGAGCAATAGCTGAGAGCTTACATCTGGTCCATAAAGAAGAAGCAGAGAAAAACAAAGAGCTAAATGGGAATGCTGGGGGCTTTGGAAACTTCAAAATCCATTCCCATTGGCACACCACCTCTAAGACCACACCTCTTAGTCCTTCCCAAACAATTTCATGAGTTGAGAATCTTACATTCAAATATATGAAATATGGAGGTCATTCTCATTCAAACCACCACATGGACTAACTGCATTTTGTATTTTGAAATGAAAATGAGAATTTTAGAACCAGGGGTAGAATTTTATGTCTGAAAGCAATGTGTCTGGGTGTCAAGTTGACAAGTAGTGGAGTTATGATATCAAACTTCATTGTCCAGGTAACTTGGTTGTCACCATAGAAACAGGCTTCTAGGCCTGACTGTGTAGTTATTGCTAGAAAAGATGGAGGAATACACATCTGACTATAGGCAGCAACATTCCATGTCTAGAGTCCTAGACTGAATAAAAAGGAGAAAGCTAAAAGTCGGGGTTCACCTTTTTCTGCTTCCTAACTGCAAAAACAGTGTGATTAGCTGACTGACTCAGGTTCCTGTCACTAAGATTTTTCTGCTATAACACCCTGTACCCTGAAGCCATGAGCAGAAATACACCCTTCCTTAAGTTGTTTTTGTGAAGTATTTTGTCACAGTTGTAACAAGAGTAAATATCGCATGTGAGAGACGAGAGGTTTGTGTCCCTTTGGTGGGTCCTTAGTCTAGCTAATAAAGGGATTTAAGAAATGGAATCTTTAAGCATTTTTTTTAAAAACAACAACAACAAAAACAGAGCAGGCAAGCCCTATATTTCAGCCCTTCCTGGAGGAGAACGGAGGAAAGAGCACAGCTGTGCCCCCTAAGCTGGCGTGAGGGAAGACACATGGCAGATAAAGAGCTACATGAAAGAGCAGACTTGAGAATAGGAATGCAGCCCAACGCACTGAGTAAAAACTCAAAGTGTTAAGGAAAATATATGTAGAAAAGAGGTAGAAAGAAAAACAGGAAAACACATATGCCTTTCTAAAAGATTGAGAAAAATGGACAGACAGACGACCTTTATGTAGCTGTGACCCAAAAGCTTCTGAACTAGGGATGGGCTTCTGGGAAAGAAGAGTACAGTATCTCTTTAAGGAATTAATTATTGCACCTAACTCTTCAGCAGGACTTAAGGAGTGTTCAACTTCCTAAGAGAAATCCTTAATTGAACTGACTGAACTTGCCTAACTGGAATGCTGGGTCTCTCTCTATCCAGGCCAGAGATTCCATTTTCTTGGCCAGGGGTGTTTCTTCTTCCACCACACGTATTCTATTTCTCAACACTTATTTATCTACTTATTTTTACCTCCTCTGCCATTTTGTCAGATCCCAAAGAGGCAAAGACTTCCTATTTGTCATAACTATTCTAGGATCTATAACAAGATGAACCTCTGGTAGTGACCGGCATACATTTCTAGAGTGAGTAAATATATAAACACTTAACGCCACTGTTCATAAATCTACCAAGAAAATCTACAACGTCTTGTCAAGCTTCTACCAAATTATTCTCATATTCATTCTCACAGCCCAAGAACAGCCTTGTGTAAATCTCCACAAGCTAACAGTTGAGGTCTACTTCTGTCTTCTCTTCTCTGATGACTTCCAAGATAAGTTTTAGTTACAAAAGAAAAAGCACAGAACCTTAATTAGGTTTTCTGCAATACAAGTTTTTTTTTTGAAATAATTAAAATCTGAAAACACTTCAAGAATGTCATTAGAACACAGGAGAGTTTACCAATTTGATTATCAGCATTTTTGCAAATTAAACCAATTAGTCCTTTCCCTAATTACCAGTAATTTCCATCTTAAAACCAATATACTGATAATCAAAGTGTACCATTAATAAATAATATAGGGGTAACTGAAAAACAATTAAGACTTAAAATGAAAAGTTTATAGGTAAAAGTCCTATTAGTATTAGTGTGGAATAGTCTTGGGCCAGCCTTATTTGCCATTCTGAGAGACTAGAAATTCTTAGCAAGAGTAAATCTGGGGATGTATGCAGCTCAGGTGGCAAAGTACTTGAGTATAGGCTATGAGTGTGCATGCAGGCATGAGAGAGGTAGAAGGGGGGGGAAAGAAGAGAAGGAGGGAGGGAGGGATGGAGGGAGGGAGAGTGGGAGGAGAAAGACAAGGCAGAGAGACAAGGAGGAGAAGGAGGGGAGGAGGAGAGGAGGAACAGGAAGATGAGGAGCAGCAGCAGCAAATGACAAAGACACACACAGCATCACATGGACTCATTACTGAATTCAACAAGGAAGGAGCTGTAGTTAAAGTAAGGGATTTGTTTATTACTAACGTTTAGAACTCCCAAATTGAATGGTGTGAACGTTTGGTAGGGTGAAGCAAGTAAAACACAAGGAACAAACCCCAGAGCCAACCTTTGCAAAGGGAGTCAAAATAGTTAACAAATCACTTTTTCAAACAAGATCTGGGGTTTCTCAACAGACTTTGTATCAGAGGAGAAAAAAAAATTGAGCAAATAAAACACAAGCAAACCATCTGTGAACCTGTGCTTGGATCAATGTTATAATTTCCATTCCTACCTTCTAAGATATGGACAGACAGACACCAGAAGGTAATCTTCCTGGCTTCAGATATGAGCCTGTGAATAGAAGATGTTTTGAACTCCACCAGTATAGAATCACTGAGTGAAACGTCTACATAAGCCAGGCCTTGCTGGGTTAAAGTTATTTATCACTTACTCCCTACTTTTTGACCAAATACTCCCTTCTCCTACTCATGACCTCTGTAACAGCTGTGTCATACACCTTCAATGCCTTATTTTCTGCTAATATACATCTGTCTTAGATTAATATGCATAAAGTCTTATCTCACAAGTCACCAAAAATATTTTAATTGCTGCATTTGTGAAATAGTATTTGTTTTCCCCCATAGCTTGCACAAGTGCACAGGGTTAAAACTATAGGTTTAACTGATCTGTGGAGTAAACCAGCACATCTCAACAGAGCGCTGCCCTGCTTAGTTACCGCACACCTTCAATGCAATGACTGCTTTGACCCAGGCTGTTGTTCACTTATGTGGCATGCATCAATAAATGCTGAGCACCTTGCTCTGGTGAGATTATGTTTACTAGGGAATGAGGAAAGAGGACAGTAAGTGTCAAACACTGGCCTGCCCAAAATCATTTTAATAGAAACATTATTCAATTGGATGTAAAATTTGATTTAATGAAAACATACTAGAAAACATTTTTTTGACAACCTGAGGTTTGATAGAAAACATTTTTAAATTCATATTTGAGGTAGGTTTACTTCTGGTAGGCATGGGGTCATTGGACAGTCCTTTTCTTTCTTCTGAAAGTGCTTTTAAGATGTTTTTAGGAGTGGAAACTTTATGCAAAGGAATGACATTTCCAGCTGGGTCAGTCAGGCTGTCTCACCCTGTGTAACTGTAGCAAGTGGCTTTGATTTACCACCTGGTCTATGTAATGATCACTCTGACTCTGCAGGCTGGTATTTTAAAAACCATGCCAAATCCTAAGCGACGGTCAGACATTCAAAGACAGTAGGCAAAGGTGCACATAGTGGAGTAAGAGCACAAACAAGCGGCAGTGGTTATTTTTATTTTTTGAAATATAAAGTGTTTGTTCTTTTCACAGAATTAATTTTTAATACCCTACTCCCCACCTCTGTCACTTCCACCTTCCTGGAATTGTGTGTGAGGAAAGTTATCATAGATCCACTTATAAAATATTCTTTCTAAGCCTAAGGACAGCAGATGACCCACACTCTCACTTGTGCCCTGCTGGGAAGAAATCAGAAAGTGCCATAGGAATGGCATCTTGACTTGAATGAGGCTCTGGTAAAGCCTCCAAAACTTCTGTGCAAGAGCTTCTGGGTATTCTCAAATTGCTTTCACTTTGTTGTCCTCTATCTAATTAGGACTGGCCCCATGAGACATCATCTAGTGTTATTACTCAGATGAGAGCTAAAGACAGAAATACAAAATAATTATGAATAGAGATGGATATGCCAGGAAACCTGGGATCTCAGCGGCAGGAAGCTTCTCTCACACTATCCTAGCCAGACTCCGGAAAGGATCTACCACGTATGTTCTCTGGCCACATGTATCTGTCAAATCTACAAAGGCAAGAAACATGAACTGTCTCTTAAGTCAGTTATTCTCTTTCTACTCTGAGACTGCTCAGTCATGCTCCCCCTTGTGGCTGGTAACACTGGAACAGCAAGAAATAATTTTTGCCATTCATCTGCAAAGTCAGTTTGGTATGTATTCAGTTTCGATTAGTGGGAAATACATTTCTTTGATTGGCAATCACATACATTTAGTTAAATGATTGCTAAGAAACCCAGAACAAGAATAGCTTCTGAGAATATGTCTACCAATCACTGTGCTGTTTTCTTGAGCATTGACTTGTGAACTCCAGAGCAAGAAGTATGAGGATTCCTCCAAAAAACCCCAGAAACAGAACGTGGCATCGATAGGGAGATAGCATTTTACAGTATGCAGACACAGAAAGGAGTGTGAACACATAGGTAATTACTGCACATCAAGCAAAAAATTCCTAAAGTGTCAGATTTGGGCGTCTAGTTAAGATAGAAGCTGTCACTCAACAAGATGTGCCATTTTGTTTGTCAATAGAAGAGCAAAACTAGAATTTTTGAGAATGTCTGTTTTCTATCTTACAAATCTGTAGGATCCTGGAAAAAAAAACAACAACAAAAAAAAAAAAAAACAAGAGATCTAAGTAAAATTGCTCTGTTCCTTGCAGGTTTTGAACTGCATTTTAGAATTTCAGGTGTTTCTTAACAAAGTTGGATTGCTTCTGGTAGAACAGCATTTGCAAATGGCCAGTGACACAACCAAATTGGCCATGGAAACAAGGCCTAAAGTCATAAAACATCCACCTGTGCAGAGAATGAGTTGCTCTAGTTATTGAATCGTAAGATAGCATGCCCCTGTGAATCCCAATATGTTGTACTGCCAGTTTAAAATCATGAAAGTAACTTTCCTCTAAGCATTGACTTCATATTGATCCATTTTATCAAGAATTTCTATTAAAACTCAGTGTCTTAGTGCAAAGCAAAAACATTACCAGAAAAACAGAAGACGGAGATGGCACTTCTCAGTTCAAAATGATGACCATGGCAGTAAAGGTAAAGATTATGCAGGTAGAGGCAGACTCACAGCAGGGAAGTAAGACAGAGAAAACCACAAGAAGAAGCAGGAAGATTAGGAGCATTGTTTCCTCAAACCGGAAGCAAATCGAGACTATGAAATCGTAAATTGAATTAGTTTTGCCGATGTCAGAGTGCATATGGGCAAAATTGTTTTCATTTTTCTATTTCTAAATTTAAATTTATGTTTGTGACTGATACATAAAAACACAAAGTCATACACATTTGGTGAGTATTTGGTGTATGCATGATGTTAGCTCTGGGCATTCATGTCTGAATCCTGTTGTATTTAACATTTCCTTGTTCATGTAAAAATTTAAAATCCTTCTCTCTAGCTTTTCAATAGATTGAATGTTATTATTATTTATTAGCATTACACTACACAAACACTGTTGCATAGAAATGACACACTAGAGTGCATTTCTTCTATCTAATGGTAAATTGATTTCTGGATCATGGACCATTCCCTTCATTTCTCATTTCAACGTAATCTCCACAGTCACCTGGTAACCACTGTTCAATTCCGAGATTCTGTGAGATCCAATTGTGTATAGTCCATGCATGAGAAAGACCATGGACGGCGTTTCTGTGCTTGGCTTATCTTATTTGGCATAATAATATTCAGTTCCATCTACTGCTGTCATTTCGATGAATCCTTTGAATTAATTAAATATCATGTGATGTTTGACTCTGCCCTGTTGCAATGAAAAATTCTTCTTCAACACTCTTTAAAGAAAGCAGTTTGCAAATCTGGATTCTGAGAATACTACACTGAAATAACTTCACAATGACTAAACCAGATAACTACCCTTCAGTAAATAATTAGGAAAATAAAGTAATACAGGAGACCCAAATATTTTGTTTTTAAACTATTTTCAGTACAATGAATTTGGCATAACTCAAAAATTTTGGATTGATAAATTGAAAGCCCTGAAAAATACTTCACAATTCTTAAAAAGCATTTTATTTGGATTCAAAGTCAATACAAGAAAATACATCAATACAATATGTTAAAGTTGCAATCAAGGACAGTGTTGCTTTTAATCATTTTAAAAATATTAATAGTCATCTTATTTTAAGTAAAAGAATATATTTTTGGAAAAGTAATTTAAAATGCTTCAATCTTAGAGTAATTTCATAGAAATCTTAGAAAATTTCATAGTTAATGTCAAATTGACTACTGAATTGATTTGTTTAACTAAAGGCACTCATGGAAGAATCAAGATGGAATAATGTAATTCATTAGCCTAAAGATTTGTTCAAAACAGATGGAAAAACTGGCAAAATGAAGTAACAAACACATATATAGTCTACACATCAAATATCACTTCACTCTAAATTCTACAGCAGAGTCTATGAGCACAGAAAACTGATAATTACAATGTGGTTCTATGACAGCATAGAATTCAGTGTATGATTATAAACTACCTTGTGAAGACATGCACGGTGACAGTATTTGACAAAGTAAAAGTAGATATAGACAATTACGTATGGCCACTGGGCAACATTTAAAAATCAGTAGGATATGATCTTTAGGAAAAAAGCATGATCCCTAGGGCCAAAGCTTTGACTACTTTTCAATCTTGAAGTATTTCCTTTGAGATCTTATTTATTAAATATCTGTGATGTCTTCCTGGATTTATTTATTTATCTATTTTTTTGTTTGCTTGCTTGCTTGATCATGTCTTGGAGTCTAAATTTAACCAAATGAGCTGCCTTCTACAAAGCTGGTATAAACTGCGAGGCACTCTAAGCTCTGTTTTGAATAATTGAAAGAGAAGCTGGACAGAATCAAGATGCTCAAGATGATGCTAAAGTGGATGACGCTCAAGTACATCATTCGCATTTTGAGAATGAGATTAGAATATTTCAGAAAAATTAGATTTTTTGATGGTTGTTGATTTAGATGCTAATAGATATTATTCACTTTTTGCCTTTTAAAATTAACTTATGCAGCTGAACATGTAGCTATGTAATAAAGCTCTTGGCTGTTGTATATAAGGCCTTGGGTTCAATCTCCAGCACTGTGCAATAAAGAAACAAAGAAATAAGTCGACTGTTGATTAAGGCTTAAGAAATTTCAAGGAACATGAATAAAATATCTAGTAAAAGTATTAACAAGATTAACAAAATTATGTTAGGGTAGCAAATACTCTGAGTAGCAATAACCACACCTTTTCAAATATGTAATTAAGACAGTGAAAAGTTCTTAGCAGAATGAATAGCTCTTGAATTATTTGATAAGGCAATTAACAAAGTCTGTTGATTTGTTCTTTCACGTGTGCTGTCAGTTTTAAACGACTAATGCTTAAGAACATTTGTCACATTGTTAGCCTATAAATGGCCCGAAACCCTAAAGCTTGTGGAAGAAAAATAAATGGACTCCTTTTTTCAAATATGACATCTTTTTAAAATTGAAATGATTTTATAACAATACGGAGTCACATTTCCTAAATTCTCATCAACATAATCAAATCTCAGTCAATTTATTAGAAAACAAAATTGTCTGTTTTCTTCATAAAAAATCATAATGTAGCGAAATGAGATGCCAAAATATCTGGTAGCTGAATCACGCATGAAAAAATTCCTAAGCAGGAGAATTTGCAAATGTCTTCATAACATGTGCTATGTTTTGTGTAGAAGCCAAGATATGATATACTTTTGACAATTGCTAAAATTTAATTTTAATTTCGGTTTATTTTACTAAAACCTTTTAGGTTTTTTAAGTCTGTGTGTGTGGCATATATGCATGGCTGAATGTGTGCTGGCGCATGTGCATGTGACTGCCTGCACATGAGTGAGAGGGCCAGAGGTTAATTCCAGGCATCTTCCTTGCCCATTCCCTACTTTATTTACTGAGGTGGGAACGCTCCCTGTTTTCAGTGAGTTCACTAAATCAAAGAGTCCAGCTTGCCAGCTTGCACCAGGGACCCCTTATCCCTGACTGGAAAGGATTACAAGTGGGCTACATTTTTCGCTTGGCTTTCAGGGGAATTAGGGGTTTAAACCCAGGTCCTCATGTTGTGTGATGAAGTAGTTGCCCATTGAACTGTTTCCCCAGCCACAGAAACATTTCATTTTAGCCACAATTTTGTATTACTTTTCTTAAGATCTGTGCAAACTTAGATCCTGTATGGATCCTGATTTTGGATCATTTCTATTACCCCTTGTAGCCCTAGATTGCAGGGAGGATGAAAGGTTTTGCTTATAAAGATGCTTTGTATGTCAACTAGAAGGCCCATAACAAATAACAAAAGAACTACAAACATGGTGGCTTGTAAGTAATAGAAATGTATTTCTAGAAGCTCTGCAGGCTGACAAGTACAAGATGAAAGGACCAGCAGGATTAAGTGAGGACTCATTCTAAGCCATAGCCATCTGGCTTCTTAGAGCAGCCTCGCAAGTAGAAAGGGTGAAAATCTTTCTGGTTTTTTTGGGGGGTTTTTTTGTTTGTTTTTATTTTAATAAGGATACTGTGGTCTTCTCTGTTCTGTTCTCAGAATCTAATCAACAACCAAAGGTCCTACTTCTGAATAACATTACCCTGGGGGCTTAGGACTTGGATTTATGAATATAAGCAGAAGTGAAGTCTGACACACAAACTTTCAGACCACTGCACATGGAAAGCAAGCAAGAGGAAAGATAATTAGGTCAACATGGATGAGCTATGCCTAAGTTTTCTCCTTCCAAACCTACAAGCATATTTCTGTTGACCACTTCTCCACAGTGGGTAAGGAGGGATCACTTTTCCTTTAGCACAGAACTTGTGATTTTCTACTTGGGGGAAAACTATTTTTAATCTCCATATTCTGATAAATACCCCCCTCAATCATAAAAAGCTTGTCTTTGTTTCTTTCCTCATTGTGCATTAGCCACAGGGGTCTTCAGTCTCACTTCTGGTGTATGCAGCTACAGCACAGGAGGCAAAAATAACCTGGATGAGGTCAGAAAGCAGAGACATGACTTTGAAAACAAAATCCTCATTCATTCCCTTATGGATTCATTCATCCAACCACCAGATATATGTTAAGACCTTATCTTGTGAGGTCTCATCCAGGACATCTGAGAGATAACCCAAAATAGCGCTGCATATTCAAGTGTGGATGAAAGGAGCCAACGACCACAGAGAGCCTGGGGCTTTGCACAATGGTGCAGTATGACTGTTGAAGTCTTTCGCTGCTTCCCTCCTCTCTCTGACCTGCCGACCTTTTTCTTCTGGAGGCCACTGTGACCAATGACTCACAATGAAAATGTGCTGAATTATACTAATGTCAACCTCAGTCAACCTTGAAATCCTGTTTTCTAATTTAATCTCCCCTTTCCTCTGCTGTATTTCTGGACATTAGTCCCACCCTTTGTCCCACTTGAATAATAGCCATCCTGAGACGGGCATGAGTCAACAGTCATACAGGTGCAGAAACTTTCATGAACCTGGTTGTTAACCCCATTCATCATTTCCATCTAAGTCTCCACAGATCCCTGGCCTTTCTGTGCCATTACAAATTTACATCCTCTCTGGAACTGTCAGGAACAACTGGATAGTGGTTTATTTGATCCTTTCTCTTCTCTGTCTGAGCACCCATTCAACATTGTAAAAGTCTAGTCCACATAATAAATACCCATCATGTAGCATTGGAATGACTCTGATTACTTGTTTAAAGATTCATTTCTTTTTAATTGTGTATATATGTGGGCATCTATTTGTAGGTGTGTGCATGTGGACAAAGATAACCAAGGAAGCCAGAAGAGAGGGTCTGATTACCTGGGACTAGATGTAAGGTAGTTGTGAGGTACTTGATGTTGGTGCTGGACACCAAACTTGGGTCCTGTGCATGACTAGTCCATACTCTAAAACACTGAGTTCTCTTCCCAGCCCCTAGCCTTTTTCTGGCATTCCTACTGAGAAAGTGTCTTAGTTAAGGCTTTTATTGCTGTGAAGAAACACCATAACCATGACAACTCTAATAAAGAAAACATTTAATTGGGGTGTTTTGCTTATAGTTTCAGAGGTTCAGTTCATTATCATCATGGTGTGAGGCATGGCAATGCACAGACAGATGTGGTGTTGTAGCTGAAAGTACTACATCTTGTAAGTAACAGGAATTCAACCAAAAGACACACTGAGGGAGGCTTGAGCCAAGGAGACTTCAAAGCCCACCCCCACAGTGACACACTTCCTCCAACAAGGCCACACCTCCTAATAGTGTCATTCACTTTGGGGATCATTTTCTTTCAAACTACCACAGATGGTGATTTGTATAAGAAAATCAAAGGAAATAGAAAATTATAGGTGGGCTAGAGTATTGGTTTTTCCCACCTAAATTAATAGAAGGTCGTTAATTTCCCTGTATGAAAAACAGTGCTCAAGGTGTCTGTACACAGAAGAACAACTTTTAGTCTTCTAATGTGGGGCGCAACCACATGAACAGAAATCATGCCAGCCAGAACCGCTGTAGTCGGCTACAGCTCTGACAAGGCTCTGTTCCAGCTGCTGATGCTGCTAGCAGGGACCCCTTGCAAGGACTCTGGCCAGGCAGTGATGGCACACGCCTTTAATCCCAGCACTCGGAAGGTAGAGACAGGCAGATTTCTAGGAGTTCGAGGCCAACTTGGTCTATAAGAGTTAGTTCCAGGACAGGCTCCAAAGGCTACAGAGAAACCCTGTTCCAAAAAACAAAGAAAAAGAAAAAACCAGCAAGGACTCTGGAGGGTTGGTTCATGCTTGGGAACTGCAGAAGGACCTCAAGCTAGCAGATGCTGCAGATAAATTGAGAAGTCAGCAGATTTGATGAGCCACCTGGGAAATTAAGAGAAAGTTAAGTAATATTTAAAAAAAAACTTTCCTACATTAAGAACGGGAAAAATCACAATGCAGGAAGTTAGAACTCTATATAGTGCTACAATGGATGATTTGAAAATGGAAAAAAAAACAATAAATGAAGAGATAATCGACTTAGATGAGATTGACATAATTACATCCTTCCTCCCAGTTTGGTAATTCATATTTTATCCTTAAAAAGTGGTTTGATAACTGTGTCAAATATGAAAAGTTTGATTGATAATTTGCAAGCTTTAGAAATACTATTAATGTGGTTTCTTTCTTCCTCTCACTGACGGTTCAGTGGGGAAGAGATGAGGGAGACAGAGACACTATGAGTTTCCCTGGAAACACACTCTGGAAACCAGCATCAAGGTGCAAATCTGGTTTGAGTGTGTATGTTTCACTGGTATATACACATACATTATCCAATTAGCTAAGGTCATATCACGTTACTATCCAATGAGCCTGAATGGCATGTAACCCACATTATGTGAGGGTGTACAAAGGGCACATTATGTCCATGCAGTGCGTCTACAGACAAAAGGCAGGAAGCAGGTAATGCCCTGAGATTTGACACTAAATGAGAGTGTTTCCCATTAGCAGGAACTCTGTTATGGGTCATCTAGTGCTCCAAGGACTTAGGTATGCGCAAACAACCTCAGGAGGTGTTGGCACTTCTCACTTTCTCTGTCTCTTAGTGACAGAGCTTTCAATTTCCATCCTCTTAGACCCAAATAATCAAATGGAAACTATATTAATTAAAACATTGTTTGGCCAGTGGCTCAACTGTATTCCTAGCTAGCTCTTACATCTTATACATTTCTGTTCATCTATGTATCACCACGAAGCTGTAGCTTACCAGTAACATTCTGGCATCTTTGTCCTTCTGTAAATACATGGAGACTTCTAGACTCAGCCTACTTGCTTGGTTAAGGGTTCCATCTCAAAGACTAGGCCTTATTTTATATCAGATATTGGTTGGTTGTATTTACAAGCTTTGTACGACTGTTAAAGCAGCATATCTTGCAGGTAAGCCACTCTTATAAAATGAAGGGTTTTAATCTGAGTTACTATTTAGCTTTATCCTTTAGTAGTATGCAGAGTAGATTTCTATATTAAAGACAATAGCCCATAGGGATGAAGGACCTATATAGACTAGATTTTTCTGTGTTGAAGGAATTGTGTAGGAATTGTTTACAGAGACCTTACAAGTTTTTGGAGAGCTACCAATAGCCTTGGCAACAGCCTGAGTGATTTGGGTGATTCCATGAGATCCCCTTTGGCTGACAAATCTGGAAAGAGATCATGTTCTGTATGAATTTTCATACAGAACCTTTTGAAATAATTAAAGTGGGACACAGCATCCTTAAAAGTATGTAGTATTTATATTTCTCATTCAAAGAACAGAGTAGAACGCTGCCACCAAAATCAACTGTAAATTCAATGAGAGTCATCAGGGTTGTTTCAGGGCCAAGTTTTGACGCTCAGTAGTCAGGGCTTAGACTTGTAACCACTGGACTAAGCAACAGTCTCAACTGAAAGTCTCTAATCTCTTGTTCGTATCAGTTGTAAAAATGTAGGTCTGAGGAGCAGAGGATTGAGACCATCACAATAAAGCTGCACAGCTTCAAGAAATTGACAGTTTATAGTTCCAGAGCCACTTAAATACAGAGGAAAAGGAGTCACTGTAAGGAGGGAGCCTGTCACATTTCTGGATTTAATGTTCTGAATTTTCTGCCTAGTGTTCCCGCAAGGGCCCGCAGACATTTAGCAGCACGATTGTGCCTTGCAGAAGTAACAAGATGTGTTAGTTACAGAACCCTGTCTCTGAACCAATTAATCCTGGAGATCTAAAGCATCCTCACAGCCTTCTGTCAGACTGAGGGTATATGGAAGTGCACTGATGATGTAATTTGGGATTGGTGACATTTCTCTAACGATACAATGGAGTTTCCAAATTGAACCCAAAATTATTTCTCAGCTCTGGAAAGTATAGTTGTACTGACATACTCAATGATTTCTTTACTTGAGGAAGGAGAGATGTTATGGTTAGAAGAGCAATTGCAGGGCACTGGAAACACCTCTACACAGGGAACAACACTGCGGTACTGGAGCAGTGCCAACCCTGAAGTCACCATGAAGGAGCTGAAGGAATTGGAGGTATTGATTCCCATTACTTACATATTTACCTTGCTTGCTTCACTAGGAGGAAGACTTCATTGTGGTAGAACACAATTTAATTTTATAATAAGCAGTAAATGCAATGAGAGCTGGGATTGTTGATGAAACAAATAAACACATTCTCTCACCTCCTGAAGTTTTTCCTTAGTTTGGGAGGAGCAAGAATTTCTAATTTTCCAAAGTTTCTAATTTCTGCATACGTGCTTCACCTTCTCCAACAAATCAAAGGCTTCTCATGCCAACTCCCTTGATGACTGTCATTCAAAAGTGCTGTTGGTTACTGTGCTTTGCACTATAGCTCTATAGAAATTGGAGTTTGCTATTCATTGAATCAAAATTTGCTTTTCAGCTTCAATTTTAGTTCTAGCCCTCAATGGCCATGTGTATTTAATACTGTTTCTGATATGCTTGAACTTTGTTTTTCATGATTAATGATCTGTGATGATGTACCTCACTACTAAGTTTTTATGAAAGAGGGCATTACTGATATGACTATCTTATATAAGTTTAGTAATACTATCTGAATATCCTCATGAAAGTTCTGTGAACATTGCAGGTATAAATTAAAATGAAAAACCTTGTTGTTTTTTATAGTGATTCTCCACATCATGAAGTATGATAGCTATTTATTATTATCTAAGAAAAAGAATGTGTACACCATTATTTAAATGAATAACTTTGAGAAAATCAAACAGATAAATATGGAAAGAAATATTATACTTATTAAAAATAAGGCCACTGAGATGGATATCCTGGCAAATGTTTACTGCACAAGCCTGTCAACCTGGGTTCTATCCTTTGAAACCATGTAAAAGTGAAAAGAGAGAAACAAAGCCACAAAGTTACACACATATACACAAACACACACATACTCACTCATTAATAATGAAGATAAAAATTATAAAAATGTATTGAATAAATATTAATAACAGTATGTTACTTTTGACCTAGCACACATACAAAAATATAAATAATTTAAGAGAAAATAATAAAGATTAGGTGTCACCATATCTGAGCATAATCTGAAAACATTTTATGCTAGCATTCATACCATACATACATGTTTCAAAGAATTTTTATTTTTAAAATTACTTTATTGGGACTGGGGACATGGCTCAGCACTTGAGTGGATTGGTGCTCTTTCAGACGACTCGGGTTCAATTCCTAGCACCCACAGCGGCTCTCAGTCCACTGTAACCCCAGCTCCAGAAGACCTTCCACACTCTCTCTGCCCTCCAGAAGCACAAGAAACTCAAGTGTTGCACAGGCATATATATAGTGAAGCACCCATATACACAGAATAAAAATTAAAAGTTTTTGTACAATTTTGGTCAAAAATCTTCAAACCCTGTGAAAAGAATTTTATGGGGAAGCTTACACTAGAAATAGAATATATTTTTCTATCTCAATATGTGCAAGAATAAAGCAAATATCCAAAATGATACCTAAACATCAACAAAGGCTGCTAAAGAATGTTTGCTCTTATTGTGATTGAGGGAGCCACTATAGGGTTAGGGAGAAACCTAGTGCTGAGGAAATTCCCAGGAATCCACAAGGATGACCCCAGCTAAGACTCCTAGTAATAGTGGAGAGGGGGCCTGATCTGGCCTTCCCCTGAAATCAGATTGGTGACTACCTAATCGTCATCTTTGAACCTTATTCCAGTAACTGATGGAAACAGATGCAGACAGAGATCCACAGCCAACCAGTCAAAGAGAAGGAGGAGCGATAATATGAGTGAAGGGATCAAGACCGTGGTGGGGACACCCACTGTAACAACTGACCTGAGTTAGTAGGAGATCATGAACTCTAGACTGACAGCTGGGGAGCCTGCCTGGGACTGAAGTAGGCCCTCTGCCTGTGGGTGACAGTTGTGCAGCTTGGTCTGTTTGCGTGGTCCCTGGCAGTGGGGCTGGGATCTATCCCTGGTCCATGAGCTGGCTTTTTGGAGCCCATTGCATATGGTAGAATTGCCTTGCTTAGCCGTGATGCAGGGGGACTTGCTTGGTCCTGCCTCAACTGAGTGTGCCAGGCTTTGTTGACTCCCCATGGGAGACCTTACCCTTTCTGTGGAGAGGATTGGGGGCTGGGTTGGGGATGGTGGAAGGGAGCATGAGGAGTGGAGGGAGGGAGTACTGTGGTTGTTACATAAAATGAATAAAAATAAAAAAATATAAAAAAATAATTTAAAAAAACGAATAAAAATTTTAAAAAATGCTTGCACTCTGTCTGCAGATCTCCTTGTGCCATGGAGCCAATGCGCCTGTGGGAAAAGATGGGGCAGGCAGGTGAATCTTCTTTGTTTTTGTCCTTCCCTCCTTTTTCCCTCCATAAGAAGCTGAGTAGACCAGTACTCCCCCAGGCTAATTTAAGGTTCAGTTTGGTAGAGTGCCTGTCAATCATACACAAAGCACTGGGATTAGGTGACTGGAAATATGGCTCCGCAGTTAAGAACACTAGCTGCTCTTGCAGAGAACCCAGGTTCCATTCCTACATGATTCACAATCTTCTGTAATTCCAGATTTAAGTGATCAAATGGCCTCTTGTGGCATCTGTGGGCACCAGGCACGCACATGGTATACAGATATACATGCAGCCAAACCACTCACATACTTAATTTAAAAACAATAAATAAAGAGGTTTTCGATACATAGTTAAAATGAAAAAAGGAGAAAGAGAACGTGTTTAAGGAAAAAGTGTGATACTATAAAAATATTTTCTTCTCACTATCTCAACTTTAAAATCCATATTTCTTGTCATCCATTTATAAAGAAGGTCTTTATGGTTTAGAGTTTATGGAAACCAAGTTTTTAAACAAGTGTTTTCCAAAAATTGTGGCTACTGCTCACCAATAATTGATTAAAAGAAAATCTTCTTACATTTTCCTAAGATAATAATTATAGGTATCGTGCTCTTTCATTAAAAAAAAAAAGACGGTACTATGGAAAAATCTATTCAAAAGTTTCTAAGATTCCCAATTGGCTCTTTGCATTCTGCTTGTGAAATTTGGTTACCTAAGCAGCAAGCAGTGGTGAAATGAGGACAGTGGCAATAATGACTACTGAAAGCCGCGGGTCGCCTCCATTGTGCCAGCTCTGTCTTTCCAGGGCGGGGGCCTCTCTCTGACTTTGATTTCCTTTTGCAGCAGGAATATGTGCACCGCTGGAGGCACTGCCTGCTTTGAGTGGAGTCTAAGTGCCTGTGCGGGAGCCTGTGAGCATCTCTGCAGGAGACCTTTGTTGTCCTCGCGGACTCTCGCTGGGAAAATAATCTGTTCTCCACTAAGTCCAGCATCAGAGCACACAGCCATTATAAAAAATTTCTTTTCACTTTTGGTTATTTCCCAGCTTTCACAGTCTGACATTATCTTTGTTAATAAAAAGTGATCAATAACAAACACAGCAACAACAAAATGGAGTTGACAAAGAATTTGACTTTATTTTTTAATGCAACATAATTTTTCCACTTAGTTGATTATTGAAATATAACATTATCCTCACATGGGTTCAGATATCACTCATGTAATATCTGGTAGGCATCCTCCAGTTGCTGGGGTCTGGAGTTGTTTTTCTTCTTATCACATGTAAAAGGACTGATGCTACCAAAATTCCCATTTAATTTCTTATTCCAGTATGGACACTTGAATACTGCCCTTCTTCACCCATGCCTGTTCAAGCTAGGTCAGGGATTCCTCGCTTCTGATCTGGGTACATTGCCCATTTACACTGGATGTTATGAAGATGGTGGTCCATTTGTTTTCAGTCTATCTCACAAGTACTTCAAAATAAATAAATAAATACAGCTAGTTGATTTGGAGCAGATATTGTTCAGACCACTGTGTCTCTAATACTGTCTAGGATGGGAGAATGTTGAGAGAAATCATGGTGCCCTCTATAGAAAAGTGTATCACATCATTCCTACAACAGAACGGGAAGTCACTGAGTTTTTGAAGTTGCCAGAACCTGAGAACTATTTGTCCAGAGGAAGAAAGAAATTCTCTTTCTAGAAGGAGCTGAGTAGGATGTCAGTTAAAAAAGCAAGTAAAACCCCACTGGACTGGCATGTTATTCTATTCCCAATGGCAACTCCTTGAGCAAATACAATGTCTTTGAGACTGAATTGCTCAAAGGATAATTGCTACTATTTCAGAGGACCCATGCTTGGTACCCAGCACTCATGTGATGGCTCAACTCTAATTTTAGGGTATCAGTGGCCTCTTTTCTTAAGGTATCAGGCATGCACATGGTACACATACGTACTATTCAGGCAAATCACTTACACATATAAAATAAAATAAATATAAATCATATAATTTTTTATTGATTTTTTTATTGAGCTCTACATTTTTCTCTGCTCCTCTCGCTGCCTCTCCCCTCCCCCCTTCAACCCTCCCCCAAGGTCCCCATGCTCCCAGTTTATTCAGGAGATTTTGTCTTTTTCTACTTCCCATGTAGATTAGATCTATGTAAATCTCTCTTAGTGTCCTCATTGTTGTCTAAGTTCTCTGGGATTGTGTTTTGTAGGCTGTTTTTCTTTGCCTTATGTTTAAAAACCACCTATGAGTGGAGTACATGTGATAATTGTCTTTCTGTGTCTGGGATACCACACTCAAAATAATGTTTTCTAGCTCCATCCATTTTCCTGCAAAACTCAAGATGCCATTATTTTATTCTGCTGTGTAGTACTCCATTGTGTAAATGTACCACATTTTCCTTATCCATTCTTCAGTCGAGGGGTATTTAGGTAGTTTCCAGGTTCTGGCTATGACAAACAATGCTGCTATGAACATAATTGCAGGGAACTCTCAGCAGAAGACTCTAAAATGGCTGAAAGACACTTAAGGAAATGTTCAACATCCTTAGTCACCAGAGAAATGCAAATCAAAACAACTCTGAGATTCCATCTTACACCTGTAAGAATGGACAAGATCAAAAACACTGATGACAGCTTATGCTTGAGAGTTTGTGGGGAAAAGGGAACACTTCTGCATTGCTGGTGGGAATGCACTGGTACAACCCCTTTGGATGTCAGTGTGCCAATTTCTCAGGAAATTAGGAAACAACCTTCCTCAATACCCAGTAATACCACTTTTGGGTATATATCCAAAGGATGCTCAATTGTGCCACAAGGACATATGCTCAACTATGTTCATAACAGCATTATTTGTCATAGCCAGAACCTGGAAATGATATAATTTTTTTATTGCTAAGAAAATTCTTGAAATTCAGTAGCTTAACACTACAAGGCTTCTTTTCCCTACCCCAGAGGCAGGCTAAATGCTCTATGGCTTCCCTTATCTGAGTGTGTCATGGGTTTCACAACCCCAGGGTGTCACAAATCCCTTTTACTGATTTTTGATGACTATTTCCACTTTGAGACTGAAAATCTTATCTACTAACATCATTTGGAAAGTATTTACAGTTGTCTGTTAGAAGTTAGTGAACACTAGTGCCTTACGAACCCTTTCTCTTTGGGAGTCTCGGTGCAATTTTTACCATCCTAGATTACACTGGTGTTCCAAATATTTCATTCCACAGAAGGAAAAGAGACATCTAATTTTCAAAATTTCCATTGTATTTGAAAATTGTGTATTTGACTTTTGATATTAAAGTTGAACTAATTGATTTGTGTGAACATTTGCCTTTAGTAAATTTCACTTCCAATTAATTTTAAATGATTTTAAGAAACTCTTGAACATCAAAGAACTCTTTAGAAACAGTTCATTAAAACTTTCGAAAACCTTCTGCACAGACCATGGAGAGAATCTATGGCTGCTTTAAAGAGAAACACTTAATGAAGTACATTTGGGGTTTAGAATGAAGCCCTAATGCCAGTGGAGTTTGGGCTCTGGCAGATGTGTTCATGGAGGATTTGCCAAACTCTGATTTAAAAGCATCTCATCCCTAAGGCAGCCATCGAGTTTAATCTTGTCTGTTCTTAGCTCTTCCTATCAGAGCTGATTTGGGGCCCGGGGAAGGAGAAGCTGACCTTGGGACTGTAATCCAATCATGTGTTGCATTTGACAAGAGAGGAAAATGCTTTGCCTCTGTTTTGTAACAAATACAGTCCTTTCATTTTGCATTTGAAGTTTCATTTTATAATGATCTATGAAAGAAATGAATCCCAATAAGCAGGATATGGCTATTGATTAATTTGTAAAATGTTCCACATTAATCAAGTTCATAAACCATTATCAAAACTTAAATGCAACAGATAAAATTAACGATACTTTTCTCTATAACCCTTTGTTTGTTGTGGCAGATTTTGATGGAAAGCAAAGAAGACCCAGAAGAAAAAAATAAGAAAACTGGGAAGTGGAGGAGGGAGAAAAGGTGGAACCCAGAGGAGGCTCTCCCTGATGTACACCAGAGGTTTCTTTTCCACCTGCTTCACCCATTCCAGGTCATTGGCATCACTTTAGTCTACTCATTTACTTTTCACTTTAAACTTGTGCTACACTATCAAATAACAAGTAAACCACGACAAGAAAAATGTTTTTGAAAAATTGTAAAGATTTGTAGAAGCAGAAGATTTAAATGTGTTACAAATATGTCTTATGTAGTCAGAAAGGAACAGTCAAGAAAGAAAACCTTAAAACACTGGAGAACACAGGACCTTTGTGCTCTGTAGCTGATTGGTCCTGTTTGCTTCTTTTAGAGAAAATAATAATTTCTCATTATCTTTAAACCCATACATGTATTGTCTCTTTGATAAAGACACTCCATGTCTCCACATGATGAACAATGATTCTGTATTATCTTAAATTTTGGCAGAGATCATAGGTAATTCAGGAACATCACAAGATGTTGCCAGTGAAAATCTGTGCTCAGGCTATAATAATATTCTTACAGACAATTACTTTGAAGCACAATATTCACTTCTCAGTATAATTGATAGTTGTAGCTGAACACATTGGAAGATTCAATGTCATTAATAGATTGTATGATCTGCTCTGTTTTACCTACAGCTATATAAATACACCACTAGTTGTTTAGTATTTTATTTGTTAAATTTGTTAGGCATTATATTGGTTAGATTATAAGGGATTTAAATATTACTATTTTGCTCCTTTTATTGTGGTTCATCAAAAATTCATTATTAGACATTACTATACCATTAAATCAAGACAAAATATTCAATTGACATCAGGATATGTCTGCCTGAGAAATGTATACACTTGATTTAATAACCACTTTGAGAAAAGATGCTTATTTTGTCCACTAGTATGTCTACAGACCTCCTTGATTCTTGACCCAGGAAAAGCAATTAGCATGTATCAATCAAAGGTGTAGATGAATGCACTAAGTAGGAACATACAAATAATTTACATATGTCTCTGTGAACTATGATTTTAAAATATGAACCGAGCTCTAAAACTCAGTAGAGGTTGTACAAAGATCAGCTTTTTATCTTGTTTTGGTCTTTAATAGAACTATCTGACAGTAGTGAGACCTCTATTCACTTTTTAAATAATTTGTTTTTATTTTTAATTGTGTATATGTCTGTGTGTGAGTCCAGGTGCTGACAGAGACACTACATTTTCCTGGATCTGGAATTCCTGGTGATTGTAAGATACCTGATATCAGTGCTAGAAAACTGAACTCAGGGCATTGCAAAAACCAGACAGGGCTCTTAGCTTCCGGACAATTTCTCTAGCCCTTGAACCCTTCACTTCTACAGAAAACTTGGCTGGATCTGAGTAAGGCTGATGTTTTGGTGGTGGTAACACATTCTGAAGGGCACAGCACCTACCTCCACTCAACAATGCTCATGTACTGCGCTATACTGACGTGATCGTTAATGCCCACCGGAGTACCAGGGTCCCTGGGATTCACAGCTCCAGTGAGAACATATCTGACAGAAACGCAATTGACTAACTCCACACCACATTATATGCTAGCAACTATTTAGACAACTTAAAATTAAATTGATTCCAGGCATCATAAATAACAAAAATGGAAATATTTAATCAAATTATATTAATTAGTTATAGAAGGGATACTACGACACATGTGAGGGTCAGAGGACACCTTATGACAGTTGACTCTTCTTCTACTATATGGATTCTGGGATTGAACTCAGGCCCTCAGCCCCCTTGACAAATGTTTTCAACCATTAAGTCATCTTACATACCCCCATTAATTATTTTCAAAGTATTTTTGCATTTGTCTTATTACCTGGAAATGTTCTAGGAGATTTACTATAATTAGGCTCTGATAGTAGAATAGTCTTTAGTGTAACAATGAGAAGGTAACAATAAATCTATAAGGCTTTCATCTCTAGGTGTTTATAATTAGCATTTAAAGTCATAGAGAATCTCGAGAGTTAGTACCGACTTTGAGATTCATCAGCGTTTATTTATTCATTCTCTGAAGAATATGAAAACAGACTAGAGCATTGAGGTGTTTTATGCTATATTCACGTAAAAATGACTGCAATGTGTTGCTTTAAATGAAGTTAGTTCACTGCATTAAATGATTATGGCATTCATACCGATAGCAATCTTTAAGTGCCAGGTATGAAATATTTAATATTATTTTCTGTTAATATTCATGATTATGCTGAGTGAAAAGAACATGTGGTCAGATAAACCTGAATGCAATTTGCCTTGGAAATAGTACCAGTAATCATGCTGATTCCTCTTCCGGGAAAAGGATGAACCTTAGCTGTGTTTCATTAAAACTTAGGAACAGAAGCAAGAAGTGCATCGCATCTTACACACTGCATTATGGAAAGTACTCAATGCACATCTCGTAGTGCACTGTAATGACAGATGGTCTCTCTTTGTTAAGGTTTGAAAATGATGCCCCGGGGGAGAGCTATGAGCCTTAAATTCATGTCCTTCAGCCATACTGTGAATATCATTCAGCATTAATGTCACCATGGCTCTACACCCCTCTCTCTCCAGATCCATCCATCCTTCTTTAATCTTTTAATCTTCTTTTGTAATTTGTTCCCATCTGCAATTTTCTATAATTCCAAAATAAGTCTAAGTAGACAACTGACTTAGGAAATTGCTTTGGATGAAGTTCCTTAAGAGAATGAACAAATTAAATTATTTACGAAAAGTATTCCCTGATGATTATTTTTCGGGCATCCTAAATAATAAAAGAAAAGACGTGGATATGAATAACCAATACTTAATATTTATAGAAACTGTGAAAGCATTCAATGTTTTCATCTCAAATTAATTAAAACCAATATAATTCAGACAAACCTACTACATAATCTATTAATCAATTGGAAATGGACATGTGAGAACACATGGCCTTAGTCATTCTCAGAAAAGTTCGCTTATGTATAGCTATGTGAGAAATGTTAAAATACAAATCTCCGTGGTTCCTGGAAGAAAGGGGATGTAACATCCCGTGACATCATTTGCTCTGAAAGTATATGGTACTAAGCGATTCATCACATAAATGTATTTAATGTAGTTTTCACATAAAACATTTTGATAGAGCAATTGAAATCTCTTAGAGTTATATATTAGATTAGTTGTAAAAGCTGAATCAAGTTTAAAATCCAATTTTGAACAAAGCAAACCAACCACTGTGCTAAAACTGTGTAATTCTTTTCATAGTCTGCCTACTTCCTAAACGTGATCAGATCAAATGCAACCTCAAAAGCCTGCAAGTGAGAAAATGGTGATGTGACTCTTTTTCACGAACCTCAACATAAGTTAGAAGTGTGCTTTGCTAATGCGATGGATTTTTATTTGAATTCATTTCATAACAAGTGATTTTTATAGTATATTTTAAACCTATATGGATGTATACGTTATAATGCAAAATACCAAAAAACATACTGACCATTCAGCAGCCAAAGACAAGATGTTGTAGTGATTTTTTTTTTTTAGTAGACTGCTAGAAGAAGATAAAAAGGGGGCAAAAATAAACATGATAGGGAATTTATTTCTGCAGAGTCTTTTGGGGATATGACCAGCAGTATTGGGGCTGAGTCATATATTAGTGCTCTGGGGTGGGGGGTGCTTTGATAGGTTTCATTTCACATTTAAACCATAAGATACCTGTCACCTTACAGCCTAGTCAGTATTGTTAGTCATTTGTTAAATCATGGACATTCTGTATGCAGTGTTATTATTGCTCCTTTGTCAATACCAAGTTAATAGCATCAGTCTAACAGTCCACCAACAAATTAACGAATAATGAAGATATGAAATCTCATACAGTCGTAAGGAAAACTGGGGGAAGGAGAGGAGGTGACTCAGTGACTGAGAGCTCTTTCTCCATCTCCAGAGTTCTGCCTCCTCTGGGTCTGTTCCCAGAACCCAAAACCCTTAGCTCATAATCTCCTGTAAATCCAGCTCCAAGGCATGTGACTCTCTCTTCTAGGCCCAGGGGGCACCTGAAGAAACATGAGAAAAACATGTACACACGTGGTGATATTTAAATAAAGCTTGCCTGAAGATCAGAGTGTGGAGCTAGCCACTAGTTAGCCATAGAGGACAGACAGTGATGGCACACATCTTTAATCTCAGCAATAGGGAGGGGAAGACTGGAAGTGATATGGAAAGGAATATAAAATGGGAGAAGACAAGAAAGAGCTCAGGGCATTCACTTTGAGCATTCAGCCTGAGGTCTGTAGAGATGGCATTTGGTCTGAGGATTTCATAGAGGTAAGAACTAGTGGCTGGCTGCTCTGCTTCTCTGATCTTTCAGCTTTTACCCCAATATCTTACTCCAGGTTTTTATTATTAAGGTAATTAGATTCATGTCCTACACACTAATTTAAAAATCTTTAAAAATGAGAAGAAATAAAATTATGAAGTTTGTAGGTAAATGGGTGAAACTGAATAAAATTATACGAGGTACTCCAGGCTCATAAAGACAAATACTGTCTGCTGTATCTCAGATGCGAATTCCAGTTTTTAAATGTTAAATCTAAATGTGTGTATCCATGTGGTAGTAAACATGGGTAAAAAGCTCAGGACACTGGAAAGAGACCGAAATGAGTGAAGAAAGAGGCTTTAAAAGGAAGAGGCTGAAGAAGTAGGAAGGGAAATACCCAGTTCAGGCTGGTACAATGAGGAGAAAGCAAGGCAGAGAAACAAGGTAGGAACAAGAAGAGGAGAAACAACCAAACTGAGGTATGTATCAAAATCCCATAAGGAAATCTGTTGCTTTATAAAGTTAACTTGAAAAAAATTTTAAAGAAAACTTAAAAAAAACAAACGGAAACGAAAGCAAACAGAGAGAGGAGAGCCTGAAGTGCCCACAGCTGACCTCGTTTGCTATCTATCTCCGCACAGGGTGCCAACCTGCGGGCATGTGGATGTAGGAAATGGTGTTCGATGCAGACAAGAGACAAAAGGAATTTGGAGATGTGATAGCTAGACAGATAAAATATACACACCTGAGTCTCCAACAACTCTTGTCTGGAAGGAGAATATTACCTAGGCCTTGGTTCTGCTCTTTGGAAAAGGCAGAAGTTAGCTCACATAGGCTACCAATACTAAAATGTAAAGTTCAATTTCATCGGCAAAACTGCAGAAAAACTTCAGTTAGGGGAACATGTATGACAATGGAACATTGACTAGAATCATGGAATCTTAATTAAACCTAGCTTTTCCCTCCATCACTCCCTGGGCATAAGGAAAGAGTTTCTTTGAATAATATTCCTTTAGGCTTTACATTTTCACAGTCATTTATTATTCGGTGCATCCTTCTGGAAGAACACTGGAATACATCATGCTCTGTAATAAGGAATATGATTTCCAGCACATGCACTTCTACACATAAAATCAAATTTGAGTGCATGAAAGCTTGTGTGCGTGTGTGCATGAGTGCGTGTGTGTGTATGTAAGAGAGAGGGAAAGAGCATAGACATGCTGGTCCACATGTGGAGGCCAGGGGTCAACTCCAATTGTCATTCTTCAGAAGCTGTTCTTCTTGCTTTTGAGATAGTCTGTCACGGAAACCTAAGCCTCATGCATTAGGCTAGATGGTTTCTGCTTTTGCTGAGCTAGGATGACGAGTGTACTGCCACACCTGGTTTTATATGTTTGTGTTGGAATTGGACTTATGCTCTCATAACTACGTGTCTGTAGCATGAATAATAAAAACCCAGAGACAGATACTGGGGTTCAACAAAAAGATCGTAAAGCAAAACAGTAGAGGCTCTTACCTCAGACCGAAATGGAAATTCTGTCGCCACAAATCCTCATAATGAAACTGAGTGTGAGACCTGTCTCCTCCTGTCTTATATTCCTCTAGTGCTGGGATTAAGGGCATGCACTACTACCTTCCAGTTTCTATGGCAAACTACTGGGTTTAAATGTGTGGCTACTGGGATTATATATGTGTCACCACTGCCTGGTCTGTATGGCTGACCAGTGTGGCTGTTTTACTCTCTGATCTTTAGGTAAACTTCATTTATTAAAATACACATGAAATATCACTGCAGTTACTTTATAGACTAACTTATTGTCACAACCCTAAATTCCACATCTGAAGTCCCCAAAATGCAGACACCTCAACAGTTTGAAGGGATCTGGGACAAACATATCGTCTAAAAAGTAAGGCAAGTTTTTTTTCTTTTAAAGGCATAAAATATAGAATAATAATATATTTTATTTTTTAGTGTCACACTATATACACAAATCCATTGGAAAAAAATTAAAATTAAGACTTGTTCACAAACTTTTATAGACTTTATATGGTACCTTCCAGTTTAGAAAGATACAATAGAAATACAGTGCTGGATCATCACTGCAAAGCAGTTCACACTGCACAGTGTAATTCTATACCAATCATCTGCCTACTTCCACTGCTGTCCAAGTCAGTTCATGTCATAAGGATTCATGAAATGTACCTGATGTGGGATTCCCCTCTGTATGCTGTGAATACCATTGATGAATAAAAAAAAAAACTGCCTTGACCTGTTGATAGGGCAGGGAAAACTAAACTGAATGCTGGGAGAAAGGAGGTTGAGTCAGAGAGAAGCCATGTAGCCCACTGGAGACAGACACCAGAACTTTGCCGGTAAGCCACTGCCACATGGCAATATACAGATTAATAGAATTGGTTAAATTAATATGTAAGAGCCAATGAGAAGCTAGAGCCAATGGGCCAAGTGATTTAATTAATACAGTTTCTGTGTGATTATTTTGGGGCCTAGGGGCTGAGAACTAACTAGCAGCCTCCTCCAACAAGTACCATGTATGCCAATCACCTCTGCTTGCTTTTTTCACTCCAGTACAATGTATAATTTATGAAGAGTGGGCCCATAATGGTTAGCAAAATCGTTCAGGCATTATAAACACTACACTGTGGTTACATTCTATCTTTCAAGTGAATGCTTACAATGAATGCAAGCAAAAACAGCACGTCTTCCATATCCCTTCCATGATTAAACATTTTATGTATTATAGGTGAAAAACAAATTATCCCAAGAACCCACATACATTCACACCCAAGCAAACTTGTTATAGATTATCAGAGTATAAGCAAGCAAGATATTCTTTTACCAACAGGCTATGCTTTGCAGTTAAAAGAAAAAAGAACCAATCACTTTATTACTTATCTTGAAAGGTAATCTTATAAGGAATCTTAAAGAAAACACAAACCTAAACTTTTATACATTAAAAAAAGTCAGTCAGCTCTACTTTAAATCTATAGGGTACATACCCTTTCATCAATAGTTTCTAACATCAGGAGATTGAGGACAAAAATGGGTAGAAGGAATTATTCATTACCTTTGGTCATCAACCAATCCTAATAGGGAAAGTACATCAGCTAATAACAATTGGGCTGGTTTGCTCTTGTTTCCTGACCTTAAAGAGTTCCTCAATCAACTATGTGCTTTTCTAAAACTTTAGATTGTCTTCTTGAGATTTTTACCTCAAAGCTATTTAACAGAAACATCTTAGTCTCACTTTAAGTTGTTTCCAAAACTTTGTTTCAGCTACCATGCACTCCAAAACCTGTGAACACATCTCCCAACATTAAGATGAGAAGAATTAAAACTAACTGGAAAACTGGGACTTAATCGTTTATCTTAATCATTAGCATCAGCTGTAGTCTATATGGCTCCTCAGTAGAAACTGATGTGTTCTAGCTATGTAACACTTCTTTGTTTTATTTGCTTTATTTTTTTATCATCAAAACTTTATTTAAACTAACATCATCATCAATTAGACAGCACAGCTTAGGAAGAAATCATTTTCATAATAATTCACAGGTAAAAATGCCCAGTAGGATGGGATGTTTCAGAGATAACCACACCACATTATGGCAGTGGGAATCTCCCCTCACCCATTCACACCATGCCAGCCACCAGAGAAAGATGGCAGTGCCAAGCATATAAAGGCAGAGCAGAATCAAAAGACATTCTGGACTCTGGTCTCAGAGAAATTCATCTATCAGGGATTTGCCACCTGGTGGACAAACACCTGAACTTCAATTGCCACCTGCTGCTCCTCTGACAAGGCCACCTGAGGTAATGCAAATGGAATGACTTTCTTCTGCAAGGATGACAATCTTACTTGGTCATTTTGTATGATGCAATTATTTTGCATCTAAAAGCAAGACAGTTTACCATAATTAGCTAGTGATAGGTCTGGCCTGATTGGCTCTTGGAACTGACTTAAACAGAAGTCGTGTGATCTTGGTGAGAAAGCCAATGAAGCACAGAACAACTAGATGATGTAATTTTTCTTTGTCTTTATCATCAGTACATGCAAGATGTTGCTGAAATTTGCAGGCTTTAAATGTACGAAATATGTATTGCACCACTGCCATATATTATATACTGGAGTCGTGTGTGTAATACATGCAAGAAGATCTTATGAATAAGACACATGTAACAGATAACATATTATAGGGTATATACAATACATATACACAATTCATGTATGTAAAACCCATATATTATATCAATATACTTGTATGTGCATATAAATTCATGAGCTCATTATATGTGAAAATAGTTAAACCATAAAAACAACTGCAGAGTTCCTTTACTTAATACCAATTATTGTGCTAGTTTTCTAGTATGAATGCTTCATTATATTCCTCTAAAACTGTGCTTTCTCCAAAGGGTTAGAATAGAAGACACACTTCAAATTTAAAAATGAGGGGCATTCTAAAAATTGTCTTAAAAGCAAATGGCTCAAGCCTGGGAAGTATGTTGAATAGATTTTACAGCCATGTAATTAAATTCACAGATCCGGGGAACCATGGCTCTGAAAACAAGTCAAAGAAACAATACCTCAGAAAAGATACCTATTCTCTCTAGCGTATTAAAGATCTCAGGCAACAAAGTAAGCTGGGGTTTCCCCACAGCGGAAATGAGTGAGTGGAGATGTTTCATCTTTTATATTTCTCACCTTCATTAAAAAGCACAAATGTTTGAAACTTAATATCTTAAGTCCTTTTCCTATTATCGAAAGCCTACTGTATTATTAATTGAAAGGCAGAAAAATATAGATCCAATGAGTTTGACTATGCACATGAATCCTATATATTTATTTTAGATAAATGGACACTTTTAACTTTAATCAGTAATGCATGACACAATTTATAGGAAATGAGAAACGTGACCCGTTGATCACAGAGTATTTCTCAAAAGTGTATAGATTTTCTTCTCTCTATTGGAAAGCTGCTAGCTCCTTCAATTATGCTCCTATAATCGCAGCAGAACGTTTCTCTGACATACTTATAATGCAAATTAGGTAATTCTTGTGTGCATAATCTTAAATATCTGACTCATCCCACCAGTGTTTCTAATCTGATTGTGTACTTGACTGTATTAATCAGGATCTTCCAGAGAAGCAAAAGTATTTTTTACGTAGATTTATACAAGGATACTTTATAATTGATTGGCTTGCATTGCAACAGGTGGTTCTAAAGCTGCTGCCTTGACAGCAGAAGGCCTAGGGAAATCAATGACACAATCTACAAACTAAAGCCTAAGGAGCCAAATGTCTAAATGTGGGCCAGGACTGCTAGTTGCCAAGGAGGTTGTTTGAATGGATCAGGTGGATGGATGCCCCAGGACAAGCACTCAGTATCCTATCTCTGCTCCATTAGAACTCTCCATTGGAAAATAATGACCACCCAAACTGGTGAGAGTCATCTTCCTTATTAACTTGAATTCAATTACTGTCATCTTCCAGAAACACATTTACTAACACACACTTATACTATATACACTCAGCTATCTAGACGTCTTAGTTATAGAGTTACCATTGCTGTGATGAAACACCATGACTGAAAGTAAACATGAAAGAGTTTACTTCACACATAGTTCATCATCTAAAGCAGTTGGGGCAGGTACTCACATGGGATAGGAACCTGGACACAAGAGCTGATGATGCAGAGGCCATAGAACGGTGCTTTCTGGCTTGCTCCCCATGGCTTGCTCAGCCATCTTTTTTATAGAACCCAGGACTATCATCTCAGGAGTGGATTCACCCACAGTAGACTGAGCACTTCCCCATAAATCACTCATTAAGAAAGGACCCTATAGACTTGCCTACTACCCAATGTTACAGAGACGTTTTCTCAATCGAGGATCCTTCCTCTCTGATACCTGTAACTTGTGCCAAGTTGTCATAAAACTAGCCAGAACACTGGTCATTCCTCAGTCTAGTAATGTTAACACAAATTGATATAAAAATAATGAATCTAGAACCTGGAAATATGAGACTTGCACATTTTTTTCATTGGTTTTACATGCCTATCTTAGAGCTTCCATTGCTGTGAAGAAACACCATGACCACAGCAAGTCTTATATAGGAAAACATGTATTTGTGGTGGCTTGCTTACAGTTTCAGAAGTTACATCCATTATCATCATGGTGGGGAGCACAGTAGCAGGCAGGCAGACATGATGCTGGCTACATCTTGATCAGAAGGCAACAGGAAGGGGACTGTGACACTTACAAAAGCTTAAGCAAAAGAGACCTGAAAGCCTGCTTCTACATTGACACACTTCCTATAAAGCCACACCTACTCCAACAAAGCCACACCTCCCAATAGAGCACTCCCTTTGATAGCTACTTTCACTAAAACCACCACAACATCTATGTTCAGGTTCTTTTAAAGACAAGGTCTTGCTGTAGAGCACAGGCCATCCCTGAATTTAACATGTTACCCAAACTAACTCTTGAGCTTCCTGACTCAATCTCTTGGGTATTGAGATTACATGTTTCTGCCATTGTACCAAGGATGTTTATTCGGTTTCATGAAAATAAAAGGGTAATTTATGAAGATGATAAAAAATTAATAAATCCAAATTCATCATTTTAAAATGCCTAATTATTTTATAAATAAACATGTTTTTGCATGGAAGATGATGCCATTTGAAAATATTGTTTCACTTCTTTTAAATTTCCACAGCATTCATTTTATGACCACTTTTCAGGATTTAGAATTTGTGAAATAGTGTGAACTATGGCTCAACCACTAAACAGTAAGATTCATAACTAAAGATCAAGACTCAGTAGCACAATGTCCAATAGAAAAAGTCAGTACTGATCTTAGAGGGAAACGTCACTCATTTTCCATCAGTCAATCCTATTGCTAATTATAGATTATTAGTAACTGTCCAAATTTGAGGAAAATAGATCCTGTCTGTTGATAATTTGCCTATTGCTATAGTCAGTCATAAAAGAATGTTTACTTTTTTGCTATTAGTACTTTTCACACATTCTACTTTTTTAGTATGAAAATTTAGCAAATTGTCTTTATTTATACCAGAATGTTATATCAAACTGAATTCTTAGAAATAAAAAAATTACTTGATTGTAAAGGATTATGTTAGTTTTTCATAAAAGCAAAACAAATATGAAAGAAATAAGGATGTTTGCATAAGTGATAGGTAGGTAGGTTGATAGATAGGTAGATAGGTAGATAGATAGATAGATAGATAGATAGATAGATAGATAGATAGATAGATAGATAGATGGATAGATACTGTAAATTGCACAAATCACAGAGATCTGTAAAGTGGGTCAATAAGTCAGATCCAGGAAAGTTAATGGTACAGATCTACTCAGGACTAAGACAAATAGCTGGTAGGTTCAATAAAGGTCTGGGATTTAAAAAAAAAAGTTTATTTTCTAATTAGAAAAGCAAGCAGACAATTGGAATTTTTCTTATTCTTAGAAAGCTCTTCAGTTTTCTTTCCTCCCTTCCTTGTTTTTTTTTTTCTTTTTCATTCTATTTGGGGTGGTTTCAGTAAGAATGACTCCAATAGGGTCATGTACTTGAATGCATAGTCACCAGGAAATAGAACTCTTTGAAGGAATTAAAATGACTAGGAGGTATGGCCCCAAATTCAATGTTTTCTTTCATAAGTGTTTCCTTGGCCATGCTGTCTTTTCACATCAGTAGAATGGTGACTATTTATGCTTTCAATGGCTTTTATTATATTCAATCACATTAAGGAGCTCAATCTTTACTCAGTGTAACAAAATAAATGTTAACATAATCTAAAATTAATTCTGGTTAGAAATATCCAGAATATTTTTTGGCTGAATATCCAGATGCAGCTTGACCTAGTCAAGCAGACACATAACATTAAATATCAAAAATGTTATGTTCTTTGCATGTTGCCAAATTCAATTCACTAAAATTTTACTATACATATCTATGTCTGTGTTACTTGGGAACCGATATGGTCTATTCTATTATTTTTTTTCCTTGTTTTGGTAATAGAGCAATGATGATCTCAAAAAAAAAACAAAACAAGTTATGAATTGCCTTCTGTCTGTGTGGAAACAGTATTGTCATTTAAATGATTGGCAGAATTGGCAAGCACATCCAAATGTGTCTTTTCTTTGAAATCTTTAAACTATGAATTTAACTTTCCAATTTCTCTTAAGGCCTTTCGAGCTTTTTGTGCTATAGATGTGATTTGTTGTTTATGATGGCAAGAATAGCCCATATATCAGCATAAAATCTATATTAACTCTAGATCTTTTTCTAGCCAACACTAAAACAGTAATACACACCGAGGACAGTATTAGAGGAAGTACCTATGAGAGAAACGTGGAAAGACCCAAGAGAGCTCTGGAGTCCTTGTGCCCTTTAGAAGCCATATACTGTATTAAAATCATCTGTCATGGAACTACAGTGTTATGAGGGACTCTAGCTCATGTTGGGAGTCCTCAGAATATGAGTGTCTACTTTCATTTCTGTTACTGTGATAAAACACCCTGACATCAATTAACAGGGATAGGGAAAGGTTTATTAGGTTTATCCTATCAGGTCAAAGTTCACCACTGTGGGAAGTTGAGACTGAAACTCAGAGCAAGAACTTGAAGGCAAGCCTGGTTGCTATTTAATAAAGCATTATCTCCTTTCAAGAAACTCACTGCACAGCCAAAGAAGTGTTGGAGAGGCGGCCGCTGGAGGAGGGCAAGGTGCAGTGTCTGCAGGCTTTGGAGAAAGAGCCGCAATGTTCCGGATCGAGGGTCTCGCGCCGAAACTGGACCCTGAGGAGATGAAGCGGAAGATGCGCGAGGATGTGATCTCCTCCATTAGGAACTTCCTCATCTACGTGGCCCTGCTGCAAGTCACTCCGTATATCTTAAAGAAGTTGGACAGCATATGAGGATTGGGAGTCCCGTGAATGCATGGCATGAAGAACCTGGTGACAGTTTCTCCTCCTGTCTGCAGATGAATTGGCCCAGAAAGGTGTAAGACTGATTAAATGGACATAAAAACTCTACTTGTTAAGAACACGTAGGGCCTTGGGAACTGACCTTCATAGCTGAAATATAAAACTATTTGGGGAGTGCAAAAAGATGTCTTGTGGTCATGGTGTGCCCTCGAGCCCGTGCAGTCCACTTCTGTGAGTGTTGATGGAATTGTCAAGATGTCAACTCTGAGGGGCTTGTGTCTGAAATGGCAGTCATTTCTGTTTACAACTTCTGTTCAAAGTGTATTTGTGAAGAGCCTGTTTGGGAGTCAGCATACACCCACAATGACACTTAAGCACAGAACCGTCAGTCTATATTTTTAATAAACATTCTGATGAAAAAAAAAGAAGTGTTAGAGAAAGCTGCTTGTTGGTTCTTGGCCATGACACAAAAACCATGCTGTTTAACTATATTTCTTATACAGTTTAGAACCATCTACCTAGATAATGACGTCATGTACAGTGGTATGGATTCTTCTACCTCAATTAACCATCAAGACAATATATCGCAGATGCCCAGAGACAAATATGATTTAGGCAATACTTCTGTGAAGGCTCCCTTCTAAGATTGTTTTGGGTTGTGTCAGATTGACAAAGCTCACCAGGACAATGAGATAGTGTGGGAGCAAGCACGTGATTGAGTGTTGACAATTCAAAGATGGGTCCTCCAGTCCTGGGAATCCCAGTAGACACCATTTAAATGAGAGAAATGCTTTTAAGCTTAGGACTTCTTGAATCTCTAGCCCACAAAATTCTGAGTAAAATAAAAATTCTCCTTTATGTAACAGCTATGTGTATCTGAAAAGGAGAAACAGGAGCTAAAGAATTATGCAGAATTTCAGTTGAAATATTTAAACCAAGTAATTGAGTTGGAAGCTTTGGGAGAATTCTCCGAGAATGGTGGAGTCTGATGATGAGCCCAGGTCACTTCTGCGAACTAGCACAGTCAGCCAATCAGAATGAAGAGCTGGAAGCCACACATTAGAGAACAGGACATTTTGTGTCACCACAGAACCCTTCAGAAAACAATGATTGCTTCTTGGATTATGTTTCTGCATGTCTCTCCACTGCCTACATCACACATGAAGCCAACAAGAGGGGGCTTCTGGGTATTATTGTTCTTGAATTGAGCAAGAGGCAGTAGTTTAACAATGGTAAACTTTCACTTTTAAATTGTCCTTTTGACTTCCATAAGACAAAAAATATCCTTGTGTTCATGATGACATTATACAAAATCTAAAGAGATGCTTGGGGAATCCATTTTTTTCGTGCTGATAAGATTTTCATATATGTGAATTAATTCATTGACTGTGTGTGCATGTGCATGTGTATTTTAATTCTGTGTATATACATAAGTATAACACAGTATGCATGTGGAGATCAGAATTGGATATCTCCTCTAACTATGTTTCTGAGGATCAAACTCAGGTTACAAGACTTGGCAACAAGTACCTTTACCCTCTGAACTATCCCTCCAGTCTAATAATCTGTTCTTTCTGCACAATATCTAGAGTGGTGATTATATTTGAGGATTCTAGTGTTTCTATTTTAAAACAAACTATAGAAGAAAAATGTAAAGTTTAATTTTCAAATTTTTCAAATTTGAATTTTTGCCTGGCTAGTTCCTTCATTCACTTTCTAGAATATTTATTAGTATGTTTTGGACACTCTTAATTTATTCTCCATTGATTTTTGATTTTTATATCTTATCCATAGCTTGAAGTAGATTTTTTTCTTATATTGATGCAGATATGTTTTATAAATACTTTCCTTTGTGATTCTTTTCACTTAACAATATATCCTTTCAGTCTCAGAGCATCCTAAATACACATGCTAACATTTGTCACGCTTTTCCAAAACATCAGTTTCTTTTTGAGTGAAGTCAGACCTCTATTTCTGTTCTTTGTGATGGCTTCTTTTGTTACCAGTGGCCGTGCTTTGGCTTTGGGGTTCAATTTGAGACAGTTTCCAGAGTTTGTTCTCTCTTCCTGAGGCTCTCCAGCCTTCCATACAGCCACAAGTTCTACACAGACATTGAGGATATGACAAACCAAACTACTGTGGGAGTTTTTCCTCTGTATTTCCTCCTCTGAGACTAAAACGCATCCTTCATAGTGTGTGTCTGGGAAACAATATGCCTCTATTTCTCTCAGCCTCCCCTTTTTTCTACAAACTAAACTCTGGCTGTCATTTCATCTCTGTTCTCTGCCTTATGTGAGATGCTTGCAAGCAACACTAAGCACAGACATTCTCAGCGGCTGCTGTGGCCTAGCACACTTAGCCCTGCTCTAAGTCTATGTATATTATTTAAAATATCAAATTATTTATTTAAATTATCCTCGGTTACTTAGAAAAGAACACTTTAAAATGTGACATTTACTTTAAATATCCAGTATTATCATTTATTCTGATGCACTGCTTATTAACTTATGGTTTATACTTTTTTCAGTAAATTTTATTTTTCACTTATTGAAAGAAAAAGTACTAAGACTAAGTTACACTGTGGAATAATCCTTCTGTACACCATGTAAATTATGCTGTGATTGTTTAATAAAGAAGTTGAATGGCCAATAGCTGGACAGGGTAAGGTTAGGTAGGAAAACCAGACTAAGGGCACTGGGAAGAAGAAGGGTGGAGTTAGAGGAGCTGCCAGCAAGACATGAAGAGGAAACAGGAGGTGCAGGATGAAAGAGAGGTAACGCCATGTGGCAGAATGTAGATTACTATAAATGGATTAATTTAAGTTGTAAAAGCTAATAAGTAATAAGCCTGAGCTATCAACCAATTATTTATATTTAACATTGAGTCTCCATACCAGATATTTGAGAACTGGTGGGTGGGAAAGAAAAGTCCACTTACATAGTTTTCAGACAAAGTTACTAGCACAAAGGAGATGTATTTGTCCCAGAGGGACAGAAGGCAGGGATAAGAAACAAAGACAGGAGAAAGAGGAAGAGGGGAAAGGAGAATGGAACAAAAGAGAGGGAGAAAAGGTGTTTGTCCTGGAGGACAAAGGAGTGCCTCTGCATAGAGAGGACATATGCATGACCCATAGTAAAATGACAGTTTATAGCGGTAAAATGGGAAACTCTGTGTTAAGATGAGGCATTTGACTTTAATGGAGCGTGTTAATTAGGCTAGCGGAAGGGGGCTTTCCATTGCTGGACTTTAATACTTTGATAGTTGAACCTTGGTAGTCAGCCTCAGGTCAAATAAGGGAATTGTCCTAGGGTATTAGTTTCAGAAATGCCATCTAATGGTTTTCAGCAAAACAGAGGGAATTGGGGAAAGGAGAAGGCCTGCAAGAGCCACATCCTCAAGTGAGCTAGTGTTCCTTCACTTATTATCAAAAGGGACACTTGCATGTTTCAATATTTACTGCTAAGCAGAATGACTAGTTTCCATTGGCTTTATGTTTTTGATTTGAATGTATAATTGTGGTCATATCCTCTCAATCTATCAAGATTTACCTCAAACAAATCCACTTGTGGTCGCTCACATAAGCATTTGAAACCACTACCATACCCGGAGTACATCACAGATAACACTGTTTCTATCCTGCACTCACTCAGAGAGCACTTGTGTTCTGACATAAGACTCCTTTCCCTCCCACATGTCATTCTTTCTGGACCAGATTGCTGGAACGTTCTCCATCCAGACTAACACAGGAAGGCGTTACAGTGAGAAGATGGAAGCACAGGTTTGTCTCTGGCACAGTAGAGTCATGGTGAACCATCTAGTTTCCTAATGCGAAGAAGAGGCGAAGGGAAATTAGTGAAGATGTGTTCACTTCTTTGCTTTCCTTTCATTTTCATTATGCTTAATTAATGGCGCAATATATTATATTTACCCTCGAGTTAATTAAAACTTCCCCAAATTCCTGGCCATAGGTTAAATTGCAATCATAGTCCATAACGTGTGGCAAGCAAGTAGAAAGGCTCATGGATGTCCAGCCTTATGCTCAATTACGTGGCAGGGTCCTCTGTCCACTTTAAAAATGAAAGAGGTGTAGATATAAAGCCCTGACGGGCAGGACCTGGTGCACAGCAAGTCATGGGGTAGCTCAGATCTCAGAGGCTGAGGGTGTGATGCTGTTGGGGGAGACAGTACAGCCGCTGCTGTGATGGGAAGCATAGCTCTACTGAGCAGTCCTATTTGCAGCCTTCTTGCTCTGCTCCCTGGGAAGTTCTTTCTTTTCTTCCGTAAATGAATTTCTAGCTGGTGTAACTAATCCCGAAGACAACCAGCTACACGTGTTTCTTTGAAGCTACTGGGAAAACCTCACATTCAAGTTAAAGAATTTCAGCATTGTATATTTTTTATGCTTGGTCATTCACAGAAGAACAGCTCAATATTTGTTGCTAATTTAATCAATATGTTTCATGTTGCCATAATGAAAGCCCAAGATAAATTGGAAGTGTTTTTAGGGTCATGAGCATGGCTCAGGCAGCCTATATCACAAGCTTCTTTACTTCTCCCTTCCTCTCTGACTGTCCAATTAAAGTTGAAATTCGTTATTCAATTTCTGAGTACAACTGCCTCCTTTAACATATATATATATATATATATATATATATATATATATATATATATATATATTTGTTACATATTAATATATTTAAATTGTTAGCCATTTCTGAAAAAAGTGCAAAGTAAGCAACTTGCTGTAGTTTTTGAGGGTTTTTTAAATTGATTTTTATTGAGCTCTACATAGAGCTCAATTTGCTGTATTTTGTAGAATTGACATAAATTGAAGTTCTCCGAACACTACTTTGGTAATGCCAAGGACAAGAGACTCAAACATCAGATGTTGTTTCCAAACCACTCTCTTGTCACTTAAGGGAATATCTCAGAAAAAAAAAAAAAACCTGCTTGCAAAACAACAACAAAAAACCTGAGTTTGATGCCCTAGAACCTACATAAAAATCTAGACATGGTACCAAGCACTTGTCATTCGAGAACTTGGGAAGATACGGTGGCAGGATATCTCGGGCTCCCTTTGCTGAATCACTGAGCTCTAGGCCAATGAAGATTCTGTTTTTAAAAACAAAGCATATGGCACCTGATGAACAACTTCCAAGGTTGATACCTGCCTACACACACGTGCGCACACGCACACGCACACACACACGCACACACACGCGCGCGCGCACACACACACGCGCGCGCGCACACGCACACGCGCACACGCACGCGCACACACAGGATTCTGGTAATTTTCTAAGTTGCTAGCTTACATTAACAATTACCCATGTAAAGTAGGAGTCTATGTTGAACACTGATGTTGACAATGTGGTCGTGAAGCACTCTAGGTGAGGCTATCCTTAGCAGGAACTCAAGCTGTGGGAAAAGTCATGAGAAAAGTGCCTGCACTTACGGTTATTTTCCTGCCAAGCTTTTAGAGTTTCTTGATTTTATTTTTGTATTTTGTTTTTGTTTATTTTTTTGATTTTGGGGTTTTTGTTTAATTTCTGTTTTTGTTAAAAAGTGTTTCAGGTCAAACCACAATTACTAAAAGCTATAGTTTACAAAGAACCAAGAACATGGGGTTTTATTGATATATTGTTTGAATTGAAGCAAATTTGTCCTGTGAAATATTTCCACGTGCTTGGGGTCAGGGAAGAGTGAAAATGTTTGTTTATAATAGGACGCGCATGTATGTACTAAGTTGAAATTGACAGAAATGACATATAGGCTAGCATGGGCTCCACTGGGGAAGGAGTGAATGTGGGGAGAAGGTAGGAGAAGGAGATACTTTTCTTCTCTGTATAGTGAGAAACGTGAGATGACAGGCGGAGGCATGCTGAGTAAGTGAAAACAACTCTTTGGATTATTCTTTATTTAAGTTTCATGTCATTTCTCAAGGTTGCTAACAATGAAAGGTGGTTGATTGTGAAAATCCAGTTAGGGCAAGTGGGACTGTGTCTGAGCATTTGGGAGAGAAAGCTGTTGGGGAAGTGCAGAAAAGACCTATAAAGAGTTGTGGCCTGTGTGCCCGCCCTTGTTCATCTCCCCCTTCTTGTCTTCACAGCGCTTACCATAGCTTACACTTGCAGCGGACATTTAAACATCCTTTTCAAATTTTCCACGTTAGCTATGACTTGAAGATTTGTTTTCCGTTCAATGAATGTGATGGGATAAAAGCCCATCAGCAGAGGCACCACTTTACCTGCACTCGCTCGGCATTTTGGGCTTGAAATTCCCCTGGCACACATTGCATACCTCCACGTGCTCCCGGACTGGTGAAAGCTGCTTGGAGAATCTCTACACACAGACCATTACTGTAAGTGCTGCACAGACAGGAGGGAGGAGATGATCGAGGGAGGGCAGAAGGGCAATGACTCTCCGAAGGCTTTTTCTCCACTTACCCAATAGCTTTCTCTCCCAAATGCACAAAGTCCCACTTATCCTAATTGGATTTCCACACTCACCCACCTTCCATTAGTTTAGGATTTACAATTATGAAGCCTCTCAGTGCACAAAGTGTAACAACTCAGAAACTAGTTTTCTTTCTCCAAGTATACATTTTTCTTCTAGCTTTATTGACACATAAAAGATTATTGAGAGTTGAATATTTGCAAAGCTTACACTTGATATGAAAGGCACATAAACTATAAAATGGTCATTTCAATCCAGGTGGAATCAATACCTAAAAAAACTACCATGGTTGTTTTGGGGGGGGGGTGCTTGTGTGTGTGTGTGTTGAATCTCTAAATTCTTTCCATTTCACACATTTCAATGTCTCATCTTTATTACCTATCCAGACAATAGCATATGTGCTAAATTCCAATAACTTAGTCATCTTGCATAACATAGTACATCTTGCATTTTGTACCACAAATCTGTATCACTCTTCTCTCCTATTCTAGCTGCTGGTAACAGCTATGTCTCCCGTGAGGTTGGTCATGTTAGACTCCTCATGGGCTTCCGCATGAAGATGATGAAATATTAAATTTATTTCCACATGACTATGATATTGTGGTAGATATTGTCTTTTAAGACAATAATAACCCATGTGCAGTCATGGAAGCCATATGTGCAAGTCACTTATAATTTGCTAAAAAAAGAAATCTTATTCTAGGTTTTATGAGTATTGAACTCAGAAGATGCAGCAATATAACTGCAGGAATAAAGAGAAGACCTGAGGTTAAGGGAAGAGTGGAGAAACAAGACTGGAGGAATTAGAGTGTCTAGGTTCTTAACACAAACACACACACACACACACACACACACACACACAGAGGGGAAGGGGAAGAAAAGAAGAATATTTTATTTAAACTGTTATATTTTGAGATCTCTCTCTGATCAAAACAACTTGTTCTCATCTTTCTTTGGTGAGATATCAATATCAGTGCTTTTATTATACTTTATTAACACATAATTCTTGCATAGTTGAAGACTTGGCTAACCACTTGCCTTTTTAGGAAGGGTGGAAAAACATTTTTTGTTATTATCTCACCTTTTAATCCCTGTTTGAGACTTAATTCCTCATTTTTAAAATTTATTCCTCTTTCATACAATACATTCAACTGCAGCCTCCCTTCCCTCTCCACTCCCCAATCCCCCCCTTCTCTCTTCCCCAGATCCACTCCTCCTCCATTTCCCCTCAGAAAAGGGCAGGTCTCCCAGATATATCAATTGAGCACGACAAACAAGTTGCAATAAGGCTAGGCATAAACCCTCATATCAAGACTGGACAAGGCAACCCAGTAAGAGGAAATAGGAGCCACCAGCTGGCAAAAGAGTCAAATACACACCCACTTCCATTGTTAGAAGTCCAACAAAATCTCAAAGCTAAAGAACAGCAACATATATGCAGGCAGCCTGGTCCAGACCCATGCAGGTTCCGTGGTTGCTGTTTCAGCCTCTGCGACCCTGTCTGAGACCTGCTTAGTTGATTCTGTGGGCTATCTTTCGTGGTGTCCTCAAAACCTCTGACTTTTACAATCCTTTCTCTCCCTCTTCTGTGGTTCCCCAAGCTCGGCCTAATGTTTGGCTATGGGTCTCTGTATCTGTTCCCCTCAGCTGCTGGAGGAAGCCCCTCTGATGACAATCAGGCTAGGCACTGACCTATGAGTATAGCAGAACAGCACCAGGAATCATTTCTTTGACTGTTTTTCTTCTGTCAGTCATATTTGGTTCACCCTGGGTCTCTGAGCCACCAAGCTTCTGGATCCTGGCCAAGTAAGCAATGTTGGGCATGAGCTCCCTCTCATGGTATGGGCATCAGGTGAGAACAGTCATAGCTTGGCACTCCCACAGCTCTGTGCCAACATGACCAGAGGGCATTTTTCAGGCAGGACAGGTCATAGAGTTTGTGACTACTGGGAGCCGTGCCTGGTTACGGAAGATGACTGGTTCTTCTTAAGCATCATTTCTCAATAAAAGTTTGTTTGGGATCTGAGTGGATATTTAGCAATGTCAGAAGCAGTTTTGTAGTCAAAGTTGATATGTTGAGGACCAAGATTCTCCTCTAAGCATCTCACAGTGCCAAGGTAGCCCCATCCATGGGAGGCTGGGAGCTCCTGCTTTAACAGTGTGTGAAGTTACTCCATAGCAAGGTGACTCCTCCAGTATTCCTGCCCTCTGCTACTCACCGTTGACTTCCTTTCCCTTGGAATGATAGTGTGGTACAGGAGAATTGTCTGTATTCTTTCAATCATGATTTAAATAAACACTGATTGGCCATTAGCCAGGATTTATAGGTGGGACAACCAGACAGGAAGTAGAGGTGGAGCAAGGAGAATAGGACAATTCTGGGAAGCAGGAAGCTCTCTCAGGACTCCTGCTCAGACCACCAAAGAAGCAGGATGTGACCTGCCCTGCTGAGAAAGGTACTGAGCCATGTGGCTAACATAGATAAGAATAATGGGCTATATAAGAGCTAATACGAAGCCTGAGCTAATGGGCCAATCAGTTTATAACCTAATGTAGACTTTCTGTGTGATTTTCTTTGGGACTTGCCAGCTGTGGGGTACCGGGACCCTTGTCGGGACATAAACCCCAACAAGCCGGTCCCTCATGCTACAATAGTGAGTTCCAAGGGTGAGACATATTCATGAAACCTAGATACAGCATACCATTCCCTGCCACAGTCTAATGGAACAATTGCCTTCATCCAGCCATTTTACAGGTGTTATGGTAGATGAAATCAGTTGGGGTCTGCTCTTATCATCTAAAGAAGGCTATTGCTGAAATGGAACTAGGGCACAATAAGTTGATAAACATATTTAATGGAATTGAGTTCACTCATGTTTGTTCTTAATATATGCCTCTGATTACCGAGTGCTCCACCGACCTCTCTGTAATGACAGCATTAGGTTCCTCTACCTCCTAACTTCAAAGAAATTGAAGCTTACAGTGCAGATGGAAAGCTAGAAATGCTCTCAGTCGGTGAACCCTGAAGTCATAGATTAATCCCTTAAATGTAGAAGAAAGCCTGTAGTCTTGAAGAAATTCAAGTGTGTGTGTGTGTGTGTGTGTGTGTGTGTGTGTAAAGCAACTCTACGTTGAAGAATTTCTACCACAAACTCTCCAAACTACAAACTCTGCCACCCACATAAAAGCCTTCATACTAAAGAATGCTTGTTCTTGACTGTGCATGGTGCTATTATTTGCTGAACAACTGTTACATATTGTAGACTTTGTGATGCTCTTCCACACTCACTTATAATTATGAGAGCTGTTATACATGTTAGAAAAGTAAAACAGAAGCACCAGATGCATATATCCTCTTATTTATTCATATACACAATATTCAATAAGAGACTTATTTTAAAATTTTCCTTGGATGAATTACATATTTTTTCTCAAAAACATGTAAATGCAATTTTGTGTACTCAGTTGTACTAGCTTCTGAAGTGCACGGAAGTGTCATTTGCCTCCATCTTGGCCATCAGTGTAGAGGTGACAGCTCACAGTGGCCTGCCTTTGTTAAAAAAATACACTATATAAAAATTGTATTCAATCCATAAATTTAGCTTTAATGTACAATTTCTATCATTCAATACTCAAAAATCCAAAGACCCACATTAAAATAAATTCCAAGTAAAAATTGTATGTGACTTAATAGCAAGAACTGTTAAACTCATTTCTCATACCAAATATTTGTGCCTAAGTTTTTCCTGCAGAGAAAGACAATAGTCTCTATACTTCCTCTCTTGACAAACACACACACACAATATTGTAGTTAAAATACTGCAAAAATAGTTCTTATGTTGTTAGTGTGTTCTCTGTAAACTAGTTGGCTAACTATGCTATTTCATGATCTTTACATGGTGTAGACCTCTTCTCTTCAGGGTGGTTGAAAGACCCATCACAAATCTTCAGTGTTTCAGATGTTATTTAAACAAACCCAAAATGCTCTTCAGGATGAGTAATGTATAGAGGAGGTACTGCAAAGTACAGGAGACTGGGAAGTGCATCGCCAAAGTGCTAGGGTGGTCAAAGTTTGTCCCAGCTTCTGCGATGGTCATTTCTTGTAGCATCATCCCAGAGAAAGAATTCCGTATCTTCATAAGGCAAACAAAGAACCAAATGCTGTGAAGCTTATTTTATGAGGAACTTAATACTATCTACAAGATGCAAGGATTCACTGACCACCCCATGTCTCACTATAGCGATACTAATTTTCAAGTTTCAACACCTGACCAGGGAAGACGAATTCAGACCCATCAATCACCTCCAGGTCTGTGTAGGGAGAGGAGGAAGAGTTGGTTAGTAAATTCTCCCTGTGTTACAGATTTATCGTTTCATCTCAACCGCTTTGCCAGAAACATGTAAGAAAATCGCCGCCGTTACTCACCTGTTCTAGCACACTGTGCCAACAAGACTGTGATGGGAAAGCCAAGTTCAATACAAGTTTTTGTAGATGTTGCTTCTTCTGCATGAAAATTGCTTTGTTATTTACTGAAGTCAAAAGAATTACAGAACTCCAAAAGGAAGAAGGATTCCCTATCACTTTCACTGGCTGAAGGGCAAAGCTTATGACTCTTGTTTAAAATTCTGTAGTATCTGATACACATAACAATCTGTTTGCTGCAAAAGAGTTCATTCTATACTTGATGGCCCATATGCCTGTAGATCACACTAAAAATAAGGGGCTGAACTGAGCTCAGATGGTTTCCTCACCCACTGTGCTGCTCATTAAGTATTCCAATGGACTATCTAAAAATATAAACCCTGACAGATTAAAAATATCCCCATCCAAATGAATCTATTCACTATTCACCCCAGGTTCAATGTGCAACATGCGATGTATGTGGAGAAAAAAAAACCCTCTAAAACAGGAGTAAGAAAATGAGCTTTATAATAAAAATACTGTTTTCTAAGCTAGAATCGTCACATTAATTATGCAACCAGTGCTACTTTGCTTAAATTACCATGGCTTCTGCATTTGAAGAGCCTTATTAAATAGTTATGTCCCTGTATATTTAAAGGAAGAGAGTTTTATTCATTTGATTAAACTATTTTTACTGTGGAGGATTGCAGTATAATAATCTTATGTATTTGGCTACTTCTCACACCTCCTATCTACTTCTTTTCCTCCCTGGAAAAATACACAGAAAGGAAACTGATATTATTTCAGCCACACAAACTTACCAAAGCAAATGCATTGTACTTTCAAGATGATTTTTTTAAAAAATACTGATACAGAGAATTGGAATAAAATTGCCAGCTGCTCTCTGACAAAAATTTCTCCTGAGCATGTTGGCCTCTGAAGATTTGTTGAAAGCAATTCTGAATATCATTCAAATACTTCTTCCTTCCTGTCTGAATTAATTTCAGTTGACCAAGTGAAGCTCTCCTCATCTTCAATTCTCACCATGTAAGCAGGACTGTCCGTTCTTGAGGAAGCAGCAAGCTACAGTGCATTCTTCTTTGGTAACTTTGAGAAAAAATTAGTTGTGTACCTTAGAAGAGGTTCTTGACATGGGAGAAGTCAGTGGCTTTGTGTCTCTGTAAAGAAGATTGCCCTAATCTGTTGGCTACTTGTAAAAAAGAAAATCAGAAATGTTCAAGCCTCATGAAAAGCTTAGCTAGCACTTAACTTTCATGGGATTTTTTTTTTAACTTGGTATTTGCAGCTTAGTTATTAAAATGTCACCAATCGCTTTGATGAGTTTTTCAGGACATCATTTTGAGACATTCCCTGAGTTTTTGGGCAGAAAGAACTAATTAAAATGTGTATCAAGATGGCAGATCCTCTTTATGACTCCTTAGTGTAGTCTAATACAATAGACCAAGGAGTTATGTGAAATTTGATGCCTTCTACAGATAAATCAGCTGTAATATAACTTTGGCTTCCAAGTTTGGAAATATCAAAAGGAGGCTAATGAAACTCAAAACATGCAAGTTCCTTAAGTTGAACATGTTAGGAACTCCAAGGTCATGCCAATGCTTGAATTGGGTTCAGTAATTAATGTAAAGGCGTTGTAAGAGGTGGTAAAATGAGTCCTGGGATTTTTCTGCCATGACTGAAGAAATGTTCTGAGTTCATACAACTATTCACTTGGCAAGTTACTCATGAGACAAAGGACTAATTCCATTTTAAAGAATAAAATAAAAAAGCCATGAGTAAACTTTTAGTTTTAAGTTCCCTCGGAGAATAGCAGAAAATTGGGCAAAATCAGCATTACACACTGCAAAAGTAATAATTAATATTAAGCTATGAAAGATATTAATCATTTTTTCAGCAGAGTGCCTTTTCAAGATGTTTTGAATGTTTAAAATGCCAATTTAAAACTCATTTATTTAGCATTTTTGAATGTCTGATCTGAATGCTAACTCAGTAAGAGATGGAAAACCACAGCACAACTCTCATCAGGGATTCAGGATGGAGCTTCTTGCTCTGAGGGAAAGCCATGAGACAGAAAAGTTCACAAACTAGGCCATTCTAGAATCTTCTTTTGAAAGAATTATCAAGTGCATGTGATTTCTGAGAGACAACTCATTTCTATGTCTTTTTTTTTGCTTGCAATTTAACTGAAATAGTACCAAGAGCACATATGTTCCCCCGTATAAAAACTTTACAATGGTTGACTGTTAACCACACAAATTTTATTCTTCCTCTGTTGGTCTTTTTCTGTGTCTCTGTAGTTTCGCATAGAAGCAAGATACCAATGACATTGAAATGATTAATTTTTCACAATAGGTTTATATTATCAAATGCTTACAATTTAGAGCATTCTCAATTATGTATCCTATTTTATGAGATCCATTGCCTTTGATGATTCTGCTTCTTTAGTCACTTTTATTCTAGAACATTCTTTTGCCATTTGGTTGTTAGGCATTCTTCCCATGGGTGGTATGAATGTCCTATAGGAAGTAACAATTTTATAATCTCTTCTTACTGGCACGGATGCTCTGTTCCTTTGATTGAAGTGAATACTACTGAGAATATTCATTAAAAACATTTTCATACTTTGTAATTGATAAGCAATCTCTCCAGACATTTTCAGAGCTCATGTGGACTATTTTACTCACCAGTGCTCTTCTAAAAAAAAAAAAAAAACCACAAGAGTATCACCTATTGATCATTTTTGCCTATTTCAGCTGCTTTTCGGTTATAAAATAATGATTTTAAAAATTAAAACATACTTTCTGCATTTATTATCAGTTAATCTTCTATCTACCACCATGTCTTAATAGTCAATGATTAAAGGATGTGTTGTCCTGATCCAAGTGAGAAATGAGTTGGTTACATGGTTTACAATAATATGTACAATAAAGGACCACAGATGTCACTTAGGAGGCAAGGGATATTGCACCAGGCCATGAGTTCAAATCCCAAGAATCCACGTTAAAAAAAAATTAAAGCATGGCTTCATGTATACTTGCAGCTCCATCACTGTGGGTGAGAGAAGCCAGGATTATTCACATTTTCTGGCCTTCATTCTATCTCACAGTTCAATTTGGGACCTAATATCACTGGAAAAGGGGGAAGGGTGATCAAATAGGGCTTATGATATCTTTCACAACCAAGGTAAGCTATAGTATGTGTATTTACAGCAATATGTGACATTGTACCATATACAAATTATACACATACACAACATGCACATTTACAATAGAGGAATTTTTCATTGTGCATTTTCAAAGAGAAACTTGTGTATTCAAAAGTGTGCTTCATGGCTATTGAGTTTGTTTTCTTATCATTAGGGGTGTGGTAATGAGTGAAACATGGCTTCTAGTCTCAGATACACAGCTGTTACAGGGAAAGAGGCAATGTGGGCACATAAGTAGTGAATACAAATGAGAATACATTATTCTGCCAAAGGGAGAGGAAGAACTTCACAGAACAAGTAACATAGTGAGCTGGAGCTTAAGAACAAGTAGGAATTATACAAAGAAAGGAAAAACAATTTTGGAATCTGAAAGAGTTCCTTACAGAGATGAGGAGAAGCAAAAGATAAATTTTTTAAAAATCTTGCATATGGAAAGGGAAGGCTGCATGACTCAAGCATAAGTCTATAAAGTTAAATAGGCAATAATGAAATAATAATGACTTTCTTTTAAGAAATGTTCATATTTCCATGAACACTCTAGTTAGTGTTACTTATATAAACTAATCGAGAAAATCCTTATCAGGTAGGTTCCATTACTGTTCTCCTTTTCCAGACAAGCATGAGATGAAGTCAATAACCTAATGGGAGCAACTTATACAGTGATGAGATTCCACCCATGAGCTCTAGAGGAGTGCCCATACTGTTATGAACACACAGATACTCTGCCTCCCTTAAGGACAGCACATCTTCAACCTGGCATAGTGTGTTAGACTTGTAATCCCAGCCCTGAGGAGGAGGATGGAGGAGGATCACAAGTTAAAGGCCAGCATAGCTTATAAAGGGAGACTTGGTGGAATGAATGAGTGAGTGAGTGTGTCAGTGAGTGTGTGTGAGTGAGGACTGAGTGTGTGTGAGTGAGGAGTGAGTATATGAGTGAGTATGAGTGTATGTGTGAATAAGTGACTGAGTGAGAATGAGTGAGTGAGGAGTGTGAGTGAGTGTATGACTGAATAAGTGAGTGAATGATGAGTGAGTGTGTGAGTGAGGGAGGGTGCGAGTGACTGAGTGAGTGTGTGAGTGTGTAAGAGTGAGTGTATGACTGTGTTAGTGAATGAGTGTGTGTGAGCGTATGAATGAGTTTGTGAGTGTGTGACTGAGTGACGAGTGTGTGAGTGAGTGTGTGAGAGTGAGTATGTGGGTAACTGAATGAGTATAGGAGTGAGTGTGTGAGCATGTGAGTGTGTGAATGAGTGAGTGTGTGTGAGTATGTAAGTGAGTGAGTGTGTGAGTGAGTGACTGAGTAAGGAGTGTGTGAGTGAGTGTGTGTATGAGTGTGTGAGAGTGAGTATTGAGTAACTGAATGAGTGTGTGAGTGAGTGAGTGAGCAAGTGAGCACATGTGTGTGAGTGAGTGTGTGAGTGTGTGTGAATGTGTGAGTGAGTTAGTGAGCAAGCAAGCAAGTGATTGAGTCAATGGAAAAGAAAGAGAAAACTTGAACCCTCTTGACTACTTGTGCATCAGGCACTGTGCCAGGAACTTTGTATCTCTGTGCACTTTACTGGCTCCTCACGACAATGCCAAAAATAGTTAACAAATACTTATAAATAAGGAAACAGTCACAAAAGTAAGCAATAATTCCAATACCAAACACCTGGTGAGAAGAAAAGCTGTCCCTTGATAGATAGTTTATTCTGATCTCCTGACTGTCACATTGCAATACACTGGGGCTTTTGGATACCAAGCATCACAGATTATACCAGTGTAGCAGTCTAATAAGATTCAGCTTCCAGCTGCTGAGTGGAACTAGGTATCTATCTTCAGGCCATAAAACTAGAACTGAAAAATTCCTTATCCTTGTCAGCATCAGAGAAAGAAGGCATGCCTAACATTAATGAACACATGTACTATATCTGGGATGAAGCATGAATATATGAGACTTAACAAAGACGTTTACAAATATATCTGAGGGTACCTTTTTTCTCCCTTCCCATTGGCTCCTTTGCTCCCCTTTGATTGCACAACACATACAAATATGCATAAATATGTACATACATACATACAAATTTAAACTTAGATTATGCATATAACATGAATCTTGCAATGTTTGCCCTCTATTGTCTTCTCTTTCTTCTCATTTGCCCTTCAGTCTCCTTTCTTCCCCAGATGACCCCTTCTACACCATATCTTAGATAGAGATAGCCTTCTTGTTACCGTGAGCACTATATGTATTCCCAGCTTTGACTAGATTATCAAATTCTAGTATGCCTAGATATGAGAACTAGGTGGAATGTACACAAGCCCATTAAACAAACTTCTTAATCCCCAAGGGAGCAAGACCAGAAAAGTTTATCATTCCAGAGGACTGCATTGACATGCCTGACTCTAGGTTCTAATCCATCACATGTGAAAAATTTTGTTTCTGTCCTCTGTAATGTCCCTGCATCTACAAATGTGAGTGGATTCTTTAACCATATCTCCATTCTCCCAGAACTACTACAATATGCAAGCCATCCTTACTCTAAAAGCATAGATGTAAAACCATTGAACAACTTCAGATTGCCTTTCAAGGAGATGTCTATTTTGACAGACCTGAAAATTGTAATATGTCATAAAGAGCTAGAGCCAAGAGTAAGTCTGGTTTCCCACATGGCTTATCAGTAGAAATAGTACCACAGACATTAATTAGACAATGCAGCTTTCTTTGCTAACAAGGAATACTGTTACTATGGAGTGTAACTCAGATCAGGTTGCACCTATTTCTGCAGTTTGCATGTTTCCATTGACAAATCTATGCTTTTATGACAAAACTACCATTAATTACTGTATCATTATGGGATAGTTGAAACTACTACAGCCAATCCCCAATCTTTATTTGATTCAACCTTTTCAATGCATGGTTGGTTTTCCAAATAAACCTAGGACTCAGTTTGAATAACTTTTTAGAACATTAAGTCGAAATCTTACTGGAGTCATGATTTGTTCAAAGAAATTGATTCTCCAATTACAGAACATAATGCAGTGTCTTTCTTATTCCTTTTCTCCTTGCAGCCTTTTGGCTTTATTATTTAGATCTTGTAAATGTTTCTTTATGTAGTTATTAGTATTTTTATTATAGCTTTCTTGTAAAAAGCAAATATAATTTCCATTGTTTTTTCTAATTTGTTGTTGTAGACTTAGAGCTATAATCACAGCATATTTTAATAAAAAATGTGCCTTTTAACTTACATGTCATAAGAAAATAATAACACCAAGTTTGCAGTGAATAAATTAATATTTGTTTATTAGGAATATTTTCCATGAATATTTTGCTCATTGTTGGTGTTCTTTTTTATATGTTCAATATGTGAAAATTTTAATTTGTAAAAAATAACACTCACTTTTTTGTGTATAGTTCTGTGTTTCAAACAGTGTAGAGTTATGCAACCACCACCAAAAAGCAACAGGTCAATCCCACGGCCATTAACAACTGTTTGTTATGTGCCTTTCTAGTCACTGCCTCTGTCCCTCCACCATGGCAACCATTGATCTGGTATCAGTGTTAATTATTTTCCCAGAATGGCCGGCTTCTCTTGCTAAGCACAGTGCACCTGAGACTCATCCATGCAGTTAGGTTAGTCAATAGTTTCTTCATTGTTGCTGCTCAAGTGCAGTTCTTTGAATGGACGAAAATATTATTTATCCATTTAACAGTTGAAAGATATTTAAATTGCTTTTATTTTTCATACATGATAACTGAAGCATAAATAAGCATATGCAAACAGGTTTGTTCCTGAATGGAAATAGTCACTAAGGTAAATAGTAATATATCACTATGTCCATTGGTATATATAGTGTCACTGGAGATTATGAGTCTCAATCATTTGAATTACCCTAACAGTGAACGAAGATCTGGCTTATATTTCCCTTTCAGGTTTTCAGTGGTTTGACCATGTGTCCATGATTTGGGGGTTCTTTTAAGTATGGAACGTTTGGACTTGATGATTCTTGAACTTATGGATGTACGACCTTTGCCAAACCTGGAAAACTTTCAGCTATTATATTCAGATTCTCTTGACAAGTTTTCTTCTTTCTCCCATGAAAAACCCAATCACATGAGATAGAGTCATTTGTATACCTTCACAGTTTCTTAGACCTGCTCTCTCTCCTATTGGTGCCCTATGTTCATCTGCTGTTTGAGCTGGGAAGTTTATTTGTATGGTTGCCAAAGACACAGCCTATGGTATCTAGTGTTGAGCACCCATGTTTGTTAAAATCTTATATCTAATCATTTCTAATGTTTTTTCTTCATTTTTAGGCAGAAACATAGTAATTTTCCACTAGTTTCCTGAGCTTCTGTTGCACAATTTCTCATTATCATTAAGCTATCAGGGCACCACAGGAAAGGAAAGAGAGACAGAGAACATAGTAATATCTCCTCCAGCTCATCAGGACCCTGTGAGTCCTTCTCTGCTTCTACTATTGACCCAGAAGCATAGGCTTTAATTTCTCACTTTAACTTTTTGTGCTATCAATGCACAGGTCTTAGGTAGGAGGCCCTTAAAGCAGAGGTGAGGGAAAGAATGAGAACAAATTCAAATGGTGCTTTCTCAATGTCCTACAGCTCATAGGTAGTACAACTGTCCTGGTCAGGAAGAACCAGCTACTTACACAGTTTTGGTTGCTTACAACTCTTTTTATATATTGTCTGGGTATCTTATTGGTGTGAAGAAGATGTCATGGTGATATTATTCTATCTTAACCAGAATCTGACAACTTCAAACATTTTTAACATAGGAATGACGAATTTCCTACAGCAAAATAATACATTTTATATTTTCACTTATCTAATGTAGTAAATTTGAAAGTTCTTGCCATGAAGGTGATAGATACATTTAATCATTGTGCACAATATCTGTATTTGTATCTATCTCTCTATATATATCAAAACAAATATTTAATTGCACCCCACAAATGAATAGTGCTATGACTTGATAATAAAAGTTAATGATAATTAAAATTTTGCCATAAATATTCTTAATGTTTGATAATTTTATGTATGCTATAATATATTTTGATCTAATTTATTCAAGCAATTCCTGTTGCCTCTGTTGCCCTCATTACTTTTCCTCCCCTGTTTTACCTGCTTTTATTGTTGAATCCTCAGAGCTAAAGATATATCTCCCATATGATCCAGCTCTACTGTCCTTGGCCATGGAACAAAAGGACTTTATTATACGAGGTATAGGGATGCCTGCTGATTCGTACTGCCCATTGATGTTCTACCACAATAGACAGGGAGTGGAAACAAACTAGATGTCCATCAACTGATTGATGAATAATGAAAAAAATGATACATATATAAAATGAAATCTCATTCAGCTGAAAAAGAAAATTGAAATTCACAAATTTTTACACTATTACACTAATGGATGAAGCTGAGTGAGGTAGCACAAATCCAGAAGGCCAAATGTTGTGTGTTATTTCTCATATATAGATGCTAGATTTGAATATGTGTGTGTGTGTGTGTGTGTGTGTGTGTGTGTGTGTGTATGCATGCTTAAATTAGAGTACCCAGAGAAGCAGGAAATGAATAAGGGGACATGATGGCCAGTATTTCAAGAGGGGGACTAGAATAAAGGTGGCATCAAGGGGAAAGGAATATAGTAGAAGAGAATGAATTGAATGGGATTGGAAATAATGGAAGAGCAGAGTAGAAGAGTGGGTACAGAGAGGATACCCACTCCTCTACTAACAGCTCTTCCTTTTTTTCTGGGGAGCCAATAATCACATATATTTTCTACATTTGCACTAAAGGCCATAATGGCCATTTGAATGAAGACACAAGTTCTACTTTTGAATTCAAATGTAGCACAGTACATCTTTGCCTCCCATGAGTCTGGCATTTAAAGTCCATGGCTTTCTCTTTAGCTAACAATTTATAATGTCTTTACTAAAACCTCTTTTCCAAATATTAAATTATTAATTAATTACAATCTAGATTTTCTCAAAACTTCATTAAGTAGTTAGATAGCTAAGAGTTTAATGGCCATATTAGCTGCCTTCTCCTAGACCTGAAAACCCCATTAACGAATTAGAATACATGTCAGGAAAGCCAAAGCGAGCAATGGTCTCAGCTACTGCAAAGCACTTCTGCTTTTTGTAAAGATTTCCGGTTTCTGCATTCCTTGCTTGAGCAGCATTGAATTTTGCTAAGAACAGAATTATGAACATAATTAGCCAGTGTTATCAACTGTCTCTCAAATAAGACTTCACCATATTTGTCAACAACAGTTTCTTTGAAAAAAAAAGTCAAATCAAGTGAATTACACTTTTGTTTGTTATAGACAGAAGAAAAAGGAAACTAATGTGTTTTCCTGTACACTAGTACCTCAAAGAATTATAGACAAATCTGGTATCGAATTATGTAATCTTGTCAGGTCCACAGTGACAGTATCACTATATCATGTAAGAGTGTCTCTACTAGCTATCTACGAAATTAGCTCCACTCAGAAATCATGAACCTACAACATGATGAACACCTATTTCAAATGTAAACTCTGGTATTTTATGACAAATAAAGAATAATGACATTATCCCTAAGTACTCTTTTCACCATTTTATTTTCAATTGTTCCATTACAGGGGCAAACATCAACCTTTTCTTCTTATCATAATTTACTTTTGCCAACATGGAAATACACTCTTTGTTTATTTTTACCTGGATTCTTTTATTTACTAATTACTTTGCTGGCTTGATCACAGTCTTTCACTTTTCTCAAACTAACATAACATTTTCTCAAACTAATTTATAACATTACTTATAAATATTTTAGCTTGTATACAATATGTTTGCATTTGGGACCAACTTTGGCTTAGGTTTTTGCATCTTTATCCCTGTCTTGCAAAAATCAATGAAGAGTATTAGTGTTTTCTTTGTCTTACCCTGCTGTAGTTCACTAGTCTTGAATCAATGTGCATATATGGTTTTCTTTTTTTGTGAAAATTTGATCTGTCACTCATTAAAACATATGTTTTGATGATTGAATACTCTGTCACTTCCAGTTTTTCCGTGTTCTTGTCCTACATGTCTCATTATTAAGAATTTTTTTTGTTTTGTGAGCTTTATTTTATTTTTTAGGCATTTCCTTATATTTGCTTCAATTTTCATTGTGTCATTGAAGTATTTCTGATTTTTTTATTTTTTCACACTAAATAACAAAATGAAATATTGGTATGAAAAAAGTTTAACATTTAATAAAAGCCTGTTTCCTTTAGTTTTTGTTGTAACATTATTTCAAGTCTCTTCTACACAAACTTTGGACTTTGAATTCTAAGGAATTCTAAAGAGCGAAAGTTATATTTAATTCATAGGAATTTCCAGTGTCATAATTCTGCAGTTCTAAAATAGCCAATAAATTTTGAAATTTAATCATAAGATTTTTTGTTGCAGAGATGATAAAAGTATTATTGTTAATAGATTTAAGAAAAAAGATCTTTTAGGTTGAAAACCACAAATAGCCTCTTAATTATATATAAGTAAGATACATAATAAGTAATATGTAGATAATTATATATAATAAGATAATTAGAATTTCTTTTTAAAAATAATTTTATTGAATACATGAGTTTTACAGCCTTTTTCATATTTCCCCAGGGGGACAAGGAAGACTAAGGGGTCAATCCAAAAATAGGTATTCCTGTCAAAACATCAGTCATTTCTATAAACACACAGTCTTAAATACAGATTAGAAAGCACTTTAAAAGGCATGTATCTTGTTATTTATCTTTCTTTCTTTCCTTCTTTCTTTTTATTATAAAGCTTAGGCTGTCCTTAAGCTTGTAATCATCATCCCTCAACTGTGTACTGAATTCTCAAGAAAACATCATTCTTTCTAGTGCAGTTTAAATGACATAATTTCATTTCCAGTCATACCTTGCTCCCATAACCCTCACACACATGCAGATATTCTTACACAGATGATATAGTGCTCACCCTATCCTGTCTGGCAAAGCAGCTCTAGTTCTATATAGTTACAAAAGAAGTAGGTTAAACTCTGATCTTTTACAAACTTTCCTCAAGAACTTTTATTTCCAGATATTTTACACAATGTTTAATGTGCTTGCTTAGACTACTTGCTGTAAAATTCAACTGTAGGCAAATAGCCAGCTTGTTCATCATTTAGACTTAAACTTAAATCTCACTTCCTAAGAAAGGTCCTTTGCAAACTGCCAAACTATAGTAGTTGTTCTATATGACATTTATTTATTTTAAATTCTAATCGTTTGGTTAGAACTTATGAACCAATAATTTCCTGTTTCTCTAAATATTTTGATAGCCATTTTTAAGAACCTATTCTCTATAGCAACATAAAAAAAGAAATAACGGAGGTAGAATCTTGATCTTCTGTTTGTTATATACCTTTGGCATATAGAACAGAATCTTATAGGGACAGTGTGCCAAATTATGAAAGGGTTGCAAGACTTTATCAAAAATAATATTAAAATCAATGGTTTCAATCTCCTAGGTAATGTGGAAAGGGAATTTTAACAATGTCAATAATGGTTAGTTTCCTTTTATACAATTAGTACTACCTCTCTATATTTTCATCACTTATTTTTTGAATGGACATGAAAATTATTTAAATAATCAGTAAACAATTACCCTTATAAGTTAGTATGACAATTAATTTTGTACTTTGAGTAATTTCAAGGATCATATACAAAAACCTAAGTGACAGATCTTAGAAATAAGTGTGTTTAGGGAATTAGAAAACAGTACTTGTACAACACGGTGTGAGATAGTCAGGGTCAGAGAGTACAGACAGAATTTTTGTCCCACCCAGTCCCACAACACCTAAGTCCCAAATAAACACACAGAGGATTATATTAATTATAAACTGTTTGACCTGTTGCTCAGGCTTATTACTAACTAGCTCTTATGACTAAAACTAACCCATAATTCTTGTCTATTTTTAGCCACGTGATGTTGTACCTTTTCTCAGTAAAGCATTCTCATCTTGCCTCCTCTGTCTCTGGCTGGTGACTGACTCTCTGCTGTTGTAATGAGGGGCTCGGGCTGCGTTCCCGGCACCGGGCCCCTTGTGCCATCCGGCTCCCGGTGTGTACCCGAAATAATTACACGGAAACTGTATTTATTTAAATACTGCCTGGCCCATTATCTCCAGCCCCTTATTGGCTAACTCTCACATATTATTTTAGTCTATCTCCATTAATGTGTATCGCCACTTGAGTTGTGGCTTACCGGCATGAGTCTAACCAGTGTCCATCTTGTGCTGGAGAAGCATGGCGTCTGCCTCTGCCACACTGCCTTCCCTCTGCCCGCATTCTGTTCTATCTACTCTGCCCACCTAAGGGCTGCCCTATCAAAAGGCCAAGGCAGATTCTTTATTAACCAATAAAAGCAACCCAAATACAGAAGGACTCTCCTACACCATTTCCCCTTTTTCTGTTTATACAAAAAAAGGCTTTAACTTTAACATAGTAAAATTACATAACAAAATTTATCAAGCAAAAATTACAGTTACAACCTATTTTATCTTTTATCATAACAATGGAAAACTATCACTATAACTATCCATTCTTCAACTCCATCAAAGACTCCAGAAGGATAAAATATTACCTAAGTAAACAAGAAATAAGCAACTTCCAAACTCTAGGAATGACAGAGACATCTTGCTGCCTGGACAGTCACCCAAAGTTCCTTTGTACCGGTGGGGCATCCATCTTCAGCCTACAGGCCCATAGTATCCAGAAGACTTTTCCATGAAGCAGGAAAATTTAAAGACAGTTCAGTCACTTTCTTCTGTATCCTGCAGAATGTCTCATAGACTCTTTCATGAAGTAGGAACCCTGAAGGATCATCTCACCTTTAGACAAGTTTAGCAGTCCTCTTTTTGCGGGTTCTTTGTGTCCAGTTTATGCAATAGTCCAGGCAAGAGCACTTTCTTGCCCAAATGGCAAACCAACTCCATAAGGAGTCTCTTTAATGCCCATCTTCCTCTTGAAGTAGCTGGTGCTACCAGGAGCAGATGTGTCTCATTGTCATGAAAAGTCCTAAGTTATTAAAATATTAAATGCCATGTTCTTTTAGTCTTTGAAAGATATGAAGAATGTCTATCTAACTGAAATATACCTCTATATATCTAGAAAATCTAACTAACATGACTACAAGCTTGACTATATCAATGATTATCTATTAACAACCTATATTTCCTAATTATACATTACATTTTTAAATGAACTACACAATCACAATATCTTAATCAAGATCAAAAATACATATATGTAACAAAATTGACCTTAATTTTATATCAAGAAAGCAAAATTTATACCAATGTAAATTATCCATATCTATATCATCTCCCCCTTTAAATTTAAAGAACATTTGTAAACAATATTTGGGAATATGGGCGTAGTTACTTCTCTCCAAACTTCTTCCTGCTGTATGGGGGCACTGTTAATCAGGTCTGTCATGATGTATTCTGTTCATCTCAGTCACCAGTTGAGTGAAGTAATTTTCTAAAGGTATTCACAGTGACCTTCAGGAGGGCATGGTCTATCAAACCATATTTGTCCAGAAGAAATCCACAGGGTCTCATCCTCTGTGAAAATAAAAGAAGAACCTACTTTCCAAAGCACCATATTCTTAGACCCAAATTTTGAAGCCATTATGCCTTTATGATAATATCCATGCTGGTTTAGCTTAGCAGCCCAGACAATGAAACATCTCTCTGTACTTAGCTCCTTTACAGTCAAAAAATTCAAAGAAAACACAATAAAATACATAATCCAGACATTCTGTGAATTTTCCATCTTTACGTGGCTTATTTTTCTTTTTTTCTCTCTCTTTTTTTTAATCTATGACTATCTGTAAAGACTTTACCCTTTTATTTTAAGCATTTAACTTTGACTCTCTATACTCTTTTTCTTTTCTCTCCCAAGGCTACGAACAGCCATCCAACACTGTGATCCATTTAGAGGTCTTTTATGTCTGAATCTGTCCTATTGTGAATCTGTAATTGTTTACTATCCAGGAGCAGTTCTTAAAATGTCAAGCACATCTTACAAACTTAAGTTGCACCATGTAGGAGAAATAAGGTACTGCCTCTTTTCTGTCCCTTCTAAACCTTTTAACTGCGCTTTTGTTATGATAATTACGATCCTGCCTGAGATTAGCACAGTTCAGCATGGCAGAGCCAGAGCCGCTCCTGCCTCAGAGCCATTTGGTGCCCCTGAGCCAAGCACAGTTCCAAGCACACAGCAGTCCACATTGCCATCAAGCAAGCCAGAGCACTTTTGTCAGAAATCCCATGCAAATAATCTGTCTCCAGCGGGAGCCAGAGATGGTGCTGGCAGCATAGCCCAGAAAGCCGGCATTTTAAAACCGCCGTAGCTTTTTTACTGTTGCGGCTGCTGGGTGAGGAAATTTTTTCTGCGAGCACCCTGCTAGTAAACAGCAAAAACTCTGTTAAACTCTGTATTCTTTTTGAAGCTCTCTCAGATTTTACGTGGAGTCAGAAAACCACGTTGGGCGTCAATCTGTTGTAATGAGGGGCTCGGGCTGCGTTCCTGGCACAGGGCCCCTTGTTCTGTCCCGTCCGGCTCCCGGTGTGTACCCGAAATAATTACATGGAAACTGTATTTATTTAAATACTGCCTGACTGGTTAGACTCATGCTGGTAAGCCACAACTCAAGTGGCGATACACATTAATGAAGATAGACTAAAATAATATGTGAGAGTTAGCCAATAAGGGGCTGGAGATAATGGACCAGGCAGTATTTAAATAAATACAGTTTCCGTGTAATTATTTCGGGTACACACCGGGAGCCGGATGGCACAAGGGGGTGCCGGGAACGCAGCCCAAGCCCCTCATTACAACACTCTGCCTTTCCTCTTTCAAGAATTCTCTTAGTCTGGTTGACTCACCTATACTTCCTTCCTGGCTACTGGTTAGTTGGAATTTTATTAAACCAATTTGAGTGAGAAATCTTTACAGTGTACAAGACCATTGTCCCATAACATTCCCCGTTTTTTCTCTTTTTAAAACAAAAACCCTGAATCTAATCTCCTTTGTTTAGCTTTTTCCAAGCCATTGTCCATAACAACTTGTAATCAACACACTAAACAAAATCAAACATCTATAATTCATTTTTTGAAAATGTATGTGTAGTTTTCTAGACTACTTCCTGCTGATTGGGGGTATTGGTAATCTTATGGGGACCCAAAGGAAATTTAGGATCATGGTTAGGTCCTGACTGAAGTATTCCATAATAATTAACCTCTCAGCCCACAGCCTTGAAGATGTTGAAGAACTCAGAAGAAATGCAACAGAGGTGCTCTTAATCATTGGATCATCTGGGCCATCTGACCCATTGAATATTTTTCAGGGGCTCTTCCTTGATCTAACCTTATTTTTCTCAACCAAGAATGAATTCTACCACCTATCATTTCCTGTGGACACAAAAGCAAAACCTCTTTTCCCCAGTAATATAACTTTTGACATAAATTATGAAGTCTAGACATTTTCAAAATCTATAGGTTGGATTAATCTAGCAGCATTTATGATCAAATGTCTTTTAGTAACTGTTGCTTCTTCATCAGCAGTCAAACAATTCAAAGACACACACAATAACATTCAATATCCAGACTCTCTGTGCATTTTCTGTTTTTACATAGTTTTGTTTTTTACATTATTGCATTCTAAGGACTTTCTCTAGTCTTTTTTCTCTTCTCTCCCAAGCCTACATATGTTTTTAACACACTGAGAACAATTTAGATCTTTTTTCATCTGAATTTTGTCTTTATTGTATTTCTTTATCTTTTTCTTACCACGTGAGTTTTTAATTTTCTAAGTGGCATAGCTAGGATTAAAGCAGCAGCTTTGCCAGCTGAATCTGCGCATTTGTTGGCTTCCTGAGAGTCTAGCTTCATGGTGGAAGTGTTGGCCGGAGCCACGTTTATTGCCACAACTCTGCAGAGTTCCTAGGTCCATGACACCACCAAGAAGCACGCTGCTGGTTGCTTATAAGCTCCATATAAGTGTTTGGTGGCAGGGTCTCTTAAAAGGGCTGCCATGCAGTTTTGGCTGCTAATGCTGATTCAGGAAGTCTCTCTTAAAGGAGCCTATTAGAGTAAAGATGGTTACCAAGAAGTTGCACTTGACTCTGTTCTTGTCTGTCTAGAATTTTTTCATAAAAAGCTTTCTCAGGCTTTATGTGGAAATTCTTGCCGAATGTTTGGGTGCCATTTGTAGATGCAACTTTCTGTCCCACCCTGTCCTGCAGCCATTCAGTCCCAAATAAACACATAGAAGCTTATATTAATCATAAACTTCTTGGCATATTGCTCAGGGTTATTACTAATTAGCTCTTATAACTTAATTTAATCCATAATTCTTTTCTATGTTTAGTCACATGGCTCAGCATCTTTTCTCATTACTGCTTTCTTATTTTGCTTCCTCTACTTCTGGCTGGTGACTGACTCTCTGTCCTTCCTCTTCCCAGAATTCTCTTAGTCTGGTTGTCCTGCTATACTTCTTGCCTGGCTACTGGCCAATCAGTATTTTACTAAACCAATAAGAGTGACTAATCTTTACAGTATACAAGATCATTGTCCCACAGCACAGACTTCCATCTTAAAGATATGGGACCCAATTGGAGGACATTGAGAACATCACTGTAAAGAAAGTCTCCTTGTAATTCATTGACTTCTGCATAGAATACCAAGAGAGGGACTAGACAACAGGAAGTTTCTAAATTAAGACCAAGAAATAGAACAAGATTCTGCTTCTCAGATCTGAGCTAAAGAGTTCCCATCATTTCAAGATCACATTAGCCAATTTCTTCAAAGTCAAGCCAGAATAACATGCAATCCTTTACAAATATTTTCCATGTACTGCAAGGATGAGCTAAATATTACTACCTCCATGATGTGGAGTCATTACTTTAATCGAAATTTCAAGTTCTCTCATTCTGGTGAAAAGTAATACACTCTTCACTGAACTACTGGAGTGGGAGGTTGTTACAATGATCTGTGGAAGAAATTCAGTCTAGAAGCCTTGGCTTAACAGTGACCATATTAGTATTTATTCTGGCAATTATTAACTCTTTTTCAAGATGTCAAGATATTCAGCCTAATGGGCTGAATAACCACCAGGAAGGGCATTTACACCATTCTTAGAAGGAATGGAGATTTCAGAGTGTAGAGAACTGAGTACCACCTGTTATTTCTTGTGTTATGTACTCATTGAAAAATCTGAGAAAAATTTTCTCAGAGACTTTCAGATTTCAAGGAGAGAAGGTTGAGTTTAAAATGTGGGCTCACATTTCTATCTTATCCACTATTATTCTCCATGGAGGCAGCAAAAGGCTCATACTTGGATATCAAAAGGCAAATAATACTAATTAAAATCATCTGAGAGGAATTATTTCTCCACAGGTTCAGATGAAGCCAAGGTCTTACTCATTGGCAGAGCTGTTAAACCTCTTACCAAAACATTTTACACACTGACTACTGAACAGTACTGGTTTAAGATCAAGTTTTCCTTAGAGTTGAATATGGAACATAAATAATCATGCTTTTCCAAAATATTGAATATTTCTTTGTATTTATGAAAAGACTGCCACTACAGTGATGATAATGGAGCTGTATTTCATGCAAAAGTGTCATTTTGCTAAAAATGTATTTTATTAAATTCAAACCAAAAGGAAAAATTAAAGGCATATGGTAACCATCAATATTTTCCTGCAGGGAATTTATGAAAATGTAAGTTGTGCTGTGACCAAAAAAAATATTCAAATGTATGGATCTTCAATTAAAATCATAATCAAGAAATTGATTTTAAATAATTATTATTTGAGGAAAGAAAAAAACAATAATAAATGAACCTGAATTTTTACCTATAGAAACAATATTTATTGATGGTATGTAAGGTCAAGTATAAACTAATTTTTCTTAAAGGTAAGGAACAATTAAAGGAAAGGAATTAAATATGAAAAGTAATAAATCAAGACATTTCTTTCTGATCTAATTGTTTCCCAATTTTAATTAAGAATTCTCAATATCAAAGTTTGGAAGAAACTATATTGTATGTGAATTAAATATGACAAATTTATCTCACTTCTTTAGCTCAGAGCTAATTTATCATCATTAAAAACACTACCAGTTTGTCAAACTACACTTCCCAGGATGGATAGCAGCACATAATTGATTTACTTATTGCAGACTTTGGGAGTTTTCTGGAGGAAATGTCAAAAATGATTTCATAGAATACATTAGAGAAGCCCGAAATCCCTCAGTCCTGAGAGACTGAACAATACTGGAGCCACAAGGACTTCTCCAAGTATGTGTTTCTGCAGCTGTGGATGAAAACATACATTTTCACTACAGTCAACAGGGAGAAATGAGATATTTTGACCAAGATAAATTATCCTGTTGTAGCAAAAACACAGTATAGAGTCTTTGTGTAGGTCTAAATAAGAGCAACCCAAACCCAATACAAAACTATATACATTAGGAAGAGATATAAAGTATAAAATTACAACCCACATAAACAATATCAAGCAAGGAACACTTGATAAATGTTTTAATAGACATTCTATTCCAAAGAATCTTGCATTAGAAATAGGCTTGGCTAAACCATAAGAGGATAGCAACTATGAATATCTAATCTTCAACTCCATCAAAGGCCTGAGAAGGGAGATAATATTACTTGAGTAGGCAGGAAGTGCAATCAAGCAGCTTCCAAAGTAAGCAGTCTGTGACAGAGAAAATTGGTTACCTGAGCAATCACCCAAAGTCTCATTTGCTATGTTGAAGCAACCAACTTTGGCTTAGGCCTAGCTTAACTGACAGACCACTTTCAGAGGCAGGAAATTTTTCAGACCCATCTTACCCTGTCTTGGCAAGGTTTGGCAGTCCTTTTCCTTGTGTCCTGCTTATCCAGTCTGAATTCCATGTACTTTGTCAGTGGTTGAGGCATGGGCAGTTCCTTGACCAAAGGCCAATTGTGCCAAGAAGAAAACAAACTCTGAGTGGAGTGTTTTTGGTGCTCAACATTCTCTTGGGAATAGATTGGTGCCATCAGGAACAATCATGTCTCATATCAGCAGGACCCTAAGTTATGTAAATGTCATGTTCTACATATCCTTGAAGTGGTTGAAGATTATCTATCTAGGCAGAATACAATCTCTATTTATCTAAAGAACCTAATTAATCTAACTTTATGTATAACAAACATGAACAACTATTGACCTATAATAATTAATACCTGTATAATGTAAAGACTAAGACTTCATGTCAGAATATTAAATAATCTGTAAACAAATGTGCCGAAAATGAAGATAATGACCTCAAAATGTAAACAATGTATGAGTATCTTGATCAGAGGTAAGAATAAGAATAATATATAATGCAATATGAAAATATAACCTAAAAATTGTATCAATATACAAAATGTCCTAAACGGAGGTAAAATATACATGTATACAGTCTGACAGAATAACTTTCCATAGGTGTACAAATATTGTAAACAGAAATAACAAATATAATTTGAACTTATATCAATATACAAAAACTACAACAATGTAAATTATCCATAAATAATAGTTCACAAGTATTCACTCTATTACCCACTATTATTATTACTGTAAATAAGTTCACACTAAATTATCTATTATCCCATTTGATTTTTTCTCTCTCTCTTTTTTCTTTTTTTGAGCCCACAAATAATTTTCACCCCAACCCTCTAACTTATAAGAGCAATAATCAACAACCCCTAAAGGTGTTCTCAATACTGAGGACAAGCTTTGTTGTGAGAGGGAACGTTGTCTTGTAGAATTGCTTCCAACTGTCATGGGGGTGATGTTCTTTTTATGGTATCCTGTAAAAGTAATGTGATGGTTAAATTTGAAGATTACTGTCTAGTACAGTTGCAAACACCTGTGAAGGAGTTCTTTCTTGAGTGAATTATTTGAAGTGGGGAGATCCACCCTAAATATAGATCTTTTGAAGTGGAAAGATTCCTCTTAAATGTGGTGCACACCTTCTAGTGGTAGCCTGTATAAAAGACACAGAAGAAGGACGCTTCTGCTCTGCCCTTTTGCCATTGTCCTGCTGGGGTTCCAGCATGTACTGAAGACCAGTTGAGACCCCTAGTCTTGTGGACTGAACAACTACCACATTCTTGGACTTTTCATCATGAGCCAATCACTGCTGGACTACTCTAGAAAATCCTGCATATATACAATGCATATATACATACATTATATATATACATATGTATATGTATATATATATTGTCAATTTCTTTTCTCCTGAGAAACCTGACTAATATAGTAGCAATTCATAAGTAGATCATATAAGTAAGCATGACTTAGAGTTCATGTATAATGTAATATGTATAATTATATTGCTATATTTTATAAAGGAGCATAAGCACAATTTATTTATTTGCAGAATAATCTCCAACAACACACAAGTTATATTTCGAGGTAGCCTTATGAATTCACATTTTTCTATGACTTATGATACATGTAATGTCATTAGAGACAAAACATTTCAGTTCTGTAATAATCTTTTGTTTTCATTATGCCATATACCAATGACCAGAGTTTTTCAGTGTGGCAGATGATTGCATTTCATACAGTTCTGGGTACTGGAAAGTCCAACAGCAAGATTTAGTCAAGTCCATTCTTATGCGAGAGATCTCTTATTCTGCATTGAAGATAACCATCTTCTTGATATTTTAGCATAGTAGAAAGATGGATGAATACAATTTTTTAGAAATTCATTAATCAATTTCTGAGAATACCTCCTTCATAATTAAATTCCTCCACAGGCACCAATTCAAAGTACCACCATATCAGTAATTAAGATTCCAGAATGTGAATTGCAGACAATATAATACAAATTTTGTTAGGCACTTTATGTATGTTTAAGATCTATGCTCAGGACAAAGACCTGAAATAAAGGTTCTTTCCATAATACATTCCAAATAAACTTGGTAGAAAATGAATGAATGTTGCTATTCTCAAGCAGATAGTACACTGATAACTGCTGATACAACAAGGGAAGACACTTAAGTAAAGGAAACTCTGCTCATGGTGATGATGGAATTCTATTGATGATCCTGCTTCTTGTACTTTGCACAGCTTGCTACTGTCCTGGTATTCAAATATTCTGTAACAAAAGTTACCCGTATTATTAGCTATCCCTCAACTACATAACAACACATAAGGCAATCCACTATTTAAAAAAAAAAAGAGGCTTGTTTCAATGATGCTTTCAGAATTTCTAGTCCCTTAACAACTGACCCAAAGGACCTATTACAAGGGAACAGACCATAGCAAAGAGGTAAGGGCTTATTGCAAAGAACAACTGTTGAGATCCTATCAAGAAAGAGGGAAAAGAGTTAGAACCAGGACTACTTTGCAGAGTGTGTTCCCACAGCGATCTAAACAGTTCCTGGCAAGCCCAACATTGCATTGTCTTCCACTCTTCCAGTGGCTCTATTCTTACTACCATCCCAAATGAGCTGTTATTTCATGGGTCTGTGGCGGACAGTTAATAACTAAGCTTTACCTGAAAATTGGGACAAATATGGGTTTAATTTTCATTTTGCAGAATTTACAGCACAGTTAGGCATCTAATTATTTGACTTGAAGAAACCCAAATGTTTTATGAAGCCCCTCACTTTAAAAAGGAAGCATTCAATACAGCTTCTGTTTTGGTTTTGTTAGCATAGATCTAATTTACAAGACTATTACTGAAATGTAAGGTGGGTAAATTGCTTCTTTTTTACTTTTCAGAAGACATTACAAAGGTGATTTACATAACTGAAATTCTATATTTATAACTACAGATGTGCCGCAAAATTTAGGGGAGCAGCCAGACTGTGAAAACTCTCACCAGTTTCAGGAAAAATAAGGTTTATACAATTTTTCACTGGTTCCTACATAAATAAAGCTATTTTAGGAATTGGGAGAAGTAGATGTTTCACTTCAAAGCCCATACAGAGAACCCAAGTTTTGTCTTAAAAGAAAAGTCCAATGTAATAGCTAGAAACTGAAAAGGTTAAAAAGTTGTTTCCAGCCTCATTTTCTTTGAAATGAATTTGGTAGATCACATGCCAAGCCTTTTAACTTACTGAAGTTGAAATTTTATTTCTGTGCCTTGTTAGCATTGGTGTTTTATTTGTTTGAGACCACTGTTACATTTTTCTTAAAAAAGACATCCTGAACAGGAGGTATTGAACTGGACAAGTGAAAACTGATAATGGAATATCTAACTCATTCTCATTGGACCGTTTGCTTTTTCATGTTGTTTCTAGAACAAGAAGAAAGCTCACAGACTGAGTTCATTAGAGGGACAGCAAAAGCAGTCTAAAAGAATCTGATATGCTTTCCTCTAATTTAAAATAGAATAAGACCATCTTAACATATTTTAATAATTATTTTCATTGTGTCATAAAGCTGGATTTTCCAGTTATTTTTAGTATATGAAAAGGAATAAAATGGAATAATTTTACTGGTATACTATTTTTCCTTTTTGGAAAATTAGGTAATTATTATGGATATTATGGATTAAATAATGTCCCTAAAAATTCCCTGAATTCTTAAACTTTGTTTGCCAGGTTGGGACTTGTTCGTGAGCTAAGACATTGAATATATGACTACTCATGTTCAATTATCATAATGTAGTAAGGTCTGACTCAATCTACTATAACTGGTGTCCTGTAAGAAGGGGACTTATAGTATGTGAGAAAGTTTGGAAACTCCTTGGTACAGAGAAAATGGTCATATGAATATGGGGGGAAGAAATGGAACTAGGCTGCCACACAGAGCACATGGGACTACATGAAGGGAAAGACAAAGACAAAAGAGGAAATCATCCCCAAGAGTCTCACAAGGAATATATAGCCTTGCTGAAAACTTAGCTCTGGGTCTTAACCTTCCAGAACTAGGAAGCAATAACTGTTTATTACTTTAAAGCATGATGTTTGAGGCAACGTGTTATTGTAGACCCAGGAAACTAATACAAAGGGTAGAACAAATTTCTAGCTTGCATTAATATGACCATTCAAGAAGATCTGACAAAAATTACCAAGAACACACAGCTACCAGGTATTTTCCCTGAACAGTCATTAATCAACTCCATGGTGGGTATCCTCAAATGTCATATAAACAATTGAGCATCTTACGTGCGTGTGTGTGTGTGTTCATGTTTGTGCACATATAGAGGTTGTAAGTGTGGATGCAAACATGAGTGTCTAAGGATGTCAGAGTCATTGTTGGATGTCTTCTTCTATTCATCTCTACCACATCTTTTGAGATGACATCTTGCAGTGAACCTGGAGCTATTGATTCAGTTAGATTAGACAGCTGTCAAGCTCTAGAGAGTCTTCTGTCCCCATCTCCTTAGTGCTGGAGTTTCATATGTATAAGGGCAAATTTGGTAATTCTTTAAAAATATATGTGCTAGGGATTTAAATTCATGTCCTTATATTTGTATAGTGAGCACATCACTAACTGGGCTACTTTGCTTGTTCACTAACCCCAATTAATACTCTCTCTGTCTCTGAATTTATTTTGAATTAGAGGCAGCAATTCATAATTTTACATTATATTCTTTTAAATATGTGTAATACACACACACACACACACATATCTTTATGCCTTCCCAACTATTATCCTCTCCATGATCATAAACTATAGCCTTAACTCTCCCAACTCTGATTTGATTTGTACTTACACTATCATATCATATACAAACATCACTTATAAAAAGATTGACTGATCAACACATGGTAAGATGTTAGTTCATCACAGGCACCATCAGAGTATTTGTGGGAAGAGCCATAGACATTCAAGTTGTACTTACGGATTCATCTGAAGATACCATTTCACTTTTGAGATTTAAAAGCTCATCTTAAGTTACTTTCAATCAATAATATTTTCCATTTGGTAGGAAGAATGAAACAACTTTATATTGTTTTCTAAAATGTTTGGTCCCGACAGTTCAACAAAGTATTTAATGAGCTGCTCCAAAATGCCTACACTGGAAGCATGCATTAATCAACTCTCTGCTTCCTAACTTTCTATGCCTAGTGAGGAGAATAAAGTTTCTTTGAAATAATTGCTGTGGTTCCGGAAGATAAAACACCCCTGCCTATGAGGAATGCATTTGTTAGTGTGAATACAAAGATGCCATTAACAAAGAGATTCCACAGTACAGGGTCAAAAGTAGACAAAAGTTTATTTCTGACTCAGATCTTGCCATAGGTTGACAGTAAAGGCCAGTGTCTGCTATTAGTCAGGACCCTAAATCTCCTTATAGTTTTCCTTTTGTAGGAAACATATGCTCACTTTCCGAAGACTATGACCAAAATTAGAACTTACTGCTTATTTTCACATTCCACTGGCAAGGGTTCAGTTATATGACCAAGCCTAGTTTCAAGAAGAAACAACAGAGTCCTCTGGTCAACAACTACATTTTGCATTATAATTAATTACAAGGAAAAAAGTAAGAGAAGATGTCAGCAGACAGTATTAATCTGATATAAAGATATGTTGTTATTATTGTAAGTAAAACTATATTATTATCTATGAATAGCTCAAATCACTTACTGTTAGATGTTAAGCCTATAAAATCACCAATTTTCCGTTCTGATTATTTGAATGAAAATTTCTATTTCCTTCTTGATACATTTAGGCATCCTTTCAACACTGTCAGAGACTATTTTTTTAAGTTTAATATTAAATTAATTTTCATTTGAATAGCCACTCAGAATACTAGAACAATACTCTGAATTGACAACAAAGATGTTAGCTATAATTTCATAACTTTATTGGAAGGACCAAAACAGGAACTGGGAAATCCAAAGAAACATCTGCAAAGTTTTCTATAGTAGGGATTGTGGCAGTTTGAATGTAATTGGTAAGCTCATAGGAAAGGCACTGTTAGGAGGTGTGGCCTTTTTGAAGTATGTGTGGACTTGTTGAAGGAAGTGTGTCACCATGGGGGCAAGTGTTGAGGTTTATTTTTCTTAAGCTTCATTCAGTGTCACAGTCAATTTTCTGTTACCTGTGAGATGTAGGACACTCAGCACCATGTCTGCTTGTATGCTGCCATGTTCCCTGCCATGATGATAACGGACTGAACTTTTGAACAGTGAGTCATCCCAATCAAATGTTTTCCTCATAAGAGTTGCTGGGGTCTCCACACAGCAATAGAAACCCTAACTAAGACGGAGATCAATAAAGAACATTCGGAATTGCAGAAAAAAAGAAGTTCTATGCAAAAGGAGTTCTCTACTTGCTTCATATTGTTCACACGAAAAGGTTGAGAGAAAACTTAGTATAAAATTAAGAGACACAAGGACTCCAGAAACTGGTTTGGTCAAGAAATAAATTTGACAGCTATAGGACAGTCTAATTCCTGATAGTATAATTTCTCTACTTTTCTTCATTGGAAAATCCTTTTACAATGTCAGGAAATTAGAAATTTTGGTCACTACATATTTCTGTGGGATAATGCTCTTGCACACTGTAAAGATTTGTCACTTGTATTGGTTTAATAAAACACTGATTGACCAGTAGCCAGGCACAAAGTATAGGTGGGGTGACCTGGTGTGAGAGGTCTTTCTGTCTATGTGTTGCTTTTATTGGTTAATGAATAAAGAAACTGCCTTGGCCTGTTCATAGGGCAGAACTTAAGTAGGGTGGGAAAACTGGACTGAATGCTGGGAGAAGGAAGGCAGAGGGGAGACACCATGGAACCACCACCAGAGATAGGCATGCTGAAACTTTGCTGGTAGGTCATAACCTTGTGGTGATATACAGTTTAATAGAAATGGGTTAAATTAAGATGTAAGTGTTAGCCAATAAGAAGCTAGAGCTAATGGGCCAAGCAGTGATTTAATTAATACAGTTTCTGTGTGAGTATTTTGGGTCTAAGCTAGACAGGCAGCTGGGAAGAACAAGTGGCCTCCCTCCAACAGTGACCAGACTATGGGAATTCTAGGAAGAAAAGAAGTATAGACACGGTCACCAGCCAGATGCAGAGGAAACAAGATGAGAATGCCTCACTGAGAAAATGTACCAGGCCATACAATTAAACATAGACAAGAATAATGGGCTAATGTAAGTTGTAAGAGTTAGTTAATTATAAGCCTGCTCTACTAGGCCAAACAGTTTATAATTAACATAAGCATCTATGTGCTTCTTTGAGACTGAATGACTGTGGGACCTAGCTGGACAGAAGCTTGTCTACAACATATATTTTCTTACAGTTCTATTGTTCATTTCTTCAACGCTCAGCAAAGCTGCTTGCTAGCAAACACTACAAATAGCTGCATCTGTTATTTTTGTTTTATTTCTCTAGATAAAGTTCTTCCCAAAGTTGTTTCATTCTAGATCTACATTTTGAAAAAAAAAAAAGTTTGTATTAATTAAGAAGTTGGTTGACTCTTGTTTTTAAGTATGTTTTCCATTTAGGGTTTTATAGTATTTCTAAGAGTTCTTGGGGTTTCTTGAAATTAAGTTGGGAATGGCTACTTCTGTAAAAGGATTTGAACTGCAGTTATGGTAAATGAGTTTCTTTGATGACAGTCAGAGAAAAGCAAGTCACCATTTGCACTTCTAGATTCTTCCATTGTATTTGCAGAGATCTCACCAGATGTAACTCTCTGCAGTTTCATGGAATCTGAAAGTATTTTCTTAGGTAGGATGAAACCATCTCAAATTTGGCATAATAGTGACATTAAGAAACTGTAGAAAACATAAGTTTTAGAGAGATTCAGTTACGTTCTTCATAGGAAGTTTATGAAGACAAACTAAAAGATGGCGATACCCTTGAAAACAAAGCTAACACTAGAATGAAAATCCTGCATGTGTTTCTGAGTAACCTTTAGCCCAGAAGTTAGGTTTATCTCACATGGCCTCCTCAAATTTCTAAGATTTATTCATTAACCCTTCATCTTTTGATGTAACCAGGTTTGTACTCAACGGCCAGCACCTTCATCTCTTTGCCTAAGTACTTTATTTGATGTCTTGTGCCTATTCTGAAAATGGGTACAGTTCTTTGGAAATTCGTAACTAGATCCTGGGCACAGCAGAACTCAACCACAAGGTTCCCAGTAGCCTTGGGTAATATAACTTCCATAGTGCATTGTATTCTCTTTATAGACATCCCTAGAGAGACTGAACATCCTTCATCTGTACTAGTACCTTCTACATTTTCTTCTTAAGTCCACTTATCTTCTACATCCTGGAATCATCTTCCAAAGCACTTAACATCATTAGCTCACAGAGGGTCCCATGAGAATGGAAGTCAAGACCAGTCTCAATCATTGAGCTGGCCAGTAAACCAATGAGTATTTATTGTTCTTTGTGGAGAGCTATTCTCCTGATCTCTGAGTGATCAAACTAACTACCATAAATAAAGATCAAACAACAGAAAGGAAAATGTCCTTCAAAACCAGAAATATGTTTCTCCCTTCAATATATTTTATTGGTGGGGAAACAGAGCTTCTTTGAAGGTGTTGGGACTTACAGACTGAAAATATTCAGTCAGTATATTATTTTGTTGGAGTGCTATTTCTGTTTGCTTCTGAGTCTTATATTAGCATATATGGCTACTTTCAAGTAAATGTAGGGATAGAAAATATTTTAAAGGATGAAATTACTGAAGGGAAATTACCCTTGACTGAATTGCCACAAGACAAATGTTATGTATTGATTATTTTTCTGTTGCAATGATGAAACGATATAAATTTGGCAACATGTGGAATAAAAGAGTTTATTTTGGCTTACAGTTCCAGAGGGCTAAGAGTCCATCATCATCATGGCATTGAGGCATGACAACAAGAAACAGTCATGGAATAGGATCAGGAAGATAAGAGATCACATCTTCAACTGTGGTCATGATGAAGACAGATGAGAGCAAAAGAGGGGAGAGAGACAGGGGCATGGGTTAATCTATGAACACCTGAACCACTCCTACTGTGAGATATCTTTGGCAGCAAGACAACATCACCCCCCCCACAAAGCAGTTCCATCAACTAGGGACCGAGTGTTAGAATATTGAGCCCATAAGAGATATATCTAATTCAAATCACCACATGATGATAAAAAGCCAAATCATATATAATTATATACAAATTTGTGTAATGCACAAATCCAAACTAGAATATAAAATTAGGAATACAACATGTTACTAGTTAGATTCCCAGGTTTGACTTCTGACTAAGTCTCTTAATGATTGGTGATCAGGGCTGTTTGCTTAAGCATTCTGTCTGCAAGTCATCCTTTAAAAATGGGAAACAATATTAGCACCCAGTTCACATTCATGTCATGAGGATTAAAAGAGGTCCTGCATATGAAGCAACTGGTTCATATTAAACTCAGTCAACCTCATCTCCCCAAATTATTGTTAGTAAATGGAAAGAAATAATTTCCAGGCTTCAAGTTTTCTCGTTCTCATGTTGTCCACTCTGAGATTAGAGCAGTATCCACATATTCAATAGTGGGAGTGAATAACATTTAAATCTATTTCTCAGGTATAATTTCAATGATGAATTAAAGGTTCTATCCCCTCAAATGGCACACTGACAACTTCTTTCTCCTCAAGCAAGATTTTTCCTGCATAATGAACAATAGAACAAAATTAATAATATTTTTCTTCCTGGCACAGTCTATTGAAACTGGTTTATGTATGCTTTGTCTGCTTAAAAAACTAAGGATCTTAATCTTAAATTTGTGCACAATTAGGAGACTCAAAGCTGAGGAAATTGTCGACCAATTGTAATGCACATTTTACTGCTTAAATCTACCATGAAGGAGAAGAAAATGACCACAGTAAAACTTCTGTTCTTTAATAGAAATTGGCAGTAATACCTATTGGTCAAAGGGAATAAAATTTCAGATAGGAGAAAGAAATTTAAAAATCTATTTTACAGCATAGCAAACGTGTTCTATAGTAATGTATTATACATTTGAAAATTGTTAGCAGTCTTGTAGAATGCTTCTTCATAAAAAGTTAGATAAGTTACTAGGCATGCTCATTAGTTGATTGATCATAAAATTTACACATATGTGGATATGCCATACACATACTTCTCAAAATATGCTATTGTAATCAATAAACATATTAAATTCTGATTTTTCAGCTAAAATGCTATTTATGAAATTAAAAACTACAAGCAACTAAATCCACTGGAAGGAGATTGCACAATAAATGTTAATATGGCCATGCGAAGTGGTGGCATCTCATGAGTATAGTAGTTACTGGCATGAAAGATACTCTAGATAAATTGTTAAGTGGTAAAAGCACATGACAAAATATACTGCATATGGTGACAATTCTCTAGTAAAAATTCTGACATGGACAAACCCTAGAAAGAAACATTATCTATACTACCTTTTAGAGGGCAGCCTTTGGAGCAATCTCACTGTATTTTGTAAATGTTTTCAAAATTTTATGTATGGCCTATATATTCACTGCTGTTACTATGAATTTTTTATATTTTGATGATGTCATTACACAAGCTAACAGTAATGAACATAGAATAAATGTTACAGCTGTAGCTACACTTTAAGTCCTATCCCTCATCCCTGTACTTTATGAATTATTCAATATTCTTCTTTCCCTATGTTCATAATAGATTTAAAATTACTGTTTTTAAAAATTTCACTCAGTGTGGGTGACAGTTATGTGGCTGGGGCAGTCTGTGGAGCCACTGGCAGTGGGACCAGTATTTATTCCTAGTGCATGAACTGACATTTGGAAGCCCATTCCCAATGCAGGGATACCTTGCTCAGCCTAGATACAGGGAGGAGGACCTGGCTCTGCCTCAATAGACTTTATTGACTCTCCATGGGAGGCCTCACCCTCTCTGAGGAGTGGATAGGATTGGGGTGGGGGATGTTGGGGAGAGTGGGAGGAGGGAAGGGAGAGAAACTGGGATTGGTATGTAAAATAAAAAAAGTTTTAAATAAATTAAATTTTTAAAAAATCCTCTATAAAGAAAGATTTCTCTCTACTGTTATGAAAAAACATCTTAAGCAAAAGATTGCAACTTAGACAAAGAAAGTTTAGAATGCTTCCTGAAATTTATTCTCCGTTCTGTTTTAATTAGAACAGGCTCGGGAGAGATATAAAAATAAAATTATTGATTCATCTGAAATTAAAGATTCTCATTGTGTTTTCATCAAGAAATGTAGCATGACTCCCGTTAAATAATGATTTTCCCATTTTAATTACATTAAATTCTGCCTTCCTAAATTCCTGCTGTCATTCTAATTAAAGGAAAATTTCTCCTTATCTGTGTTGTAGTCCTATTGGATTCAGTTAAAAACTCCCCCACACAGTTTTTCAAGAGTGTTTCACACTTTAAAGTACATGAAGTTGCTCTTCATTGAAAGAGTAATGAAATTCCCTCCAGGTGGTGTGTAATATTTATTTATTTATTTAAGATCTTAGTTTAATAGTACAAATCTTCAATTATATATATTATTAAAACAGAAACACCCAATTTAAAGCAACCACATATTAACTTAAATTTTCTTGAGAACAGCTGCAAAAATTCAAGCATACTCTTTTAACTTTTTGTTTGTTTGTTTGTTTGTTTTTGGTTTTTCGAGACAGGGTTTCTCTGTGGCTTTGAAGCCTGCCTGGAACTAGCTCTGTAGACCAGGCTGGCCTCGGACTCACAGAGATCCACCTGCTTCTGCCTCCCGAGTGCTGGGATTAAAGGCATGCGCCACCACCGCCCAGCTCTTTTAACTTTTTATTTAAACATTATCATTATAGATGAGAATAATGTGTCAATTTATGTGACTTTGTGGAGTGGTAGATTCAAGGTATTAAGCTATTCGTAGCCTTAAGATGTTATCAACTAGATCTGACAGTAACAGCTGTAATTTTCTTTCTTAATCAATTTTGAAATGTACAATACATCATCACCATCTCTAAGTCCACTCTTCTATTAAACATCAAAACATACCTCCTATGTTTAACTGCACCTTGGTAGCCATTCACAAGCATTGACCTTTCCATCCTCCCTTCCTACTCTCCCAAGCCTACAGTGCCCGGCTGCTTACCTGCTCACTGCTTCCATAGGATCAAATCTTAGATTCCACATATGTGTGAGATCATGCCATATTTTCTTTTCTGTGCTTGGCTTACTTTCTTTGATATCCTTCTGGTTCTCCCATATTATTAGAATGGCAGGATACCATAATATCATGGCTGAGTCGTAACCAATTTTGTACGTTTTTACAAGTTTGTGTCCTCTTAAGATTCACTAAACATCTTATCTGTAGAGAATACTGCTGCAACAGTGAAATATAGATGTCTTGTCGATACCATTGCTATTACCTTTGTGTGGGTGCTAATGAAATCATCATACTATATGGTAACTCTTACAGTTTTTCAAGCATATGTCATGATTTATTTCACAGGATTGCACTAATTTGTATCCTTGTTGAGGGTATGTAAGTGTTCTCTTTCCTTTCACACTCATGACAACACTAATATTCTTCTCAACTATTTATATAATAACCATTCTTACTGGAATAAAATATTTCACTGTGATTTTTTTATTTTTAATTCTGTGCTTATTAGTTTTATTGGGCACTTCCACATACATCTTTTTCATATTTAATGTATTACTTTGAGAAATGTGGTATTACTTATTTTGATCATATTAAAAATAGTTATTTGGTATTTTTCCATTGACTTATTTTAATTCATGTTATAATTATATTTGAGTTCATTTTATATTCCATGGTCTGTCCTTTATCAGATCTTAATTTTTAAAAGTGTATGAACAGAAGATTTTATCCATTTATTGATAGCTTCTTTGTAGTGGTTTGAATGACAATGGCTCCTATAAGGCTCATCTATTTCAATGTTTGGTCCCCAGTTGGTGAAAATGTTTCAAAAGGATTAGGAGGTGTAGGTTTGCTGGAAGAGGGTGATTACTAGGGGTGTGCTTTGAGATTTCAAAGCTCATGCCTTTCCCAGTTATATCTCTCTGTGTCTTATGGTTTTAGTTTCAAGATTTGAGCTCTCAGGTACTTCTCCAGTCAATTGCTGCCTGCCTTCTGCCATATTGGTCACAGATTAATGTTCTGGAAATGTAAGTACAAGTAAACTTTTTCTTCTTTTTTTTTATTGATTTTATTGAATTTTTTCTGCTCCCTTCCCTTACTCTCTCAACCCTGTCCCATGGTCCACATGCTCCCAATTTACTCAGGAGATCTTGTCTTTTTCTACTTCACATGTAGATTAGATCCATGAATGTCTCTCTTAGGGTCCTCATTGTTGTCTTGTTTTCTGGGATTGTGATTAGTAGGCTTTTTTTGTTTTTTGCTTTATGTCCAAAGGCCACTTATAAATGAGTACATATGTCATTTTTTTTTCTTGCTGTGTTGCTGTAGGAAGTCCTACAGCCAGTAGTTACCTGCCCACTGGGGTGTGGCCTCTTATACTATTTATGCCAATGTAAAGCTTGCGCCAAGCCTCTTTTCCAGATGCGGGACTTGGTTTCTGATCTCCTTTCCAGCAGAGGATTCTGATTTGTGAGTATATCCCTAAATAAATAATCGTCTTCATCTGGTGCCCACATGGATTCCAACTTCACCACCTACCAGGTGGATGGCCTAAAGGTCTAACCGGTTCATAGCCCAGATGGTCTCCCAACCCTGCCCGTTTGGCTTGCTTTTACTAAACGGTTTTTTTTGTAGAACTCCCGCCACAGCAGAGCTTACTGTGTGCGATAACAGGGAAATTTCCCAAGTGTGCATATGGCTGCCACGTTCCCTGGCATGGTTCCTGTGCAGCTTTAGGTTTCTGCTCCCTGCCTGTGAGTTCTGGGTTCCTTGCTCTGTGTATGGAATTGATTTAATTGCTTTTAATTTGGCAAGCAAAGCATATTTCTCAGTATTTAACCAGTACCAAGGCGGGAAACTAAAGCAGCTCAGAAATAAAGAAGCTCAGGAACACTCCTGACACCACCGCGACTCTTCAACCACAACATCTGCTGGACAATAAAGATTACAGTTTACCAGATCACACAACAGGTAATTAATAAACCAATATGGCAGATTACATTAATATTGAAACTTTTAGTAACTTTTTTGTGAATACTATAGATTTTATTATGTGAGGCTTATATGGTTATGGTGATACTTCAATTTATGGTATTGGGACTCAGTTTTTTCTTTCATATTCTCTCATTAAGGAAGAATATGGCACTTTTAGAAATGGTACAGTCTTTACAGATTAATAATGAACAGCTAGTTGACAGGATTAATATCATCGAAAATCAAAAGTTACCTGAAAAAAATTAATACTATTAAAAAGGATAACATTAATTTGACAAACAAAATTGAATTCATATCTAAGGGTACTAAGAAGTTATTTGAAAGAATTCATACTGTTGAATTTGATAATTAAAATTTGTTAAAAAGTTATGATAAGTAACCAGATAGAGTATCTCTCCAGGATGGCCATCTGCATGCTATTCAACTAATGTCCAAGAATGAGATGTTAACTTTATTTTTTAAATTTTTTATTGCTTTATAAATAATACCTTTCAAAATTTCTACTTCCTCCCCTCTTCCCACTTCCCTCCCGCTCCCCCACTCACCCTCCTCTCTCCCCCTCCAGTCCTAAGAGAGGGCAGGATACCCTGCCCTGTGGGAAGTCCAAGGCCCTCCCCCCTCCATCCAGGCCTGGAAGGTGTGCATCCAAACAGACTAGGATCCCAAAAAGCCAGTACATGCAGCAGAAACAAATCTCAGTGCCATTATCAATGGCTTCTCAGTCAGCCCCCATTGTCAGCCACATTCAGAGAGTCCAGTTTGATCACATGCTTGTTCAGTCCCAGTCCAGTTGGCTTTGGTGAGCTCTCATTAGATTAGGCACACTGTCTCGGTGGGTGGACCAACTCCTCACAATCCTGACTTCCTTGCTTATCTTCTCCCTCCTTCTGCTCTTCAACTGGACCTTGGGAGCTCAGTCCAATGTTCCGATGTGGGTCTCTGTCTCTATCTCCATCCATTGCTGGACAAAGGTTCCCTCCAGATGGGTCCCCTCAGTACCGGAGCAGTTCCTTTTGCTGGCCAAGGACCATGAAGACTGAGATGTTATCTTTAAAGGAGAAACTTCAGACCTTGGAATCACATGCTCAGAATGATGACCAGAGGCTAGATGCTTCAGTGAAATCACTAGAAATATATACAGGCCAGGAGATTCAGGCTTTGAAAAAATAGTAAAAAGATTTGAAATAATTGAGAAAATTATTGGAGCTGATGAAGAGGGAAAGAAGGCACAAGGACAGGATTCAGCATCACCAATAGCTGTCAGAGATGACTTATCCCAGGATTTAGCTTCCTACCCTGTAATCTACTCTGATAAAGCATCAAGTTCTAAAGGCCCAAAAGGATTCAAGAAAGCTAGATGGATACCTATAGGAATGAATGATCTAAAAGTAATTAAGCAAGCTGTTGTAATCTATGGCTTGCATTCCACATTTGTTAGGGAGATGATAAAGACGTGGTCTTCTAGCATCAAAACAATGCCATATGATTGGATTCAGTTAGTTTCAGCAGTCCTAGATGATGGGCTTAAATTAATGTTCAGAATTTATTTCAGAGAAGCAAAAATTTTGGAACAACAGGGAAAAACAAAAGGCCTTGAGACTTCCCAAGATCAAATTCTTGGTGAAGGCACTTATGCTGACCCACAGGTTCAAGCTCTTTATGATGAACAAATCTTGTCCCTTTGCCACAAAGCAGCCTTAAATGCTTGGGACAGGATTCAAGAACTAGGAAAACAATTTAAATCATATACCAGGGTTAAACAGGACCAGAGAGAACCCTTTACTGACTTTTTACAAAGATTAACTAAGACTGTACAAATAGGAGCAACAGACCCAGATGCTAAACAAGTATTTATTGAATCTCTGGCTTTTGAAAATGCCAACTTAGAATGCAAAAAGATACTCGGACCTTTAAAGGTTAGATCAGCACCAATGGATGAATCGATCCTGCATACAATGAACATTGAGACATTTGACTATAATACTGAATCTTGGATAGGAGAAGCAATTTCAAAGGAATTAGGAGGCATCAAAATGCTGAATGTTTTAATTGTGGTAGAATAGAACATCTGAGAAGGGATTGTAGACAAGGAATTCCTAGGAATAATGTCTCCTCTGAGAATGGCAAGAATAGAAGGACTCAGCCTTCAGATGTATATAGAAGGTGTGTCAAAGGCTGACATTGGGCCAATGAACGCAGATGAACAAAAGACAGATAAGGCAACCTGATACCATTGGGAAAGTCCTTGGGGGTCTCTCACAGGCCCTCAAGTCAAAAGTGGTCCAGTCATTCCCAGTCACTGTGGAGGACACATTTCACCAGGAAAATTAAAAAATCCAGAGCCTTTTGTAAAAAAAACATGCTGTTCTGAATGATGGAATAAGCATGGAGGATAAATAAAAATTCCTATGGGAAATAGGAAACGTGTATTCTGACAGACTTTTATAAATGATCAAAGACCAAAGCTAAGGGTGTGTATAAATGGCACAGTAATTGTTGGTTTGATAGACACAGGTGCAGAGGTGAGTATCATTACTCCAGAATCTTGGCATCCAAATTGTCCTCTTCAAGAGGTAGATGTTCAATTACTAAGAATTGGAACCATATCTCAAGTTAATCAAAGTACAAGGTGGGTTGACTGTATTGGGCCAGAATGTCAAAGAGGGAAGCTGAGGCCATAAGAGGCTTATATTGCAATAAATTTATGGGGTCATGACCTGCTACAGCAATGGAATACCTAGATTAACATTCTTGCAATCCCAGGAACTCATAATTCTGGGAAGGATATTATAAGGTACTATACACAAAGGTCACCAGCCATTCAGCTGTATAAGAACATAAAGCCACTAGCAAACCTTTAGAGGTACCAACAGCCCTACCTTTAAAAGGTTAACTGAGAAGCCTATATGAGTAAAGCAGTGGCCTCTAGCTGAAGATAAATTCCAGGCTTTAGAACAATTGGTACAGGAGCAATTAGATGCTCAATATATTGAGGAGTCAAGTAGCCCTTGGAATTCTCCTGTGTTTGTTGTAAAAAAAGAAATCTGGTAAATGGAGAATGGTGACAGATCCAAAGGCTGTCAACAAGGTAATTCAACCTATGGGCCCTCTAGAGTCTGGAATCCCTCTGCCTTCTCTAATATCAAAAGGATGGCCTCTTATAGTTATTGGAATGAAAGATTGTTTCTTCACTATACCTTTACAAGAAAAGGATAGAGAAAAATTTGCCTTCACAGTGCCTACTTACAATAATTCTCAGCCTACTAGGAGATATCAATAGACTATCTTCCCACAAGGAATGCTTAATAACCCCACGTTTTGCTAATACATTGTAAGTCAGCCATTGAAAATAATATGTAAGCAATTTCCTAAGTCTATAATTTACCATCACATGGATGACATTTTGCTATCTGATTCAAACATAGATATTTTAGAAAGAATGTTTGAAGAAGTAAAGAATGTTTTGCCAAAATGTGGATTACAAATTGCTCCTGAAAAAATACAGAGAGGAAATTCTGTCAATTACCTAGGTTATAAAATAGTTTGCAGAAAATTAGAACATGAAAGGCACAAATTAAGAGAGACTGGTTGCAGACTCTTAATGACTTTCAAAGATTGTTAGGAGATGTTTCCAGTCTATGACTGGCTGTTAGAATAACGCCTGATCTAATAATTCATTTAAGCAAAATCGTATATGGTTACAAAGACATAAATAGTCGCAGAGAATTAACAGTTAAAGCAAAACAGGAATTCATGATTCTTGAGGAGAAATTATAGGAGGCACATATGGATAGGGTGAATCCAAATCTTAATTGTATTCTAGTCATATTGTTTTCCAGAATTTCTCCCACAGGAATTTCAATGCAGAGGGATGATATTATCCTAGAATGGATCTTTTTACCACATAAACCAAGTAAAAAATTAAAAACTTATGTGGGAAAAGTCTCTGAATTAATTAGAAAAAAAATAAATTGAGACATCATCAATTAGCAGATACAGACCCAGCAGAGATTATATTGACTTTTACTACTGATGAAATAAAAAAGTTATGAGAAGACAATGAACCATGGCAATGAGCTTATGCTATTTTTTGGAAGAAATTAATAACAATTATCATAAAAGCGATAGACTTAACCTATAAAGAGAAATTCTTGGATTCTTCCCTGAATTGTACATGACGCACCAATAACTGGAGCCTGTAGATTTTATACTGATGCAAATAAATCAAGGAAAGGAGGTACCAGCTGCTGAAATGGTACACCTTCTCACGACATTCTGGCCAGAACTCCAAATAAGAACTTTGAAAAATGCCCTATCAACTGCTCATAAATCATTTGCAACTGTTCTAGACAGTAATCTTCAAACTTAACCATCACCTTACTTTTACAGGATCCCATAAAAAGAACATCACCCCATGACAGCTGGAAGCAATTTTGCAAACAACATCCCCTCTCATAACAAAGTTTGTCCTAAGGGTTGGGAATACCTTTAGGGGTTGTTGATTATTACTAGTACAAGGTAGAGGGTTGGGGTAAAAACTATATGGACTCAAAAAATATGATAGAGCAAAAAATCAAATGTGATAATAGATAATTTAGTGTGAACTTATTCACACTAATAATAATAGTGGTTAATAGAGTGAATGCTGTAGGAATTCCTACCACCAGTATCCTTGAAGTTACCTACCCACTTGGGTGTGGCCTCTTAACTATTTATGCCAATGTAAAGCATGCTTTCAGCCTCTTTCTGGCTGCAGGATTTGGTTGCTCTTCTCTGTTCCAGCAGAGGATTGTGATTTGTGAGTCTATCCCTATATAAATAACCATCTATTTCTCAGTTCTGAGCCAGTGTGGGATTTCTTTTAAGCATCTTCTTCACTGTGTAGTACTCCATTGTGTAATTGTACCACATTTTCCTTCTCCATTCTTTGATCAAGGGGCATTTAGGTTGTTGCCAGGTTCTCAAAAATCGGTACTACACAAAATTGGAAAACTTAAAGGAAATGGACAACTTTCTGGATAAATATTACTTACCAAAATTAAATCAAAGCCAGATAAGCAAAATCAAAAGACCTATAATGGCTAAAGAAATAGAAACAGTCATCAAAAGTCTCCCAAACAAAAAAACAAACAAACAAACAAACAAAAAGGACAAGATTGTTTTCTCTCAGAATTCTACAAGATTTTCAAAGAAGAACTAATACCAATACTCCTCAAATTGTTCCACACAATAGAAACAGAAGGAACATTGCCAAACTATTTTTATGAGGCTACAATTACACTGATACCCAAACCACATAAAGACATTACTAAGAAAGAGAATTACAGACCAATCTCACTCATGAATATTAATACAAAAATACTCAATAAAATACTGTCAAATCGAATCCAGGAACACATCAGGAAAACTCATCCATCATGATTTAGCTGGCTTCATCTCAGCGATGCAGGGATGGTTCAATATACAAAAATCTGTCAATGAAATCCACCATATAAACAAACTGAAAAATAAAAACCATATCATTATCTGGTATGGGATGATGGTCTGTATTCTGTCAATTATATTTTAAATAAATGCTGATTAGCCAGGCAGGAAGTATAGGCAAGACAACCAGACAGGAAGTAGAGGCAGGTCAATGAGAACAGGAGAATTCTGGGAAGAAGGAAGTCCTAATCCTAATCTGCAGTTGTGACCCAGCAACAGAAGAAGCAAGATGTTACTGCCTCACCGAATAAGGTACCGAGCCACATGGCTAACATAGACCAGTATAATGGGCTAATATAAGTTGCAAGATTTAATAAGCAGCCTGAGCTAATGAACCAATCAATTTATAACTAATGTAAAACTCTGTGTGGTTTCTTTGGGACTTAACTACTGTGGGAAGAAGGCAGGACAGAAAACCTCTGACAACAATCATCTCATTAGATGCTGAAAAAGTCTTTGACAAAATAGAACATCCCTTCAATGTAAAGGTCTTAGAAGTCAGGGATACAAGGAACATACCTAAACATAATAAATGCAACTTTTTCTTCTATAAGTTGCCTAGGGGAGGTACTACTTCACAAAGAAAAATAACTAAGACATTCTTCAATTTCTTCAATTTATGTTAAGTAGCTTTCATTGCATAAATATTTCACCTTCTTGACTGAATTTATTCCTAAATATTTTCATAGCTACTATAAATATTTTCAAATTTATCTTTCAGCTTTATTGATACCGGTGTATAGAAACACCTTACTTTGAATGTAGAGTCTGTATTTGTCATTTTCCTAAGCTAATTCTTAGCTCTAATACACACCAGGAACATCTTTGGTGTTTTCCAATACATAAACCAATGTGTTCAGTGAACAAAAAGTTTAACTTTACTGTCTCCAACTTGGATGACTTTTATTTCTTTCACAATTATCCAGCTACTACCTCCAGTATCTACTGAGTCTAAGTTGTGAAAGTAGGTCACATACAGCTAAAAATTATTGAAGTTCATACAGTAGTACGCATCACTACTTGTCTTTCTGCTGGCTTTTTTTTACATACCTTTGTCTTAAGAGATTACAAATTTTGTTCTCTCCCCTATATATGCTCATCACTCAAGACTGAGACTAGCATCTTGAGGATGGCAAACTGAATGTCCCACTTGCCTGTGATTGCGCAGCTTAACATATTTCAAGCAACCAATGAAAATAAGAAATATAACATAATTATTCAAATCAAGGAAATAAATGACCATGGTTGCAAATGAACTAAAACTAGGTAAGTGCAAGATAAATGTCCTGAAACAGAAGTGATTTTGAACAAAAAATACAAATGTCATCAATAGTTTACAGACACAAATATTCCATCTACTTGGACTTTCATATATATATATTTAAATATAATTTTATCATATCTCTGAAGGACTCTGGATTAGAGAAATAAAGAAATATGATATATGTCATTTATATGGATTAAGAATATGATATGCTTAGTAGATAAAATTGAGATATATTATGTCAGGAAACATAGAAACCACCAATGACCAAGGTTCTTTCTATCTATGTAAATAAAAGATACAAAGTTTTTATTATTTTTGGAGGATGTTAATTGGAAGAAATTGGCTTTTGCTTGTTTATTTGTAGAGCTACAGAAAGTAAATAGAAATTGTTAAGAAGAACTAAGATTCAAGGAAGGATCTCTATGCAAAGGTGGTTTCAAAGACAGTTTTATTTCTGGTATGCAGTGTAACTCCTTTATCCATGTCTTTTCAATGAGCCTTCCAGAACCACATTGCTCATCAGCCTGAATCTTAAACTTGAGGTCCTTTCTACTTCAGATTCCAGGACAAGGAATGAGGTAGGCTTTAAATATATGCTGGATAGAAAATATGCCTCTCACTTCTAAAAGAAAATGTACTGAAAAATGTCAAGTTTCCAGGCCCCAAATCAAACTTTTGTCACTGATCCATGAAGCTGATGTTCCCACTGTGTCCAATGCAAGGTCACTGATAGTGAACAGATGTCCTAGCCAGAAGCTGGAGGATCATCCTTGACATTTTCTTCTTTCTCATTCACCAACTCCAAATCAGTAAAGCACTTCCAGACAGTTTCACTCTGTCTCTCCTCTGTTCACATCCAACTTCATCAATCATCACCCTGTAGGATCATATATCATTAGTTTATGCAAGTATCCCATCAACCTTGTATCAGTCTGACCCAACCCCACACTCTTTCCAACGTTTTATGTATAGCAACTGTACACAGCTTAGAAACACACTTTTTGATCACATTAGAGTTTGAAAACTCAATGAGTTTAATGAGCAAACTAGTGAATCAGAAGCTGAAGACTATGAGAGTCGGAAAGTGGAAGTTCATTTATAACACTGATTTCATAGGATCCTATGATTCCCAAAGCAGGTCAACAGAACTTATTTTTCTTGGGGGGGGGGAAGAGAAAAAAAGCTTTCAGTGTCATTTGCCTTAGTTGCTTTTTATTGCTTTAAAAATCATCTCAATCATTATCATCATATTTGATTGGTACAAGGAACACAATATCTATAAACATGATTTAAATATGAAGTCCAAATATAGACTGTGAGTAGCCAGGGAGAAAGACCATCATAAATATTCTAAAAATAATGTTACTATGAAAATAATCTCTTAGCTTTCTGTTTTAATTTATTGCTGTGTGAATGTATGCTGCATGTGTGCAGGTGCCAAAAGAACATCGAAGAAGTGTCAGATACCCCCAAACTGGAGTCACAAGTGTTTGTAGTCACTGTGTGTTGAAATTGTATGCAGAACTTAAGTCTTTGGCGAAAGAAGCAAGTACTCGTAACTGCTGAAACATCTCTTCAGTCAATATCTTTTCATTTTCTAATCATACGATGCCATGAACAAACTGATAGATTTTTTAATAATAGCATTAAAAGAACAGGAAATAATATAGAACAATATATAATGATTTTATACTCTCCAGACTATGTTTGTTTAACATTGAGAATGAATAGGTTAAGTTTCCTAAGGTAATTTCTGTGCCTGCTGCTTTCAGGCTCATGGTTGTGTTTAGATTATACCCCAAAAACATGGAGCTCACTCGTGCTCAGAATAATGGCCCTGTATCTTCCTTCTGCAGGAGGACTCAAACACATTTAGCCAAAAGCCAATAGCTGTTTAGCCACTATACAGAAAAAAAGAAATAAAAGGGTTTTATATTTGATGACGTTAGGCAAGGGAGAGACACTGAATGGGAATTCTACCAGTAATGAAGAAATTCAACAATATTAATCAAGGTGCTTAAAGGTCTACAATTTCTCAAAGGACAAGGCAGATTTTTGTAAAATTTGCAGTCAAAACTCTTCTTACAGAAGACTTGAGTCAATGTTTTATTTTATCCAAATTGGCTTTCACTTCTGTAACTATTATTAGAGCTGCCGAGTTTCGCTTGCAAGTGTTGTAGATCCTGTGGTTCCCACGTTTTGTCCAACAACAGAATCACCTGAAAATATTTCTGTGGTTGCAATGAACCCCGCTGGCTGCTTGAACACGCCTTTGGTTCTGTGGGGTTTTGTTCTGTCTTCCTGCTATGTTTTGCCTCCTTTCCCTAATTTTTATTGTGGTTAAAAAGAAGAAAAGGCAAAATAAAATCTATTTGTAAGGCAAATAACAGCACCTCTGACTAACTATTTGTATTTGTGACTTTGTACATACTTATCATCACCAACTCCTGTGCCGGCAAGTTGCTGCTATTGAATAAGAAACTTCACTTTATAGCCAAATGCCCTAAATTCAACACACTACTTTTTATAGTATGTAAGCTTTGCTGAAGTTTTAGAAGTTGTCTTCTTTCTCCCTTCTCCCTGCCTCATTCTCATATTCTCTCTCTCTCTCTCTCTCTCTCTCTCTCTCTCTCTCTCTGTCTCTTTCATTTTTCTCTACTTGATGGAAGGAAACTGTAGCAATAGTAGAAAATCATAGCAATTTCTTTTTAGTGATTTTTATATTACAACTACCTGTAGCCATATGTGCAAAATGAATATTTCTTATCAATCTAACCTAAATAAGATAGGAAGAAATAGCTGAAATTATGGAGTAGAATCATTTGGAGATTCAAATATACAGAAGTAGGGATATAAGATGCCGTTCCTCTGAAAATGCAAGATGAAATTAGCTCTTATTTTGATTCCAATTTAGTCTAAAATAACTTATCTGCATGATTTAAATAAGCAGTTTCTAACCCTAAACTTGTAGCTCATTTTAAACATCCTATAGATATCTTCTAATTCCCTAGAAGAGTCATGGTGTCCTGCTTAAAATGGAAGCAGCACTGATGAAGGGACAGACAAATAGAAGCAGAAGAAAAACATACTAGGAAAAGTAACACATTAATGAAACAAAACAGCACACAACCCCACCATACTCTGTAGAAGTTAACCTAAAAATGCTGACATTTCTTAGCCGTTCCATTTTTTCTCATACCTACCAGCAAAGACACAACCCACACGAAACTTTGCCTGAGAGTGAGAGCTTGTGGCAAAGGCTGACGTCATGATTATGGGGTTTTATATCCCATTTCAGTGATGTTGCCCTTAACACTGGACTACATGGGGCAATGAAGAGATCTACCCTAACAGGAGACATGTCAGAGAGAGGTAAGTACCATTATGGGGGAGACTCCTCAGTGAAAAGCAGGCCAGCCTGTACATGAGGCTTCTACCTTTGTTGTGTGATTTTTTTCTAAAGAAACATGAACAGACATTTGATCACTTAGGATAGGATCTCAGGAATAGATTAAAGTAACGATTCCATCAAAGTCCAGCTTATTTAGCCAATGAGTCTATTGGGCTTACTTTAAGAGCATGGATGAAAGGTTACCTGCAGGAGCATTAGTGACTCAAACATAGCTTCTCACTACAAAGACTACCCAGTGTTACTGATGACTTACAAAAATCGCATCTCTTGAGTGTCTAGCACAATTCACAGGCAGGTCCTTGGTCGGTGCTCTCCCTGGCAACTGCTACTGTTTGGGTAATGGATTTGTAAGGCTTGTAAATTTCATCTTTCCTAGGCTAGTAAATCATGTTTGTTTTCCAAGTTTTAGGAGCCTCCCTTTTCCATCTAAGAAGAAATATTTCAGTTAGTAGGAAATATCTACCCCAAAGTCTTCTTCATTATCCCAGGTAGGCCCTGTCCTTGCTACTGTCTGGTACATGACACCTGGTGCGGGATAATTGTCTGTATTTTGTTAATCATGTTTTAAATAAATGCTGATTGGCCAGGCAGGAAGTATAGGCGGGTCAACCAGACAGGAAGTAGAAGTGGGGTGATGAGAACAGGAGATTGCTGGGGAGGAGGAAGCCCATTCCTCCCACTCCTGCACAGACCACGGAAGAAGCAGGATGTGACCTGCCCCGCTGAGAAAGGTACCGAGCCATGTGGCTAACATAGATAAGAATAATGGGTTAATATAAGTTATAAGAGCTAATACAAAGCCTGAGCTAATGGGCCAATCAGTTTATAACCTAATGTAGACTCTCTGTGTGATTTTCTCTGGGACTAAACAGCTGGGGGGACCAGGCGGGACATAAACCCCAACAAGCCCACCCTCATGTTACAGACACCATGTCATGGACTGATTTCTGGGTGACTGTCAGAAACTTTTTAAGCGATGCTCCAACTTCTGACACCTTTCCATAATGAGTGCACCTATGGTAATCTGGTGAATGAAAAATTAGAAAGAGATCTCTTACACGGATAATTTCAAAAAGGGGAAGAAGAAATAGAACAAATTGGCCTCTGATTGGTTTGGGGAAAAGAGAGAGTTAACATATTATTAATATTATTCAGTGAGAAGAATACTGCTCTCGTGGATTATTGCTGAACTATTCAAAAGTCCGTATTACTTCAAGATTTACAGCTACTGTCTAGATAATTTTTCACAATGCATTTATGTCAGAACAGCATTTTACACAGGTTCGTCTTTTAGAAAAATTTAAAAGGTAAACAAAGAATCAAGTTAAGAAACTGACCTGGTTTCTCTCTGTAGATTTTTCAGCTCAATAATTTTATAATGGTGTGAGAGATTTGTTTGCCTTTCCCTAGGACAAATACTCATCTCATTGGACTCTAGTGTGTTCTCCTCATTATGGAGCTTGGGAGAGCAACCCAAATTGTTGAGGTGAAACACAATTATTTCTCTCTGACTAGTATTTAGTGAGTTTCTATGATGGAGCTCACCTTTTCCAACTTTGCTGTTATACTACAGAAAATTTAAAGGCAACAGTGCTTCTGAAGTCAACCATAGTCAAACTAGATATACATTAGTTAAGCACTCCAAGTTTACTTTTCCTCGTCCAAAATGCCCAAAAGAAGGATTTCATATTTCAGAAGTTTGGGTTTGGTATGTTTATAGATACATAAGAAATATGTTGGAGATGCAGCATAACTCTACACACATGCCTATTTATTTTTCATACATACCATATGCATGTATTTTGAAGATAAGCTTATGCTGTGTTTTTATTTTTTTAGTAGTCATTTATGAAACAATGCTTGCAAGCATTGAACTGACAGACTTGTGTCATGAAAGGGCTCAGTTACAGATTTTGGAGTACTTTAGATTTCAGATTTGGGGCTGGGGGAGCTTAACCTATATCTTACATCTCACTTCTAAAAGGGGATCCATTATCTTCCTAAAGTAAGCAATCACTTATGATAAACAAACAGAATGTTCCCAGAGATTCTCATGTCTGTCTCTTACCTTGCTTTGTCAAGGACACTTAAGAAAAAATTAATAACTCTGCATTATAAATTTGTAGTTCCCCAATAACTACGAGACAACTAAAAATTAGCATAAAACATTAAAATGTACAAAAATTATAAAATAGAGTCTGTTCATAAACAAACAGTGAGATCCCAATTTGTGTAGTTTTAGTTCCATTGAGTTATGAGTTAAGGGGAGACTAGTAGAGGAATTAGGATAGGAAAAAGGGAAGGGAAGGGGCAATGGGATACAGTGCCAAGCAACTTATCCCTCAAGCAGTTGGAGCATGAAGAGAATAACCCTCAGGGTTTGCACCGCGGGGCATTAACTCCCTGGCACCAAACTCAGATCACATTTCCACAGTCAAAGACACATAAAGAAAATAGAAGCCAGGCAGAGCATCCCAGCTGTTCCCAGGAAGCCATGCTCCTGTGTAGAGTTGACTACTGAGAACATGTGGGTGGGGCACTGAGAGCATCTGCCAAAGCAATTTATAGTGGAGTGCGTGTGTGTGTGTGTGTGTGTGTGTGTGTGTGTGTGTGTGTGTGTGTGTGTGTGTGCGTGTGACTTCTGAATAAAGGGGGAGAACTGTATACTTTCCTGCCAGAAATGTTACTAAAATTGTGATTAGTGTGTGGAGCAAATAGAAGGAAAGCTAATCAGGAAAGGTCAGACTAACTTGGTCAACTGGAAGATGTTGCATCTTAAAGTTGACTATTGAAAAGCTGGAGGAAGATTATTTTTAGGAGAAGACTCTTCCTTCCTTTCTTCCTTCCTCCCATCCTTCCTCCTACTTTTTCTCCTCTGATTCTTCTTCTTTCTTCTTAGGAATTGCTAATCCAGAACACTTCTTCTTCTCCCACTTCCCAAGTGTTAGTGTTATAGGTGAGTCCTACCACTAGTAACTTTTTAGTATAAGAGTTTCTTTATCATTTCTTCTGCCAAGACAGGAATGTAACCACAGACTACATGTGTGGCAGTGTTCTGTTTTCTCTTTGGCTGTTTAGAGGTAATAAGTGTTATATCTCATAGTATCTTTAAGACTGCAGCTTTCTATACCCCTTCTCAGAAAGAAATGGAAGAAAGACTGGCCCTATAATATGGAGTGGAGACATGGATTTCAACATGCAGGCAATGAACTTTTCAATAAATTATGTCCTTGCAAATCTATGCTGCCAAATCTCCTCTGAGCACACCTTGTGAAGATGACCCATGCATTCTGCCATATGTCACACAGTCTAACTCTATCAGGAAAGAATTTCAGAAGCTACACATTCAAAACTTCTCTGAATTGTGCCCTACTTACCTCTTCCTTTGACTAATTTTAATCTATGTCTGCTTCCTGTAATAATGTAATCATAAGGAAGACAACTACAATTACTGCTGAGAGTCATTGTAACAAATAGAATCTATGCTTGGTTTGGGTAGGACAGTAAGAGACATACTGAAAACAGTATGGATGTGCTGTTGAGTGAAAATCTCATATCCTGTGATAGAAGTCAAAAGACTGCTACAGCCAACAGGGACTATTTGCATACATTATGTAAAGTGCAAGAAATCACAAGATGTAGAAGCTCCAAAAAAAAATTAGCTGGAAGAGATGAAGAAGGCTGAGGAGTAAAGGAAGAATGAGATATGTTGATTTGTCATATTTGTATATAGTACTATGTAACTTTTAAAATTATTTTTCATTCATTACTCTTATAAATAAAAATATTTTGAACTAGATGACATTTTCTGTAAGAGAGCATGAGGAAAGAAATTAAACCAAGATGTAATAATTAGAAATCTTGCTTAATTTATATGATTTAAATATGAAGAAGCTTAATGTGTTTTGTTGTCAGGAGACTTAAATTGGAAACACATGAGGAACAGTGAGCTGATTAAAAATGAGAATGCTGCAAGAGCTGTAAGCTTCAGGTTTAGCTTTTTAAAGTCAATTACTTCCTCTCTAGCATAGGTTATTTAGGGGTTCTCCATGCTCATTTAATCATTCCAAAACTGAAATAATTTGAGCTTATAAAATTGCTGGAAATAATAATTGTTAAATTGCTATGTGAAAACAAACTTTAATCAAAGACTGAAGGCGTTATTTAAGAGCACAAGGTACACCAATTTACCATTCCTCTTTGAAATGGAATTACTATTTTCTTTTTCACTTTTCTATTGTGTGTGTGTGTGTGTGTGTGTGTGTGTGTGTGTGTGTGCAAGGACAACTTTTAAAAGCTAGAGCTCACTTCCTCTCTGTCAAAGTAATGTCCATCTTCTCTCTGCCTCTGCACTGCATACTCCAGGTTATACAGCCTGGAACCATCAAGTGATTCCCGTCTCTTTCCCTTCTCCCTTTAGGAGTGCTAGAATTAGTAATATATACTACTGCACCCCATTCTTACGCAGGTACTAGGGTTCAAATTCAGACAGACAGCTTGTGTGGCAAATGATTTTACCCACTGATTCACTTCTCCCTGACCCTCACTTTTTATTAGAATCCCTTCATAGCTGGGTGGTGGCGGCACACGCCTTTAATCCCAGCACTCGAGAGGCAGAGGCAGGCAGATCTCTGTGAGTTTGAGGGCAGCCTGGTCTATAAGAGCTAGTTCCAGGACAGGCTACAAACCTACAGAGAAACCCTGTCTCAGAAAACAACAACAACAAGAAACCCTCATTTCTTTCAGCCCACCAAATATTTTCCTATATCATCTCTCTTTTTTTTTCCTTTTTTTTTTCTTTTTTTTTTCTTTTTTTTTCCATACATTGTTTTCTTTTATTTTTTCCATTCAAGAACATAATTAAAGATAAAAAAAAAAATTTTTTTTTTCGTTTCTTCCCCTTCTCCCGGTCCCCTCCCACTACCCCCCACCCCTCCTCCCTCCCCCTTCTTCCTTGAAAGAGGGCATGGTGCCCTGCCCTGTTGGAAGTCCAAGGCCCACCCCCATCCCTCCTGGCCTAGGAAGGAGTGCATTCAAAAAGACTCGGTTCTCAAAAAGTTAATACATG
>PVIU01002027.1:0-146410 GCA_004026605.1 Ondatra zibethicus
TCTTCTTCTTCTTCTTCTTCTTCTTCTTCTTCTTCTTCTTCTTCTTCTTCTTCTTCTTCTGGTAGTGGTGGTGGTGATGAAACTTGGGTCTTTGTGGAGCGTTTAACCAGCTGAGCTATGCCTCCTCAGCCTCTGTTGTATGTTTTAAAATTCATCTGCAAAGTAGATTCATTTTTAGTCTCTCTATTTGTTCATCTACTGTCTGAAATTGCTTTGTTTTCATTCTGATTTGGGATTATACCCATATTCACAGGATAGACTTTACAAAGCTGTCTCTGAACTGGTAAATAACTTCCATTTCAAAACAATCACATCTATTCATGCAGCAATCTAGTCCCCAACAGTGGGTCTTTCTCTCTTTTGAAAGATATTTGCCTTCCATTAATAATTCATTATCTGTATCTAGCAATTCATGGTACTTTCATTAGCAACTCACTGTTTGTTTCAGTACCTGCACTCAACTGAGGCTCTGTGAGCAATAAATAACCTTTGCTGTTGAGAATGCCCATAGCACTGTTTGGAGCGGAGAAAACTCCCTGTCCTGTGTGAAATTAGTATGCAAATTTTATTTTATTTGCCTTTTTCATTCATTTGTGATTATGAGTCTGACAATTTCTTGAGACTTTCAGGTTAAGGTTGTTTAATCAAATCACACTTGTCTTCCAGGGGACTTGTACCCAGCTTGCCTACAATCACCTTCTTTAAAAGAAATAGAGTAAAATAAACTGAAAGGCTATCTAAACAACCATCCAAAGGCCCATCAAAAACACACTTCAGAACTGCAGTTACAGCTCAGTAATGTAGTACTTGCCTAACGTACATGATTCCTGGCTCTCAAGTTCAGTTATGCATAGGTATCAAATGTCAGTATCTAGAATCAAAGAAGAGTTTTGTGTTCAGGTACTAATGAATTTTCCCTGAAATGTCACTATTTCTCTTTTGTGGGGAGAGTGAATACCTTTTCTCTCTTTCTAAAAATATATTTAGCAATTCTTTGAAAATTTCATTCAGTGCACTTTCTTCATACTCACCTTTTGCTCCCCCAGACCCACTCTCACCTCTCCTCTAACATCATGTCACTTATTTTTGCTCACCCCTAGACTATAATTTGTGCTTTCCATATGCTCCTGCCTGTGGACAGAACTGAATGCTGGGAGGAAGAAAGCAGAGTCAGAGAACCACCATGGAGCTGCCAGAGTCAGACATGCTGAATCTTTCCCGGTAAGCCACGACCTGGTGGTGATATACAGATTAACAGAAATGGGTTAAATCAAGATGTGAGAGTTAGCCAATAAAGGATAGAGATAATGGACCAGGCAGTGTTTAAATGAATACAGTTTCTGTGTGATTATTTAGGGTGTAAGCTAGCAGGGCGGCTGGGACAACAAGCAGCCTGCTTCCTCCTGTTCCAGCCATCCACTAAGGTGTGGTTTGCTTTCCAAGGATGTGACTCTTAAAAACAACTATCAGTGCTCCAGAAGTAGTCATTGATCAGTTTCAATAACTGGGTTTCACCTTTTCATAGTTCTATTTTTTTTTTTTAACACATACATGCTTCACTTAAGAGTTTGGCTTTAGATTGTATTTATTTTTAACCCCAGACCACAAAGCATATTCACATGATTTAAAACATAACTTCCTAATAATTAAAATATTTGAAAACCCACAAAATCCATAATAATCATACTCTTTTTTTAAGACTGTATTTGTTTTTATCCTTTAGAAGGTCTGTGTTTTAACTATGTATTTTTAGCTGTGTATTTTTGGTGTTTTATTGTTTTTAGTAGTTTAATTAATTTTTGACATGGCTCTGTAGAAAGTTATGCAATTCATGGAGATATCCTTCAACTGGCTCTCATTTTGCTTGCTGTGACGTAGCATTGGCATTTCTTAGAAGGTTCTGTTGCTCTTGTCTGCCCAAGCTCAGTTCATCACAGTGTGGTTGCTGCCCCTTGTATAAGACTAACCCTAACACTTTACTAGCTACAGTTCTAAGGTTTTTCAGTTTCACTGTATCTATCTTAGCATTTGTCCCTGTTCAGTTTTGATCAATGTATCATGCAATGCAAATCTGTCTTCCCCTGTGTAAACTTCCTGTATGGAACATACTTCAAGGCTTGTGTCAGTTAGGGTTCTTTAGAAAAGCAGACCCAGTAGGATATATACTTATAACTCTACATCTGTAAGTAGATCTCTGTATTGTATATGAATATCTGTATATATATATATGCATATATACACAGAAATATAGTAACAGACAGCAGATGCAAATGAGGTGAGGCAGAGATTGATTATGAGGAATTGGGTTGGAGTTATAGAGTTCATGACACCTCACTGTCTGGTATTTGAAAGGTGTGAAAGAAGAAAATCTTGTGGGAGAAAAATTTGTCAAGACTTTGGGCATGAGAATTAGGAAATAGGTTGAAATAAATCCCAATTTGAAGATGGCAAAATACAGTTTTAGACTCAAGCAATATTGCAGATAAACAACACAGAGGAATATGCCAATCTCTCCCTCCTTCAAATTTGTCCAACAGATTAAATGATGTCTCCACAAAATTAGGGGTGGTACTGTACCTTACTGAGGCAACAATTCCAACACTGATTTTATGGAGAAACACTTTCAAGATTGCATTCATATATAACATCAATCTGGTCATCTACAGTTAGCAAAGTTTATGCATAAAATTATCTACAGAGCTTGATAAATTGATATGAAAAAAAACCAGCAGATAGAGATGAGTCTTTCAGTTAATATTTTAATGATGTGTATCTCCAGAAATAGAGACTGCTCCTGCATTCCCAGCAGTGACAAGACAGGAGGCAGGAAAGAGAGAAAGAGAGAGAGAGAGAGAGAGAGAGAGAGAGAGAGAGAGAGAGAGAGAGAGAGACTGCTTAGGCTGCTTAGGGTTTAAGAGAAACCAAAGAGCTGCTTGGAGAGTTCCAGGCTCACCCCCAGGAACTCTGAGTCTGGTAAACTTCCGTGGGATTTAAGAATCTAGACATTGCAAGAAATCAGGTTTTGTCCAATACTTTGAAAAAGGAATATTAGGATGGAGGCTAGAGAAAGGCCTTACAGTTTCACCATATATGTACTTGTGGCATTAAAACAAGGAGAAAGATGAATTTAATGAGTGTCATGAAGGGGAAAATAATCACTGGATTTATATTTTTCTGGAAAGTTCTTTAGAGAGGATGTAATTAAAGAAATTGCTAGAATGGTTTTCAAAAAAATTAGAAAAATTTCTAGTGAAAAGTTTAAGGAAACTAACTGAACTTGATTTAACATATGAAAAGACAACAAACAAATACACAAATAAAAACAAATCCTCCAAAGAAAGTAGTCTTCTTAGTAAGGTGAAAGTGTTGAGAAAGAAGAAATGACGGAGGCTGCTTTAAAACCTCCATAGGCTTTAAACTCTTAGTTCTGCAGATTTAGTAAAAGTTTACAAACATATGGTCAAATCTCATCTAACCTAGAATGATATCTGAACTAGGCCTTTGCTATGGAACAGTGATTCTCACTGTCAGTTATGTAGTACGCTGATTTGAAACTGTTCTAAAATTAAGATCTGAGTATTAACCACTGGCTTGAATAATGGTCACTGATTGATAAATGCTTTTCCTGTTGTCTTCAGGTACAGCTAAGGTTGATTGCCACTGCTCTAGTACCTTGACAAGTGATGCTGTGATATAGCACTGGTCTGTGGTAGATACACATTCGAGGACTTCACATAAGACCAAGCTATAAGCAAGCCTGTAGGGCATTTTCTTAAGTGATTAGTGGGGGAGGGCCCAGCCCCTTCTGGGTGGTGCCATCCTTGGACTGGTAGTCCTGGGTTCTCTAAGAAAGCAAGTGGAGCAAACAACAAGGAAGAAACCAGTAAGCAGCACTCCTCTGCCTCTGCATCAGCTCTTGCCTTCAGGTCCCTGTCCTGTTTGAGTCCCTGTTCAGATTTCCTGCCTCAGAGAGTCTCCTGAAGGTTCCCTTTAATCAATCTTGACTTCTGAGGTCTCATGGATGTTTCTGATTTCATTGTAGAGTTACTGGGGTTTTCACAAAAATTTTGAATAAGTCTATCTATCACCTTGAACAAGAAACTCCAGGAGTGATGTATGAGACTGAGTTTGGAAAAGTACTCAGAGTTTCTCTACATATGTCTCATCTAGTAAAGGGTAAAGCTCATCCATCTAAAATGAGCTGAATTCACAGAAAGTGGTTTTTAAATGTTAGAGCCATAAAAAATTCATTGGGTCTGTTTCATCTCAAGTTTGTTTTGTGTGCATTTGGCCAGTGCTTATAGAGCTAGAGGGTAAAAGAAACTACATTAGAAATCACCAGCTTTCTCTGGGTACCAAGTATCATGTCTCAGAACTGTGACTGGGTTCCCATAAGTCTCCTGACTAGGCACAGACTATAACATCCCTCTTCACTCCATTTACATCACCTTCAAGGTTTGATTTTGAAAGGCTCTAAGATGGCATTGGTACCTGCTGTGTAAACAGAAGATTCGTGGAACTCAGAGACACATTGGCAATAAAAACCTGCAAAGCATGTTACAAAATAGCTTATAGGTTTGATGTAAAATACATCCCGACAACTTTGGGAACACTTGTATGATATATATCAATGTGACTGAAGTAGAAAGAGAAAATACTTTCTAAGTGACTAGCATGAACTCTTTAAAGCCAAGAATTCTCTAAAGCAGTGACTGACATAAACAGCTGTTTGAGAATTTATAATGTAGGTAACTCCTACTTTTTCACACCTCTGTTTTTCAAAAAACTGAAGTTTTCAGGCAAACATAATCTATTGCATAGGTAACACTATAATATCTGGGTGCATCTACCTTTTGCATTTTCAATGAGATTAATTGCCAGGGTCAAGACAACTTAAGATTCTCATGAGAGCAGGGACTTAAGGTTCAGAAGGTAGCTTCAGAAACAACAAATGCGGCTCCCTTAGATGAAAGATGGCAACTTCCTACACTGATAACAGTAAAAACAGAACATAAAATTTAACAACAGTTGGCCTTGTATTATCCTTGATCTTTGGATGCTAGAACATGAACACAGCGTGTTCTAATCTAGGTAACTTATCTCAACAGCAAATTCTAACCAAAATAAATGTAGCCATATTTTTACTGTCCAGATAAAGACAACCAGCCCACTCCAGGAAATTCAGGCCTTATCAAAAAGCAATGGTCCATTTCATAATTGGGGGAAAAAATCTCAAAGTAAATCAAAAGCGTTACAGGAGGTTTTGTTTGTTTGTTTATTTGTTTGTCTTGGTTTGATTTGGTTTGGTTTTGGTTTTTCGAGGCTGGATTTCTCTGTGTAACTACCCTGGCTCTCCTCAAGCTCTCTCTGTAGACCAGGCTGGCCTCAAACTCATGCAGATCCACCTGCCTCTGCCGCCCAAGTGCTAGGATTAAAGGCATGCATCACTACTGAAGTTTTATGTTAGAAAGATAGTCTGTAGCTAACACTCCACATCTTAATATCTAAATAGCAAAGGTAAAGAACCAGAGCAGGAACAGAAAGTACACAAAATGAACCAGGAGCATCCTTTGCTGGCAGACAGTAAAGAAGGGTTCAATAAATCCTAAACCCTACTGGTACAAACAGGACAAAGTCACACTCCTGCATCACAACCAAAGTATTAAAGCATGGGTAGAAAGGCTTTTGGAAAGACCCACAGGCACCAATTATATCCAGAACTTTGCAATCAAGCTGTCCACATTCTTTCATATTCCATTCCTAGGCCTCTACAGATGCTTTTAATAGTATGTCAAATAGTCCTACAGGTGGAGAGGTGAACCCAAGGTCGGTTGATGTAAGAAGGCCCACAGATGCTCTTCTGCCACTTTATTATGTAGCAGATTTCAGTTTCATCAGAAAAAAAATATATATTCTTGAAGAAAATTGTCAAGTAATGAATGTATAAGGTTTATGCCTCATGAATTTGACCAAAGAGTGTGTGTTCAGGATGGAAAATTCTTCACAGACAAACAATGATATACAATAATTTTAGTAATACCTGTTCAAAATATTTGATACTCTTTGGATAAGGTTCTTGCTATTTAAATAAGTGTAGGTTTATTTTTCCCACTAACTGTTAAAATGGTGGTATGATATTGCTTAGTTTTAAAGTACAGGCTCTAAAAGCATGTTTTGGGAAATATATATTTTCTGGGTATTTTTATTCTACCATGGCCTAGAAAAACCATCTTGATGCCCTAGATTTGTGCATCAGAAAATGAGGAACATTAAAATGTATTTAAACATCTTAATACATCATTGGATTGCTATGAAGATTAAGTAATATATATTACTCAATATATTTGTAATATTGTTTCCTGTATTCTTGAAAACTTACTTTGTATAACATATATGATAAGCTCTCTTTATTTATCTTTCAGGCTTATAACATACAATATGAGTTCATTTAATGTATGTATTCAAATGCATATACCTCTCTTTTAGCAGATCTAATAGTAGCTAGCATGTAGCTGTCATTAAAATTATACTTGTCCATTCTTTTTGCAGTTTTGTTCCTTTGTAGTCCTTAGATTTGAACACTGATACCGAGAAAAAGGGAGAGACAGAATAGGGAAATACAGTTTTCCCTGTTTTCTTTTATTCTCCAGCATTGTGCTCAAGGAGTAACTGAATATCTATCATTGAAAATTATTCTTTTACAGGAGTAAAACAACAGCAACAAAACTCAATGTGAGCCCAGAATATCTGAAAACAAAGTCATCATTAACACAATACACCAATGAGCTTTCTTGCTTGTTTTACGGGTTGATCTAAAGTTGAGTTTAGAGGGACAGAAAATGAAAGAAAAGAAGAGAACGCAGCTTTTTTTGCCACAGAATAGGGTGAGAAAATGTTTTCACACCTGAAAATGAATCTTTCCCTTGCTGTAAGCCCTGAGAGAGAACAAGGAATAGAAATGCGCTGGGCTGAAACCGCTGAGCAGACCTGGCCTGTTCTCTCCTACAGCTGATGGGCTTACTCACTCGGTGATGGGTTCTGTTCTTGTTGCACACCGATTCCAGGAACTTCCCGTGGTCACTAAAAAGGGAGCAAATTACCTGCAGCAGGTGGTGATTGACTTCACAATGACACTGGAGTCCACCATTAAGGCCTATTTCCTTTTTATCACCACCCTCTGCTCATCCAGCCTGCCCTGGCTCTCATCACTCTGCAAACCTTGTCTGTGCTGAGAGGCATGCTCTTGAGCCCAGAAGGAAGAATTCTGTGCCTCTGGCTTGCTGACAGAGCTCTGATTCCTGGAAATGTTTGGCAGGTGAATTTGCAGAAGCACTAAATTGCCATAACTTGAAAACAAGATGAGTAGGAGAAGTGAGGTACCTGGAGTCTGAGCTGTCCCCACTTCCTCTGTTCCTACCAGTAGCACAGTACAACCTTCCCTCTTCAAGTAGCAGTTACAGCCACCAGGGCTGATGGATTTCCAAAGCACAGCAGGTGGTTCGATTAAATATTTCTATGCATGATGAGGTTGTCATGCTAAAAGAAAAAGCAGTACATTTATATGAAAAAGGCACGTTATTCCCACCCAAGCACCAGACTAATCTTAGTTCTTTGTTGTAGTATCCCTGGTTCCCATACTCTTTGCCATCTTCTAAATGTATTAGAAGCTACAGATTATACCTGCAAACCTTCTAAGGGTTGCCAGTCACATTGTTTATCAACAAGCAAACTGCTTTCCTCAACTCAGGAGTAAAGTGCACTGGGGAGAACTGGGAAGCTGTAAGAAAAGTCGCTTCATGCTATGAAAACTTCCCATCTCCTTTGACAATGATTTGAGATAAAATAAACATGTTACACAGTCTAATACGAGAAGTGCTTTGGAGGCTGTGGCTTCATGGGATATTATACATAATTAATTAAGTATATAAATAACTAAAAGCTATCTGCTGATTGGATGGATGAACAGCTGCGGGGAAACTCAGACTTAGTGGTACCTATTAACTATGGGACCAAACCAGAACAGGATTACCTTCTATGAGACCTGATTAATGTCTTTATTTCAGATCCTTTACATCCAATTTTCTTCCTTGTAATTAAATCAACCTAAAACTACAGAAACTAATTAAAATATACAACTTTAAGTAACTTTTAAATTGCTAACTATTGTGCAAACAAATTTGACATGGGGTTTCAAAAGATAATAATGCACACATATGTCCAAACATGCATGGATGAATGAATGAGTGAAGGAATGAATGAATTTTGAACAAATCATCAAATTTTGTTATTTCTACACACTTTGAATGAGCATCCCTTGGATCTAACTCTTGATAAACACAGAGAGTAAAGGGATAAACAAAATTCTGCCTTTGAACTGTTTCTATATGTTAAAAGATATAGATGGATATTTTTCAAGGTAGAAATGCAGTGTTAAAATGTGATGTTGGTCCTTTGATCTCAGGGAAATTGTAATGGCTAAGCATCAGCTAAGTCGGGGAGGAAGAAGATAACTTGAGTCATTGGAAACATGAACACAGACAGGTGTTCGTCACTCTGGTTGTAACATGAATGATGATCCTTAGAATTTACCAGTATACAAACAGCAATACAGGAAGTAGCAGCCCCCCCCATAAAGAAAAAAGAAGATGGGAAAATATATGAAAATTAGTGGAGCTGTGATCTTTCATCCCTTGTGCCATGGCACAGAGGTGCCCACAGGAAATGAGGTTGGAGTGGTACTCAGGAACAACATTCTCCTTCTTATAAATTTACCTCTTAGGACAGGTGGAGAAGGAATCTATCTCAGACATTAACATTTCACTTTTAATGTATACATTAGGATCTACTGGGGTGGGGCTGGGGAGATGGCTCAGTGGCTAAGATGCTGGTCACAGCAGCTTGAAGACCTAAGTTCAGGTACCCAGTTCCCATATGAAAAGAATTTCCTTGTGGCAGCACAGACCTGTAACCCCAGCACCAGCAGAGTGAGAAGAGGCAGACTCCAGGAGTTCACTGTCCAGTGAGTCAAGCTGAAACAATTAGTTCTATGTTTAATGAGAGACCCTGTCCAAAGATAAGATGGAAATCAATAGAGAAAGACATTCAAAATTGACTTCTGACCTCCACACACATGCATTTTTTGTAGTGCAGAACTATACCTAAGTCTAAAATGGAAGCATAAGCCTCTGTCTTTAACTAGATAATCAACTGATCCTTCTGTTTTCTCAATGAGAAAGAAACTCTAGAGTAGGTGCTGCAATGCCACTGAAGAAGGTCATCATATGGTCAGACATATTTAAGGGAAAATTAAAACATTGTGGCTACTAGTTGAGGAGTGGATCAGGAGCTAACAGACTGCAGGCAGATAGGAAGGCTTATGGTGATTCAGACTAGGTGGAGCAAAGTTGGAGAGAAGGCAACAGATGTGCAAGCTCCTTAGCAGACCAGATAGCCTCTGAGCTAGAGGTACAATGTACCTTTTCCTTGTAGGACGAGTTTTGCTTGGGAACTTCATAACTGGACAGAGACTATTAGAGTCTCCGAGTGAAATCTCTGGAGATTACAACTTCAGAATATCTGTGGAGGACACACTGTTCTTAGAATAAAGCTTCTGCATAAAAGGCAATGGTTCTCAACCTTCCTAATTTTGTGACCCTTTAAGACAGTTTCTTATGTTGTGGTGAGCCCCAACCATAAAATCATTTTTGTTGCCACTTCGTAACTGTAGTTTTGTTGGACATATTTCATTACATGCAAAAAAAGAAAAAAATCCAAGGGGAGCTATCTTGTCTAACTGCTTGGTATGAAAGACATCTGTGCCACTGATAGGGAAGTATTTCCTAGAACATTTCTCCCAAAAATGTAGTCTTTAGAATTCATAAAGATATGTAGGAGTATCTCTGAGAATTTACTAAGGCCTAAGGAGAATGTTTTTTAAACATGAATCCAGGACAGCCACTGTAAAAGCTGCTCAGTTGATTTACTGCACTACAGATTGTGAACAAGCTAATGAATCACCAAAGGAAATGAGCTTTGGCAGCCCTGCATTGCATTCTCATGAAGGTCATTAAAGAAGGACTAAGGTGTTACAAATAAGGATAATCTCAAGATGAAGGAGCCCCACTACCTAAAACAATGCTGCATATTTAGATTAGGCTTGACTAAATCACACTAAAGAGAAAGCATTATCGGGCATGGTTTAAGTATTAGAAAATGAGTTGATGGTTAGAGATGGACAATTAGAGAACTGAATCGTGTGACCTTTGAAGATGGCCCCTTAATGTTCTTTGGGGATTTTGACAAAAATAGATAACACTGATGATCATACTTGACATTTTGAAGCTCTGTCAAACTTAATGGTTTACTCTAATTACTCTAAATCCCCCTTGAATCTATATGTCCTCAAGAATACTCAAGAACAAAAATACTTATTCTGTTCTAGGGAATAACACAAAATTTATTACTAATAGGTAGTGCTAGACCTGAGCAAATATTAAGCATGTACCTGGTCATTAAGTATGTGAAGAAATGAACCAGAAGGAAGAAATGCTTCGTCAAAAGAGGTCACTACAACAGAGAGACCCCAGCAATAAGGTATGAGAATGAATTTACCAAAGCACACACATTGCTCAACATGCCCTTGAATTTTCACTGAAATGATTTCTAGTGTCACATTTTCCAATGTATCACAACAATATAATATGCAATTTTATTTTTAAAATTTTGTCATATCTATGTCTATAGTGTCCCTTTAGACTACCCAACTAGTCATTTAGTAATACTTACATTAAAATTTCACAACACCAGACTCTATTTTACAAAATGTACTTCAAGTAAACTTCTTCCTCTTGATTGATGTTCAGAGCTATTCTGTAATTAATTTCAAATCGCTTCTTCCTTTATAATATGTCTCCAAGATCCTTTTGCTGAATATACCACACACATCAGTTACAAAACATGGGAAAAATCAAGTTGATACTGACCAAGAAGTTTCTTTCCCTCTGGCTAGTTTTAATAAAACTGAAAGGTGCTATTCAGGCTGCTGTTGGGGAAAAGGATCATCAATCATCTTTTGAAGTTGTGAATCCTGTGGCCTTCAATATAGACTGGCTTAGCAAGGTTTGCCAATGGGTACCATACTGACATGAATGCTTTAAGTGTAACCAACTACCTTCTAGTTGGACATAAGGCCTGCTTTGTAGGAGGAAGCACATGCTTGGCACTGGAAATCTGGCCAAAACCCCATAGTTGGGGAGTACACAGGTCCCAGGTGTGAACCTACCACTAACATTTTTGTTAGATGGACATATGCTGCATGAGGAGCAAGCCTGCTTTTCGTCATGGCCACCCGGCTCCCGGCCGCCTGGCTAGCTTAACCCCTGAAATAACCACATATAAATTGTATTAATTAAATTACTGCCTGGCCCATTATTTCTAGCCTCTTATTGCCTAACTCTCACATCTAGATTCAACCCACTTCTAATAATCTGTATGTCACCACAGGGTCGTGGTTTACTGGGAAAGATTCAGCATGTCTGATTTTGACAGCTCCGTAGTGGCTCTCTCTCTGCCTTCTTCCTCCCAGCATTCAGTTCTGTCCTCCATGCCTATCTAAGTTCTGCCCTATCAAAAGGCCAAGGCAGTTTCTTTATTCACCAATGAAAGCAACACAAATACAGAAGAACCTCCTACACCATTTCCCCTTTTTCTGTTTAAACAAAAAGAAAGGCTTTCACTTTAACATAGTAAAATTACATATAACAAAACAGTTATCAAGCAAGAATTACGGTCACAATATTTATATCTACTTTATCTTTTATCATAACAATGGAAAACTCTAACTCTAACTATCTATCTATTCTTCAAGTCCATCAAAGACTCCAGAAGGATATAATATTACCTAAGTAAATGAGAAGTAAGCAACTTCCAAAACTCTAGAAGTGACAGAGACATCTCGCTGCCTGCACAGTCACCCAAAGTTTTTCTGTACTATTGGGGCATCCATCTTGAGCCTATTGGCCCATAGTATCCAGCAGACTTTTCCATAAAGCAGGAAATTCAAAGACAGTTCAGTCACTTTCTTCTGTATCCTGCAGAATGTCTTGCAGACTCTTTCATGAATCAGGAACCCTGAAGGACCACCTCACCTTTAGGCAAGTTCAGCAGTCCTCTCTCTGTCGGTTTTTCATGTCCAGTTTATGCAACAGTCCAGAAAGAGCAGTTTCTTGCCCAAATGGCAAACAAACTCCATAAGGAGCTTCTTCGATGCCCATTTTTCTCTTGAAGTAGACTGGTGCTGACAGGAGCAGACATGTCTCATTGTCATGAAAAGCCCTAAGTTATTAAAACATTAAGTGCCATATTCTGAAGTCTTTGAAAGATATGAAGAATGCCTATTTAACTGAGATATATCTGTATATATCTAGAAAGTCTTACATGACTACAATCTTGATTATTATAGATGATTATCTATTAACAACCTATATTTCCTAATTATACATTACATTTTTAAATGAACTACACAATCACAATACCTTAATCAAGAGCAGAAATATAACAAGATTGACCTTAAATTTATATCACTAAAGCAAAATCCGTACCAATGCAAATTATCCATATCTATATCATATTCCCCTTTAAATGTAAAAGAACATTTATAAAGAATATTTGAGAATATAGCATAGTTTTTTCTCTCCAAACTTCTTCCTGCTGTATGGGGGCGCTGTTAATCAGGTATTTCATGGTGTATCCTGTGTGCCAGGTTCATCTCAGTCGGCAGTTGAGTGAAGTAATTTTTTGAAGGTGTTCACGATGACCTTTCAGGAGGGCATGGTCTATCAAACCATATTGGTCTAGAAGGAATCCACAGGGTCTCATCCTCTGTGAAAATAAAAGAAGAACCTCTTTTCCAAAGCATCATATACTTAGACCCAAATTTTGAAGTCAAGATATTTTTAGAACATATATGCTGGTTTAGCTTAGCAGACCATACAATGAAATGTCTCTCTGTATTTAGCTCCTTCACAGTCAAAAGATTTAAAGAAAACACAATAATACATAGAATCCAGACTCTGTGAATTTTCCATGGCTTATTTTTCTTTATTTTTAATCTATAACTATCTGTATTCTGTCACTTTAAAGACTTTACCTTTTTTTAAAGCATCTTTCTATACTCTTTATTTCTTTTGTCTTTTAAACCTACTATGTACCTTTATTCAACAGTGTGACCCATTTTATGTCTTTTATGTCTGAATCTGTCCTATTGTGAATCTGTAATTCTTTACTATCCAGGAGCACTTCTTAAAATTGCTAAGCACTTCTTAAAAACTTAAGTTGAGCCATGTAGGTGTAATATGGTAACACCTGTTTCCTGCCCAGTCTAAACCTTAACTGTGCTGTTATTATGATAATTATGATAGTTCCTGCCTGAGATCAGCACAGTTCATCATGGCAGAACCACTCCTGCCTCAGAGCCATTTGGTGCTCCTGAGCTGTGCACAGTTCCAGGCACACAGCAGTCCACATTGCCATCAAGCAAGCCATAGCACTTTAGTCACAAACCCCATCCAAATGCTCTGTCTCCAGCAGGAGCCAGAGACGGCACTGGCAGCAGAGCCCAGAAAGCTGGCATTTTAAAACCGCCACGGTTTTTTTACTGTTGCAGCTACTGAGTGAGGAAATTCTCTCTGCAGCACCCCACCAACAAACAGCGAAAAGTTGTGTTAAACTCTGTATTTTTTTTTATAGAAGCCATAGCACTTTACTCACAAAACCCCATCCAAATTATCTGTCTCCCGCAAGAGCCAGAGATTGCACTGGCAGAAAGCCGGCATTTTAAAACAGCCATGGCTTTTTTTTTTCTGCTACAGCTGAATCAGGAAAATCTCTCTTAAAGAAGCTGTGGCAAGCCACCAGCAAAAAACAAGAAAGCTGTGTTAAACTCTGTATTTTATTTAGTTTAGAATTTCTTTTTAAGCCCTCTTAGGTTTTATGTGGAGTTAGTAGGCACGGGACCCCTTTGTTCCTAAATTCATATCTCTCTATGGATAGTTTAGTGCAGACCTCATCATAGATGTTTATTTGTGCAATAGATGTTGGTTAACACAGACACAACTGGTCAAAGTGTAGAGAATAGTTGTCTCTGGAGTGCTGAGGAACAAACAAGACATCTACTTCATACCCACTCTTCAAGGCTCAGAGACGATCAAGAAAGAAGGACAGGAAGATTGCATGGGCTGGAACTTGGTAAGGACAAGAGCAAGACTGTGTATTCTGGACATGACAGGACCACTGTATTCATGTTCAAAGGTGCTCCCACCCCAGCAGTATATAGGTAGCACAAATAAAAGCTAGTGGGTTATTACATTAAAAGAAAAGATTACATACCACTGGAGGAAGTAAAAAAAATAAGGAAGTGCTAGAGAGCTAACGGGAGAGAGTGGGGTGAATATGATCAAAAGGCCATCTATGAAATTATCAAACAGTCAATAAGATATTTTAAAGACATGAAAAATCTTTGAATATTTAATATTTCAGAATTTGAAACTGCATCAGAGCAATGGAATAACAGACATGTAAAGGCATATTTGACCCAAAGTAGGAAGCATGCACTGTGGATTCAAGGATGTGAATGCAAAGCTGCCCTTTACCATCTGCATGACCTGTGGTGAAGAGCTGCTTTGACCCTCGAATTTCTCACGCTGCCTCCCAGGAATGAAAATGTTCAAAGGAAGCGCAGCCTGGGAATCCACTCTAAGAGGTGTCAGTATGGTTGAGTGCAGGCTCGGTGCCACTGCTCCATTAGATAGGTGCGTGTTTTACTGGTTTATATCTAGTAACAGCACAGCTGTGATAATGCTGTTGTTTTTATATCTGTACTGTGCTGATGCTGTTTTATAAATGCTTCTATCAAGCATCCTATTCTTTCGTGCCGATGTTTTTGTAGCTGTTTCTTCTGGATGAAATATTCCCTCTCAGGAGACTCATGAGATACAAGAAACCCACAGGACTCAGGAAGTTCAGCAAATTTACATGACTCACCAGGCCTCTCCCCTAGGCTATATAAACTATAAACAAGTGCTGGGAAGAAAAGAATTTTTAATGATTCAACTGATTTCAAGTAGAGCAGGAACCCTAGTAATACATCTCTGATGAGTCATTATCCTTACTGAGGTGGGACTTTGCAGTGATGGAGCCACCATTGAGACACTCATATCCCTGCAAGTAGTACTCACCATGCTCATGTATATAACTCTAATAAACTCATTGATTCAATAAGTGGTCTTGGGTGTGTCTTATCTATGTTTTCTGTGGTGATATTTTGCTTGTGCTTTGACAAATAAAGCTTACCTGAAGATCAGAGTGTGGAGCTAAAACACTAGTTAGCAAAAGAGACCAGGCAGTGGTGGCACACCCTTTCAATCCTAGCACTTAGGAGGCAGAGACAGACAGATCTCTGTGAGTTCAAGTCCACCCTAGGCTACACAAGATCAATCGAGAGTGATCCAGTCTAAAACTGGATCCAGTCTAAATAAAGCCAGGCAGTGGTGGCTCACACCTTTAATCCCAGCACTAGGAAGGTGGAGACAGGAAGGATTATGTCTGGGCAGGGAAAGGAGTATAAAGTGGGAGGAGACAGGAGCTCAAGGATTCAGTCTGAGGTTTCATAGAGACTGTATTCAGTCTGAGGACTTGCAGAGATAGGATAAACCAATCAGTCTGAGGATTTCGTAGAGGTAAGAACTAGTGGCTGGCTGCACTGCATCTCTGATCCTTCCGCTTTCACCCCCTAATATCTGATTCTGGGTTTTTATTGTTAAGACCAATTAGATTCCTGCTACACTTTCCCTGTTGCTGTGATAAAATACCCTAACAAAAGCAACTGAAGGGGGTGATGTTTATTTGGGTTGCTAATTTGAGGTTATAATCAACCATGATGGGGAAGCCATAGCAGCAGGAATTTGGGGCCATTGATCCCATTGAGTCTATAATTAAGAAACAAGGCAATAAATGTGCTCAGCTCACTTTCTCTTATATAGTACAGACTCCCATCTCAGAGACAGTGCCAGCCATAATGGGTGGGTGGGTCATTCCACCCTGTTTCATATAACCAAGGTAAGTTTCTACAGACATCTCCCAGGACCATCTCTCATATGTTTATAGATTTCCTCAAGTTGAAAACTGCAATTAACTCTCACAGATGAAATTATTTAGTCTGTCACTGGTTCATCTGAGGTAACTAGAAATAGACATCCTTGGGAAAATACTATAATAAAATAATAGCAGTTATCATGAACAAAAGTTATTGTACAAGGTCTGTGCTCACTCAATAAAATGCTTTCCATGAAGGAATGTGGGCGTGTGTTCAGTCCCCTGAAACCATGTGAACAAAGTCAATAGATGGCATTCTAGTAACAACATGCAAGGGTATGTGCTGTCCTCCATACACATGCATGACCACATGTGCACCCACGTACATGGATATGTACACACAGGAAGAGACACACATGCATTATTATAGACTCAATGATGTCACTTTAGAAACATCTTAGAAGACAGAGATAGCTAAAGGATAGAAAATGGATACCATAGTTTTAGATATAAAGCAATTTCTCTCCTGTCTTAATTCTCAGTTTAATCTGTCACAGACCTGTGTTTCTGCTTTTCCAAATACTTTAATCTCCTTTCTATTAACTGAGGTACCCTTTGTATCTTTCTCAGTACATTCAAAAACAAGTTTTGCTCTAGTTCATATTTTCTAGTGTTATTACTATTTCTCCAACTACCTACATACTCATTCTAGATACATACCTTGATTTTGCCTTGACTTCACCCTGCCTGCTGTATCTGGACATCTTCATTACAAAGTTCTCCTGCCTTTCTTAAAGTGATATTAATGTGTGGGCCTAAAATTAATCATCTCAGAGTATGCAAGTCTATTGCATTTAGTACTGCATAATGTTCTTCATCCACTATTTTTATCAGCTTCATCCCTATGAAGCAATCATTTATTGTCCCCAACACCGAGCTCAAGCTCCTGGCTTTTTATTTGCTGATGGGCTTTTGTGGTATTTCTACCTTTTGGCTGTTGTGAAGAATGCTTTTAGTATCATCTATCTGTATATTTTTAGTATTCGTGTTTTCAATTATTTTTGTGCACAAACTATGCCAATCAAAGTTCACACAGCTCAGTATTTCTCAATAGCCTTTTCAGAACCAACTGGTGGGTAAACTTGAAAAGAAGCCAATGACACGGGTCAGATACTTCTGTTGTCTTTTTCTGGAGTGGTAATTGCCTACAAAGACTCAGTCAAGGTTCTGTGTCTTGAGATGGTCCGCATCTCTACAGGTAGGAATGTCTCAAGTAACAAGTTGACAAGTAAGAATTCCAAATATTGTGGTTAGGTCTAAGGATTGCTGGATGCTTTTCAGATTTTCTAAATAAATATTTTTACCAGAGGAGAGTTATTCAATTTTCTGTGTTCTGATTTCTGTGTCTTATTTCTACTATTTTAGAAATTGACTAAAGAGCTCTTTCTTATATTTATTTTTTAAATATCTATTTACTTATTATGTATACAATATTCTGTCTGTGTGTCTGAGGGCATCAGATCTCACTTCAGAGGGTTGTGAGCCACCATGTGGTTGCTGGGAATTGAACTCAGGACCTTTGGAAGAGCAGGCAATGCTCTTAACTGCTGAGCCATCTCTCCAACCCCCTTTCTTATATTTATTACTTGAAGATAGATTAACAAATACAATTCATACCATTTTATTAATTCCAATTATATGTTTTATCTTCTCTTCATGAAATATAAATATATACATTAGTTGAATATGTTTCATGTATATGAGGGTCCATCATGTATGGTGATCCATACCTAAATAATTAGGCAAGTTAATTGACACACTCCAATATCCCATATTTTTAATTACTAAAAGATGAACTAATTTTTGTACATTACTGGTCTTGTATAAATATTATTTTCATCTAAAATAAACATGACAGTTCTCCTGAAACAAAATAACAAACATAGGTAACAATGGAAAAAGGAGAAAGGGAGATTATATGATTACAAAAAAGAAAATGTACAGAGACGGAAAATGTACAAGATATGTAGAGAGGTGAAAGAAATACTCAAAGGAGATATGGGCTTGATTGAGTAAATCTTTGATTTGTTCAGTTTTAAATCATCCTTCGTTAATGTTAATTTTCAAAGCTATTGTAATCTTATAAAGTACTTATTCACTCATTGTGTCATATCATCCCTTTTTCAATTATCTTTAATTATGCTTCTCTGGCCCTTTTATGCTCCTTCCAAGTTGATGAGTAAGTATACTTCTTTTATCCTTAGCTGTTTTCCACTGTGAAAAGGTCTTTACTTAGCTAACATAATTTATTCTCTCGACACATTATTAATGATTTATGATAGCTCTGGTGTTTCAGAATACCCAGACGGTCACATATTCCACTGTGAATTTTCTTGCAAAATTTCAACTTTAGGTTTTCGAACAGATAAACACTTCTCAGAGGCAGTCTGCATATTCATACCCCATGTGGATATAACTGTCACACTTTTACACTTTGTACCTCAAGGCCATTTTAATTTTTTAACATTAGAGTACAATTTTGTTCCATGGGCACTGTTAGTTTAGGAATTAATTAGAGAGAAACTAAAACAATAAAACTACTTAACCTAGGGATGCATCAAGTAATTCTACATGTATTTTGTCTTGATTATTATTGTTAAAAGAAAATCTCAGGGTTGGAGTGATGGCTCAGTTGCAGAGTTTTAGTATCTCTAGAAAAACCTACAACAACAACAAATGTTGCAAGGAGCTGCTTATTTGGTTCCTAGCTGCCTGGCTATCTTAGACCCAAAATAATCTCACAGAAACTGTATTAATTAAATCACTGCTTGGCCCATTAGCTCTAGCTTCTTATTGGCTAACTTTTAAATATTAATTTAACCCATCTTCATTAATCTGTGTATTGCCACATGGCAGTGGCTTACTGGCAAAGTTTTGGCATGTCTGACTCTGGCCACGGCTCCATGGTGTCTCCTCTCTACCTTCCTTCTCCCAGGATTCAGTCCAGTTTCCCCACCTACCTAAGTTGTGCCCTACCAACAGGCCAAGGCAGTTTCTTTATTCATTAATGGTAATCACAGAACACAGACGGGACTGCCACATCAAGAAAGAGTTCAATATCTCTTGTTTAAGTGTTAATTGTTAATCCCATCATACAGACTGGCTTTATGTCTGAATATAAAACTAAGTAGCTTACTCAAACCTATTCAGAAAAGGTTTCTGTTTTCTACCCATGTAGGAAAGTAAATGGGTTTTCTACCCATGTACTCAAGTAAGCTGAACAGCTGGACTTGGATTTCATTGGGTCAATTTCTTTCACTGCCTTCTGTTTCTGTTTACTTTTCAGCTGGTATATCAGTTGGTGATTGTCTTTTTCTCTTAGGTGTAGAGTTGACTTTTTCTTATCCTGCCTGTTCTCCTCCACATCACACAGAAGCACCATTAAGGCTGTCATCTTGTCTGGAAATTTTGGCAGTCAAGTATGAATTAAACAAATACCTGGAGGATTGTTACTTGGCAACAGTTCCTTAGCTTAGGTTTTCATGCTGTGCATATCAAATAAAATTGTAATTGTTATTTTATAGCATTTAAAAGTTTACATACAAAAAAAGGTTCAAGTGCAGGGGGAGGACTCATGAGAAGGGCACTGGAGGTGCAGGTGAGACTATGGACAGGTCTGGAAGAGGAATAAAAACAATTAAACTTATGAAAATGTGCAAAACTGTCAAACAATTTTAAATAATTGGAAAAATATATAAATTAAAACAAACTGATTCAAAAAAACAGTCTACAAAGTAATTCCATATACATGATCTCATTTGATATTGTAGGCTCCATGAAATGGGGTAAGAGGAATATTTTTATAGTAGCTATGGAGCAAAACTTTGAATCTGAAAGGACTCATCCAAAGCCACAAGTAATACCAAGTGAAACCAGTACTTAATCCTATACCTTCTGCCTTTCTTACACAAATGCCACCCATTACACAGCATGCAGTCAAAACAAATCCATAACCTGCCTTTTGTAAAAATGTGTCACCCACTATATAGCTTGTCTTAAAAACAAACCCATAATCTATACTTCTTAATAAACAGGTGTCTTCCCACCAACCGCCATCCTCCCTTGATCAACAGGAAGGTTTTTGTTGTGCTCTATGATTTTATTTGACTAAGTCTTCAAGGGAACAGATTTTATCTGAGAGGGGAAAAACCTGGAAAAAAAATCTAACATGATTAGGCCAATCCTTATTTCCTCCATGGTTTACTATCACCTCTATGAAATGTTATTATGCATTTATCTAGAGCTATAATTATGAAAACACAGCATTTTCCTACTATCTATCTATTTAAAAATGAACTTAAAGCTTGGGAAAAGGTTCAGCTGATAAAATGCCTGCTGTGCAAGCATGGCGACCTGTGTTTGGATCCCTGAATACCACATGAAGATCAACAGTTTTGAAGCACATCTGTAACCTTAGTGCTAGAGTTAGTGGGGCTTAGGGAAGACAAAAGGATTCCTTGCACTCACTGACCAGATAGTTTATCCAACAAGCTCCAGATTCTGTGAAAAACCCTTTTCCAAAATAAGGTGGAGAGAGAACCCCCCCCCCAAAAAAAAACGGTGTGGTGTGACAATGGTCTATACCCTGTAACTTGTATTTTAAATAAAACACTGATGGCCAGTAGCCAGGCAGGAAGTATAGGTGGGGTGACCAGGCAGGAAGTAGAGGCAGGGTGATGAGAATTCTGGGAAGAGGAAAGATTCAGTCTGCAGTTGTCAACCAGACAGAGAAGAAGCCAGACACAGAGCAAGCAAGATGTGACTGCCTTGCTGAAAAAGGTACCAAGCCACGTGGCTAACACAGACAAGAATTATGAGCTAATATGAGATTTAAGAGTTAATAAGAAGCCTGAGCTAATAGGCCAATCAGTTTATAATTAATGTAGACCCCTGTGTATTTCTTTGGGACTGAACAACTGCAGGACCATGTGGGACAGAAATCCTCAGTCAACAGAAAATCTTCAGAGTTGACCTCTGTCCCTCAGACTCATGTGTACACAAATATATGCATGTACACATATAAAAATCAGACATAAGGTACAGTGTAAACAATTTGAAATCTAGTCAGTCTTAATTTTACAAAAATAATTCTAACATTGTTTCACAGAAGATATCATTTCAACTTAGATTAGAATATATTTCTTACGATAATTTTGAAATGTTCACCAAAGTGTCTAGACATCATAGACAGTACACATTTCTCACAGATTTGTTATTAAATCTGTTCTTTTACATTGTCATGCAAGTATGCATTCTGATAATTCCCACACCCCTATCCCAGCCTCCTCTACCCTCTTTTGTCTCTCTCCTTCCCTTTCAATCCTGCCTCCACTTACCAGTCCATTTTCTATATTCATTACTTTGGGGTTTGTTTTGTGACCCATTTAGTTTAACTAGGGCCATCTATGTGAGCATTATCCATTAAAGCCTGGTGGGATCACTAGTGGGTTCACAGCTAAAGGTAATGCTCCCTTTCCATGAATATATCAGTAGCAACTAGTTAAGTATTAAAGAGTCCAGGCCCCAGAGTCCCCTCTCAAACCATCTTAGATACTTTTATAGTAATGTCTTCCTTGTTCTGAATTATCATCCCTTATGAAATGTTCTCCAAATTTGTACTCAAAGTTGTTGCTTGGGTAGGATGTAATACTAATTACAATCCTCACAGTGTTATAACTTTTATGTTTCCAAGAAAAAGAACTTCCCAAGATTTAAGATTTTAAAAAAATTCTTATGTCATCTCAATTAATTATATGCATATAGGATTAATTAGGTCTTTCCTCATGTTGAGGTCTGAATGTACCTCTCAAGCTTATGCTTGAAACTTAATCCTCGACCCCAGCTAAGACCCTAAGCAATAGAGGAGAGGGTGTCTGAACTGACCTTCCCCTGTAGTCAGACTGATGACTATCTTAAATATCACCAGAGAACCTTCATTCAACAACAGATGGGAACAGAGGCAATGACCCACATCGGAGCACTGGACAGAACTCCCAAGATCCATTTGAAGAGTGGAAGGAGTGAGAGTATGAGCAAGGAATTCAAGACCATGAGGGGGTCATCCACTGAGACAGTTTGCTTGAGCTAATGGTAGCTCACCAACTCCAACTGGACTGGGAGTGAACGAGCATGGGAACAACCCAGCTCCTCTGAAGGGGGTTGACAGTTGGGGCAGACTAAGGGCCCACTGATAGTGGCACTGGGATGTGTCTCTACTGCAGATACCAGCTTCATGGGATCCTATTCTCTTTGGATGTAAACCTTACTCAACCTAGTTGTAGGAGGAAGGGCCTTGGACTTTCCACAGGGCAGGGTGCATGGCACTCCCTTAGGGTTGGTGGGGTGGGGTGGGAGGGTCTGTGAAGGGAGAGGGAGGGGACTGAGAGGAGGGAGAGTGTGGAAATGTGGATTGGTATTCTTTTAAGTAATGATAAAAACATTTACATAAAAAAGAAACTTGATCCTCAGTGCAGTAGTGTTGGGTGATTGGAGCTTTAGGAGGTAATTGGGTCTCTGCCCTCATGAATGACTAATAGGCTATCTTAGAAGATAAGACTTTGTTATAAAACCAAGCATTCGTGATGAGCTTGCTCTGTCTTTCCACCAAGGCCCTCTGACATGTTGTCATGTAGGAAAAGTGTTTTCATGAGATATGAGCAGACATGGGTGTCATGCTCTGGGACTTTATTGCCTTAACATCTCTCTGCCTGGGCAGGCTGGCTTCAAACTACTCAGTAACCCTGACTGTTTTCATAATGGATATCCTCATGCCTCAGCTGCAGTAGCACTGAGTAAAGCATGCACCGTGCCCAGGAAATGACTTTTTCTCTTTATAAAATATTCAGTCTGTGGTATTCAGCGATAACAATAAAAAACAGGCATCACAGGAGAATCAAGTTCAATAAATATGTTACAGTTGGTTTTATTTTACATGGCTTTTGGTTTCTGTGAATTGCGACCCTCTTTATTTGGAAGTCTGTGCTAACCTTTTAGGCTTGGGTCAGTTTCCACAGGTTCATCCTCAGTTTGCTGAGTACCTTGCTTCAGGATCTCTGACCTGGTTTTATGCCATAGTCAGTTAATGCTTACTTCTTCAGTGTTTGTTTCATGTTGTGCGCTGGTGTATGACAGAGAAGGAAAGATCTTTAGATTACAAATGTTTCCTCTGTAGGAGTTAGTTGTTCTTCCTTCTTATTGCATCCGGTGAACTTGCATCTGCTATGTTGTCTTCCTGCACCCTGTGAATGTGCATCTGCTATATTGTGGAGCCAAACTCAGAGACAGGGTTTAAGGATGTGTTTTGCAATGACAGTTCGGTGATCTCTTAACTGAGAAATGAAAATAGATGTAAACAACATCAGAATATTCTGACTGTTTTTTTGCAGCTAAGGTACTTCAAATATCTCAGATCAACATCTTGCAAGAGAAGTAAGCAGAAGCATTGGGAATTAAGTTGTTAGGATATAGAATTCTTTGACTATCAGGAAATCAAATGGCAGACTTGTCGGCCTGGCAACAAGATGTCAACATGACACTGAGTTGACTCTAGCCATCGTCTTAATCTGCAATTAAAAGTCCCATTGAGGGGTTGGGGAAATGACTTAGCACTGACTCTTTTTCCAGAAAACCCAAGTTCATTTCCCAGGAGCTCACAAATATCTGCAACTCCAGTTCCAGGAGGGGTTAGCAACTTCATCTGACATCCATGGGCACTGCACACAAGTGGTGCATGGACATATAAGCAAAACACTCATAAATGTAAAACAAAAATAATTTTAAGAGAAAATTTAAATCTCTATAACGTCTTCTTTCATTCAGCCAAAAGCTGTACCTGAACGATACACATGTAAGACCTGCTATTTGCTGGATTATAGAAAAGGTCCTTGGCAAAGCCAATGTGCTTGGATCATTCTGTGTTTTAAAACTCTCATATTTAATTAGAAAAAGTCTCTGAGAGGAAAATGAATGCAGGGCTTTCGTAAACATAATGTGACTTAATTTCAACTCTGATAGCACAAACCCAAAAATGCAAGTGTCAGTTGTGGCTACTCTATGTTCCGTATCATATAAAGAAACTAATTTCAGCAAACTAAAAAGAATATTAACAGAATCACCACTACCATTATAGATACTTTAGACTAGCAACCTATATCGATTTTTAAAAGCTTTTTGAAAGAGAATAATATTCTCTAATATCTCAGGATATTAGAGACAGAAATTTAAGGCTAAGCCATAAACACAGGTTGTAATTACAAGGTACTATTACTAAAAGATGACTATTCTAGAAATAATTACCTTTATGAGACAAAAGAAATCACAGGAAAGTATGAAATTTAATTAAATGTCTGAATAGTCTCACAAATGTGAGGAAGGTAATAGTGAAATTTAAACTCTATAAGCATACCTAGATATTCCTGCATGATTTTTACCACAAAGACTTTATTTATGAATCATGAGTATACCTTATTTGATCATTCAGGATCAAATTGGCCTAACTATATCAATGGAGGGTACAAAATGTTCTAGAATGAACTCCAGTGAGCTTTGCCCATTGTTACGCATATATATTGCAGAAATGAAAGTCTGGCTTGCTTCTGAAGGTAACCAATAATGACAGTGTAGCATCTTCCTGTTCCTACATCACTGTGAGGGAAACCAGATGCCACGTTATGAGGATGTTTAAACAACCTTGTCAGTGGTACAGCAGGAGAGAAACTGATTCTACTTGTCAAGAACCGGTGTTAACTGGCAAACCATGTAAGTCAGCTCCTCTGCATAGACCTTCCAGCTTCTGATATGTTTTAATTGACAATTCCTAGCTCACCTCTTGATGTTAGCCCAAGGAGAGAGCATATCCCTAATCTACTTTATAACTTCCAGAAACCATAGAAGTTTGTAAATGTTTTGTTTTAAGAAGTTATTTTGGACTATTTTGCACCAATTTAAGACTTACACTCAAACAAATCAGTAGGATTAATACTCCTCTCAAATCTAAATTTGTTTTGGCTAAGACTCTCCCAGATAATTTGTGGAGTGAAGAGGTATAAAGAACTGAAAAGGATTGAAGGAAAAAGTGAGGCAAGGAAACATCAGTTCCTACTTCACTGTACTATCTTGGTCCTAGTGACTTGAAGTGGAGCATCCTGATAGGTGCTGTGATTTTCTCATACTTTGCATTATGAATGGAACTGTTGAGAACACCTGAATTGCACCAATGCACGGTTTTTATGTTAGGAAAAATAATAAGCATAAAGAGTGTCAAGTTTTTTTTTCTGGTCTGTGAATTACTACTATGCCATTAGGTAATTTGGAGATTAAAGGACAAATGTGTTGCTAAATATGTAACAACTGTACATTGCAAATGGTTGAGCAGAGCAAAATAAGACAGAATGGGTTGGCACCTAAAATTTGGGAGGTCTTACCCACCGGGAGCTCATCTCTCATCCCAAAGCTTTTGCTCATCACGTGGGATGAAGGTAGAATACTTGAAGAGTTATAAGATGATGCAGAGGCTAGGAAATGTCACGACTGTGGGCACAACAGGCTTTGGGGAGTGACGGGGTTTATGGAGTGGAGAATCAAACAGAAGATGCCAAAAAAAGGAATTTTGAAAGGTGACACAGATTTTGTTTTAGAGTTATGCGCCAAAGAGGCATGAGCTGGGGTGGACCTTTAAGGAAATTTAAGAGTGTAGACATGACTTAGAATGGAATTTCATTGGAACATGGGTACTTGACAAGAAAAAGCTTCCTGATATATATAAAGAAAAGAAGTGCAGTTGAGATCCTACACAAAGGCCTTGGGTTGGCACAGAACAGATTCTATACACATATAGCATACTTTGCGAAAGTCTTCCAAGAACAGAGCACCTGGGTGGTGCTTAGAGAGGGAACAGCTGAGCTTTCAGGTATTCACAATACCAAGCAGAGATCAGTTCTGTGGGTAAGAGCAAGCTTTGTTGTGTTTTAAACAAATTAATGTTGAAAAACAGCATTTCAATAGGAAAGCATGTTAAATTGATTAAGCACATCAATAAAACAAACAGCTATGATTTAGTATGTGAGGAAAGCAAACACTTCTTCCACACATCTGGTAACTTCTTCAAGAAAAAGAATCCAGCTGTTATATTTTGGGGTGTTCAACTCCTTGGCAGAATTGATGGAATATAGTTGGCATTTGATAAATATTTACTCAATGGAAAAATAAAGTTAGAGTAATTCTGGTGGTCAAGTTATGAGATTCATTATTTTGGTCCCTTGAGAATCTTGCAACTCACAAGACTTTTGCTTTGGGCTTTGGGCTGGTTTGATTTGCTGTTGTCACAGCTGCTGGACAAGTCCCAGCAGAATAAACAATGACTTCTCCTTGCACTCTAGCCTGGGATTGTTCACATGGAACTGGAAAATCTCTCTAGTGCCATCCAGATTTGCAAATACCTCTATGGAGTTTGCTCCATTTTGCAAGTCAAATACCCAAAGATTTCCCCACTGTCCCTTAGCTAGCGAAGTGAAGAATTGGGCTTCAACACTAACATGTTAGCTGCAACCCGGATCTCTTTCCACCCTGCATGTTTACCAATAAACCTGTACCAGCCATGCACCTGGTTTCCAGACTATGGAATATTTGTGCAATGTATGAAAAGAACAACTATTTTGACCATGCTTAAAATTACTAAGTATGTCAATAAGTTGGACCACTAGCTGAATGTCCTGGGAATTGATATTTTATTTGTTACCTAGATATTGCAGCTGTATTTTTTTTTGTCTTTTGACATGCTTTTTGAGTTTAATTGAAGAGCAAATTAAGGAAAAAAGAAACAAGAAAGACTTCACTACTGTTATTCTGGTAGCCATTCCTTCATCCACTCTCTGTTCCTGACAACCCACTAAAGGGGGACTTTCAAATGACTTTGACTGTCTTTGTAGCCCCTGATGCACGTCCCCTAAGGCCTTCAGTTCCTTAGCATTTATCCTCTGGCTTCTCACTGCATATGGTGGAAAGTTTGGAGTACATGACAGTGTGAGTCTTTCTCTGGTCCTTCTTAGTCTCAGCAACACAGGTTTAGCAACATCTGTGATCAAGGCTCCATCAGTACTAGTTCTCAGGCCCACACCTCTAGCTCTTGTGGAACCTGATATACTGTCTCTATCCCCTCTATTTTTCAACCTGCGGGAAGAAACAGCTTTCTGTTATCCTTAAACTCAGAGCCTTAATCTCACTTTCTGCTTCCCTTAAGCAGCTAATAATTCTCTCTCTCTCTCTCTCTCTCTCTCTCTCTCTCTCTCTCTCTCTCTCTCTCTCTGTGTGTGTGTGTGTGTGTGTGTGTGTGTTTGTGTTTTAATCTCCTTAATTCTTTTCTAACACCTGTGCTTTATAAGCCTTTTATTTTCCTTACAGGATCTCCCCTGGTGGGACACAATAAGGAAAATACTCTTTCCAAAGCAATGCATAAAAATGAAAGAGAGAAAGAGAGAATGAAAGAAAAAGTGAGGAACGGAGGGAGGGAGGGAGGAAGGAAGGAAGGAAAGGAAGGAGGAATTTTCACATCAGAGATTCTTAAATTTAGCAGTATTGGGATTTGAAGGTAGAAAGTTCTATGTTACAAGAGGTTGTCTTGTGCATTGTGGGACACTTAATAATATCCGCCCTCAATTCAACACCCCAAGCACAGTCCTACGTATATGCTTACTTATCTCATTTCTGCAACAAAATAGCTGGGGAAAGTAACGTAAGAGTTTACCACAGGTCCAAGGTATGTTCCTCCATAGCAGGGTAGTCCATGGCAGGACCTTGAGGAAGCTGGTCACCTAGAATCCACAGTCCAAAGTTAGGAGGCAGAGTGATGAATCACTCAGGTCCCACTTGTGTTTTGTTGTGTCTGGATGTTAGGATGGGTCTACCCATGTCAACTAACCCAATCTAAATAAGTCCTGGCAGACATAGCCATAGATAATTTAATCTAGATAATCTTTCAGAGTCATACCCAGAGGCTTCTCTACTAGATGATTCTAAATCCTATGAAGTTCATAGTGTTAACTATGATATAACCCCTCCCCACGTTGTGACAATTAAGTCTGTCATCAAACTGATAACTTACTTTTACGACAATACTATCCCAAGTTAAGAAGCATCCTACATTATATTAATCTTATGTCTTACAGATACGTTCATGTCTATATCACACTTATCTCACAGCTTGTATTTGTATCAGTCACTACAATTCATTTTTCATACACAGGAACTCAATTAAATTTCACATATATAAGCATTACATGAGATCAGTGGTCAGAGTTACAAGGTGCCTTCAAGAGTAATGACTGTAAATTAATAAATACATGGCTAATGACTGGGGAAATTGAAATGAATTTAGCTGTTGGCCTACAAGTCTCCTTTTCCAGTGGTTCTCCATCTCATTGCCCACTAACAGATGACCATACATAGATAGAGCTTTGGTTGTCACATGTGTGGAGTGTATTCTTACCAGTTATTGGGCAAATGTCAAGAATGTTATTCTATCATTTGTTCTATACAGCACAGAAACATAATCCATAGCAGAATTATCAGCCCCAGATGCCAATAATGTCACAGTTGAAACATCCTGATTTCCCCCGTTAAGCTCTGCTATCTCCACAAACTGTTATTTTCTCACCCTTTCTGACCCTCATGTAGCATTTTCCTTTGCACTCATAGAGATAAAATGAAGTCACAAATTTAAAGTAGCTCAGACTTAAAAGTGTTTAAATCATTCTAAGCTTATTTTTAAAACTATAACATTTCTGCCTCTGTCTTCTATTGTCTTTGTTTTCTTCTCTTTTGTCTCTGTCAATACAAAGTTAAGCAAGAATTTTTCCCTAGTTTTAATTGGAAAGCAGTCTTGAAAGCACTATTTGGAAGGCAGTGTCTCATGGATGATAGAAGACAGAGGAAGCATTGGTAACCACTCTGGGTCCTACTGCTTAATAATGTATTAAAGATAAATTTTAAAAAAACATTTTTGAACAGCTATAAAAACTCTACCTATTTTTGTTCCTGACCATGAATAGTTTGAACAGTAGAGAATTCAAGCAAAATGATTCCAGCAGTGCAATTTTAGGTTTCACTCAGCTAATAAGGCAGGCATGTGGATTTTGTTTGTTTGTTTGCAAACAAGGAATCCTTCAGTGGGACTTAAAAAGCATGCAAATAAAAGATTTAAAAAAAAAAGAAAGAAACAGGGAATGTATATTATGATAAGATAAGTGTGGTACTTTAAATAAGTAAGGCCCCATAGCCTCAATGTTTGAATGCTTGGCCCATAGGGAGTGGCACTATTGGGAAGTGTGGCCTACTTGGAGTAGGAGTGGCCTTGCTGGAGGAAAGGTGTCACTGCTAGGGCTGGCTTTGAAGTCTCAGAAGCTCAATATAGTCTTCCTGCTGTTGCCTGCAGATCAAGAGGTAGAACTCTCAGCCACTTCTCCAGTACCTTCAGGATGCCATGTTTCCTGCCACTAAATGTTTTCCTTTATAATAGTTGGCATGATGTCTCTTCACAGCAATAGAAACCCTAACTAAGACAATAAGAAAAACAAAGGTATTTATTGTCAAAATCCCTTTACTATTATTTTAGCAGATCAGGTTGCCAATTAATTATAAACTCTATTACTTTCATTTTCCATTTTACTGTCGATATTAATCCAGAGGAGCACTGATTTGGAGGGGTGTGCACTTTTATGCATTTATATCATATGTGTTGATTTCTGGAAAGATGGCCCGCATCAAATATTGAAGAGCCACATCAGCTAGAAAGAACTCTCCTGCTCCTTCTTTAGAGTTGCAGCCTCTACCAACTCCAGACCTCCAGTAGTCCAAAGTCTGCTCATTTATTGAGTCATCAGACTTTTGCCTTTCCAATCATGGCATAAAAACTGCATCCTGGAGTAAATAACCTCTTGTATTTGAGACTTGGTTATAATATAGCACCTTTGTGATTTTTTTCCTTCCTGCTGTCTGGATGATTAATTACTTCTTGTGAACAACATTACTTTTCTAAGTCTACCACAGCTTTGTCTATTAACTGAAAGTATTTTTTTGCTGTTTATAAATGATAGATGGAGGGTTTCCAATTTACTAATGATCATAGATATGGTTGCTATAAAATTCAGTACATATCACATCTTTTTGTATGAATGTTCATCTTAATCTTTGAACAAGTCTCGAGAGTGCTAGATTACATGGTAAATATGTTGCTTACCTTTTAAATTATTTATTCTTGAAGTTATAATGTAATCACATTAGTTTCCCCTTCAAATCCTACCATTTACCTCTCCTTGCTCTCTTTCAAATTCATGGCCTTTTTTTAAATAATTGCTTTATATGCATACATGTATATCTATATACTTATACTCCTAAACATAACCTGCTTGACTAGAATAACGTTAGTTGTGTGTATGTTTCATAACTTTTAAAGCAACTTTTCAACTGAGTTTTATGGTTGCTGATCACTGTTGACAACATGTCAGTGTTTAGAATGTTCTGTATCCTACGTAGCACTTAATAAATTCATAATGCTCTATTTCATCCATTCTAGCAGAGAAGTGGTTTTGTATAAATATGATTAAGCCTTTTCGCTTCACTTTAGGGTGATTTTAAACTTAAATAAAAATTAAATCCAGTCAAGAATGGTTGTATAAACCTCATTATCAGTTTTCTATGTTCATAGCATTCCATATTAGTTTGATATATTTTATCACAACCAATAAACAAGATTTTAACATTTCTTAGTTACTGTTCTCCTGCTATGAAGAGACTTCATGACCAAGGCAATTCTTATGAAAGGAAGCATTTAACTGGGGACTTGCTTACAGTTCTGGAGGTGTAATTCATTATCATCATGGCAGGGACCATATTGCCATGCGTAGTGTTGAAGCAATAGCTAAGAGATACATCCTGATTCATAGGTAGAGAGAGTGACGCAGAGTTTGGCATGGGCTTTTGAAAGCCCACCCCTAGTGACACATTTCCTCTAACAAGGCCACACTTCCTAATTCTCCTAATCCTTTCAAATAGTGGCATCCTCTGGTATTAAGCATTCTAATATATGAGCCTATGGGGGAGCATTTTTATTCAAACTACCACATGACACATTATTGTTAACTATTTATACTTCTATAGTTTCTTAATTATCATCTACAAGTCTATTCCAATATCCCACTTGTGATTACCCATTGCATATAGTTAGCCAACATTCTGAGACACTTTTATTTTCTATCGCTCTCTCTCTCTCTCTAGTATATATGCACAGTTTTTCATTTTTCTTATTTCTTTATGGCATTGAAAGCTTTTAGGGGCATTGTTCAGATATTTTATAGATGGTTCTCTGGTGGGATTTGTATAATGTCTTCTCATAATTAGACTCTGGCTATGGAGTTTGGCAAGAAAGGCATCAGTACCATTTTTATCACATCAAAGCAAGAGGACACACCACCACCTTGTTGTCCACCTAGACCAGTTTGCTCAGGTCATATTTCTTAGGTTTCTTCACTGTTGAATTACAAGATATTTTTCCATACTATGCACTTCAGAAAAAATTCACTGTTTAAGACACACAAAAGCACTACGTAATTATTTCCAGTGTTTACCTTCTTGAAGGGTAAGAGCATAAATTATTTAGAATTTTTCTGCATAAAACATTTTTCTATTCTTCCCTACTTAGTTATTCATTGGGTAATTTGCATAAGGATGAATTTGCAAATGTTTATCTTTTATTTAGAGTTAGCATGAGAGGCATCTTTGTTTATTTTATTACTCCAAATTTTTCTCTTTGGTCAGTTGGAGTGCTTTCAGCGGTCATTTTGATGTTATGTTTGGTTTTCTGGGCTCAGCACCTCTTGACTTCTTGTCACAAGATGTTTAAGAATCATAATGTGCTGGATGGAGCTAGAAAACATCATTTTGAGTGAGATAACCCAGACCCAGAAAGATAATTATCACATGTACTCACTCATAAGTGGTTTTTAAGCATAAAGCAAAGAAAACCAGCCCACAAATCACAACCCCAAAGAACGTAAACAACAATGAGGACCCTAAACGAGACATACATAGAGCTAATCTACATGGGAAGTAGAAAAAGACAAGATCTCCTGAGTAAATTGGGAGCATGGGAACCTTGGGAGAGGGTTAAAGGGGAGGGAAGAGGCAGGGAAGGGAGCAGAGATAAATGTAGAGCTCAATAAAAAAAAAGGAATCATAATTTGCATTTCTTGCCACAGCTATTTCTCCATAGAAGCTTGGTTTCCTTCAATGAAGGGCAATATTAGAAATTATGATTGGGATGATGACTCACTGCTCCTGGGACCAATAGCTTCTAAGCTCTCCTGCTGACAGACAAAAGAAAAGTATGCCTGTAATAAACCACCTATATACACATATCCATGAAATATTCCATAAGTAATTATCTTCATATTCTGCCAAGTATGAATTCATGTTGATATTTCAAAAGTTGATTCATTACCTCCCATGCCATCATCTCCTCCTCCCTTGTCTTTCCATAACCTCCCATTCCAGCAGGCAGCAATACTGTTTCCAAATGTCTAGTGGCATTTACTTCATCGTTCACTTCCTGGGGGTAGAGGTTAGCTTATGCATTTGTACTACAGTTAGGTTGTTTTCACAGGTTGTACTACAGTTAGGTTGTTTTCACAGGTTTTATATTCTAGCTTGGAACTCTCTAGAACTCTAAACCATTTTTATTTGCTTCTTTCTTTGTGTTGTAATCTTCAATACCTTTTGATAAATACATAAGCTATCACTGCTCTATTATAAAGAAGAACTTCAGTGACATTGTAATCCATTGTACTGTTAGCCCCCTTCCTTCTAATCCCCAGTAAACACAGACATCTTAATCATTCCTACAGTTCTGCCCGTCTAAAGGGAAATCTAGGGTATGTATGTCTTTCAGAATACTTTTATTTTTATCTAGTAAAATAAATTAAAATTAATCTAAATTCCAATGAGGTTTTATAGTTTATTTCCCCTTCTCTAATTTCCTTGTAATGAATCTGTCTTTGATTATTTATCTTTTTACCATGAAAGAGCCTTTTAACTATTTCTAATTTTTGATAGTAGTGAATATAGCTACCATAAATATACCATGAAGGTTTTGTGTCTTACATATTTACAAAGCAGCTGGATAAATACTTAAAAGGAATTGCTGGCATATAAGATTAAATTTAACTTTAGAAGAAACTTATCCATCTTCCAAAATGTATTTACATTCCCACCAATGATGAATGTAGGTTTCTTTTAAGTTCAGTATCTTCACCAGAATTTGGTGTCTTAATTGTTTTGGATTTTGTACTCTGAATTCTCATGGGATTTCCAATTCTTCCCTCTATCCATGATTGTCATTCTTTCCACTGCCTCATATACCTATCTAACTAATATGTTGTTAGCAATTTTGCTTCAACTAGATTCTTTAAAAACAATATACTTACTAAGAGAAATTAAGATTTCACGTTATCTTCCTTTATTTCTTCTCTGGTGTTCTTCCTTTTCTTACATAGATCTTAGTTTTATAACTACATTCCTTGGGGGTTGAAGAATGTATTTCTAACATTTCTTGCAGGGAAAGTCTGCTGGTGATAAATTTCCTACTTTGATTGTCTAATAAATCTTCATTTATTTATTTAGTTCTTACTTTTGATCAATAATTTTACAAGATCCAAGATTTTAAGTTGCTATTCTTTCAATATTTCTCACTCAGTTTGAATTTTATTTCAGATTTCTAATAAGAAGTTAACTCTATGTTTACATCATCTCCATCCCCTCCAATTCTTCCTATGACTACCACCCTCTCAAATTTATGACCTATTCTTCTTTAAAAACACATACACACGCACACACACACACACTCCAATTAGTGTTGCTCATATGTATATGTTTAAGGCTAACCACTTGAAATTTGATAACCTAATGTCAATTGGTATTGTCGTTGTTCGGGTCTTGTTTAGACAATCATAATTTTGGGAGCTCATGTGTACAGTCCCTGCCACAACTAGAAGACAGTATCTCACAGCAGATATTGTGGTTCTTTGTCACTTAGAACCTTCTTGCCACCTGTTCTGCAATGTTCCCTGTATCTTAAGTATAGGAATTGTATTTCAGACCCATGAATGGATTTTTTCCAGTTGTAGTTTTCTTTGATGATTTCCATCTGCTGCTGCTACTCCAAAAAGACGTTTCCTTGATTAGGAGTGAAAGCTATAGTTCTCTATGGATATAACAGTAGTTTTTAGAATGCAGTTGGGAATTGAACTGCTTTAGGAATCTGGCAATAGTAGATCGTCCTCAAGGGTCTATGACCTCACCCACCATGAATAGTTAGCTAAGTAGACTGTGCTTTAACTATTTCTTCTTTTCCTTTTTTAATTGCCTTCCTTCTTGTATTGTGAGTCCTGTCTTTAGATACTACTTCACAGTTTTTGGTAGTTTTTCTTTGTTTGTTGTATTTTGTTTTGTTGTGCTGTAATTTGTTTTGGTTGGCACACTTTTTTTTTTCTACATTCCAGTTTAGGAAACTTCTCCTAAACTATCTTTAAATCAGTGATTCTCCCACCTCTGGCTATCTCATTCATAACAAAGTCATTCTTCAATATGTTGTGCTTTTGCTTTCCAGAATATTGTTTAGATTTTTATTAACAGTTTCTGTCTCTCTGATACATTGCCCATGTGTTCTTATGTCACATATGTACCCCATAGAGTCTTAATATCTTATCTATATTTATATATGTTTTAATGTTTATTTTTGTAACCCTATCTTTCAGTAGAAAGTTATATAATGGAAACCTAAAACAAAGTCAACAGAAATAATAGGTTATTTCTTTTTAGGAACCACAATGCATATGTGTAACATGAGGGGCCTGCTTGTCAGGGTTTCTGTCCTGCCCAGGTCCTACAGCCATTTAGCCCCAAAGAAAATCACACAGAGGTCTCCATAAGATTATAAGCTGATTGGCCCATTAGCTCAGGCTTCTTATTAGCTCTTGTAGCTTATATTAACCCATTATTCTTATTTATATTAGCCACATGGCTCAGTACCTTATTCGGCGGGGCAGGTCATATCCTGCTTCTTTGGTGGTCTGGGCAGGACTGCAGAAGGAACTTCCTTCTTCCCAGAATACTCCTGTTCTCCTTGCCCCACCTCTGGTTTTCCCGCCTATACTTCCTGCCTGGCTAATGGCCAGTCAGCGTTTATTTAAATCATGATTGACAGAATACAGACAATTCTCCCACACCACATATGCTTTGTTTGAACATTTTCTAGTAGTGGAAATAATGCCAACAGTAGCCACATTAATAGAGCGCTGGTTGTTCTTCCTTGTGACCAGGGTGGAATTCCCAGTATCCACACGATAGCTTATAACCTTCTGTAACTCCAGTTTTAGTGGAAATAATGCACTCTTTTAACCCCAGCAGGCATCAGTCAACATACAGGTAGGCAAAGTACTCACCCACATAGATAATATAAATCTTTAAAAAGTTTTTTAGAGGTAAAAGGATGGGGATAATTTTAGAAATTCTCCATGCATATTTCAGAATCTTAGCGTATAGCATGCAAACTACAAACATGAGATCAATGGCTTAAAAATGGTTATCACTGTTAGCCCTGCTCACTCTAGTGTGGTTGAGCCATGATATTCAAACAGCTATAGCAATAAGGTTTCTAGAAGTAATTACATTGTTTCTGTAGATTCTTGACAGCCCTGCCACATGGACCCCAAGCCAGAAAAGATGTTTCTTTTCACCTAATATCTTTTAATGATCATGCCCTGTTTGTTCCTAGCAACTATTGTTTTCTGACAAAAAAACAAAGCTTTTAGCCTTCATCCCTGACCACTCCCATTTTGCTTTATAGCTAGCTACCAGTTTGGAAGGGACAGTGGGTTCTATTGTTATAGACAACTCTCTCTGCAGACTTTTCCCCAAATAAAGGCTACAGAGTCTCAAATATCTTTGTGTTACCTTCCCTTTTTTCTCTCTGATCTAGCAATGATTTCAATTAGAAAAATCAGAGTTCTCTGGAAATTTTCAATTTCGAATCTAAGACTTAAACTTCATGACAACCTCCTAACTCAAGAATTTAATTGTATATATATGGTAGCTAAAATTATTTCCAGTTTTTAGGAGATACAACAGACATTTGATGCTACAATGATCTTTGAGCTATTGAAACTTTAGATTGCAATTCCCATCCTCTAGTAGCACTAGAATGTAAATATCAGCTTTGCCAGGTCTCATAATTAAACTGCTATATGAAAATGTGAAGGTATCTGGGTTTTATTCTATGTTGCAGCTCTAGCCCTAGGTGGAGACCTGGCAGTCAAAGCCACCCAAAAGGAGACTGGAGGGAACATTATCCCTTTAATGAGATAATGTACTTCTCCTTACAGAAGGCTCTTCTAGGTGAAGATGCTTGCAGCCTCTTGCAAAGAACACTATGATACTGATCAGCCCACTTTCTCAGGAAAAAAAAAAACTATGCATGCCTACCCTGGCTGTAACTAGACATTTCTTTGGAGCATCAACCAGCTCCAGCTCCGAAATAAAAACATGACATGGAGACTTATTATGAGTTATGAATGCTTGATTTTAGCTTAGGCATCCCACTAGCTCTTTTAACTTAATTTAACCTTTGTCTATTCATCTATATTTTACCTTGGAGCTTTTTACCTTTCTTTCATTCTGTATATCCTGTTCTCCTGCTTCCTCCATGCCTGGCTGGCTGGCCCCTGGCATCTCTCTGTCCTCTCTTTTCTTTCTCCTTCTCTTTTCACCTGAGCCTAAATTCCTCCTCCTACTTACTCTCTCTGCTCAAGAGTTCTGTCTATTCTTCTTCTCTCACTATTGGCCATTCAGCTTTTCATTAGACCAATGAGTTACCTTAGGCAGGCAAGCTAAAACAGCAACACATCTTTACATAGTCAGACAAATATTCTGTAACATAAACAAATGCAACACATCTTTGCATAGTTAAATATTCTGCAACACCTGGCATTCTGGGCTCTTTCAGTCTTTCCTTTTCCTTTATGATTTGTATATATTAATTAATATTTTATTAACTCTTATTTTATTAACAAAATACTGTATTTTGATCATATCCAACCCTCTGTCAGCTTTTCCCAGATCAACCCCAACTCACTGAAATTTGAGTTCTTTTCTTTTAACCCACCAAGTCCAAATTGTCTTTCAACTATTTTGGGGTGTGAAATCCTCTGTGGAGTATAATTGGCCCAACAGAGGCAACACCATTAAAAAAGATTGACTCTTTCTTTCTCTTTCTCCCAGCAACTGTCAAATGCCAATTGCTCTTCAGCTATGGGCGAGACTTTCTAAACCTTTTCCCTTCCTGCTTGATGAGATTTTGTCTGTCTTGATCTTGTACAGGTCTTGTTTGCACTATCATTGTTTTTCACTCTTTCTCTGAAGCTCCTACCTCTTTTGACAATGTAGTTGCTTGTTAGCTTCATTGCAAATGGCTTGGCTCTCCCTCTTTTTCTTCTCCATCTTTTTCCTTCTGCTATCAATATCTTTCCTTTTTTGTTTTTCTTTTCAAGAAAATTGTTGAGATTCCTTTTGAGTCTGCTCCCAAATCCTTTTATTAATGATACTAATAACATAAAAAGGAAATCTGTTTCCCCACTGTTTTTTCTGATGTGCAGAAATAGGTTGCTTTATTCTAGTTTGTGGTGGTAATTTGTTTGTGCTTTAACAAATAAAGTTTGCCTGATGAATAAAGTGTGGAGCTACCCACATTAGTTAACCATAGAGGCCAGGCAATGGAGGCTCACACCTTTAATCCCAGCACTCGGGAGACAGAGGCAGATGGATCTCTGTGAGTTCAAGGCCACCCTGGACTTCATAAGATCAAATCAGTCTAAAAGAGAAACAGAACCAAGCAGTGGTAGCTCACACCTTTAATCCCAGCAGTAGGGAGGTAGAGACTGGAAGTGCTATGACTGGATGGAGAAAGGAATATAAAGCAGGAAGAGACAGGAGTTCACGATTCAGTCTGAGGTTTCATGGAAATGGCATTCAGTTTGAGAACTTGTAGAGACAGGATACCCCATTCCGTTTGAGGATTTCATAGCAGTAAACACTAGGGGCCGGCTGTTCTGCTTCTCTGATATTTCAGTTTTCACCCCCTAATAACTGACTCTGTTTTTTTATTATTAAGACCACTTAGAATTCGTGTAACATCTATAAGGCAGGAGAACACAGGGGCTTATGGCACAGCATTCAGTCTGAGGATTTGTGGAGATAAGATCTTGCCCACTTTGGTCTGAGGATTCAGTAGAAGTAAAAGGTCTCTCTAATGGCTGGTTCCTTTATTTCTCCAATCTTTCCACATTTCCCAATATCTAACTCCAGGTTTTTATTGTTAAGACCAATTAGAATATCATGCTTCACTAGTTGGACATCTTTTATATGCTCCTTGTAGTTGTTAGTTTCTGTCAACCTGACCTAAACTAGAAAAATCTGGACAGAGGGAACCTCGGTGGAAGAATGACCTCCATCAGATTGGCCTAGAGGCATGTCTTTGAGGATTTTTCTGACTAATGATGGATGTCGGAGTCTAGCACATGATGATAGTGTCATCATTAGGCCCCATAGGTGGGTGGTAAAGAATTGTATAAGAAAATAATCCATGCAGATCAAGCCAGTAAGCAGCACTTACTGTCTGTGGACTCTGCTTAGTTCCTGCCTACAGGTTCTTGTCTTGAGTTCTTGCTCTGACTTCCCTTGATGACAGAGGGACTGAAAAGTGGATGATGGAATACATTGTTTTCCAAGTTGCTTTTGATTTGTGCTTTATCACAGCAACAGAAAATCAAGCTGTAATGCTCTCTGGATTCTGACGTAGTCACCACATTTCTTCCTCAATAATCCTCATGGTCTTTGAAAACGTTATAAAGAAAGCATGTGTGTTTCCTGAATCCAGAAATGACTACCAAATGAATGGTTCTGCCTCTTATTAACTATAACAAAGATCATAAAGGGATAGTATTCCAGTATAACTGAAACAAAACATCACATAATACTTTAAGATAAATCAAATTTAAGTTATTGTTGTGAAAAAAAGTGTTTACCATCTGGCAAACTAAACATCTGAGAAGCGATAGGATCCACTCAAATACTTCCTGAATTAGCTCTTTGGTGCAAGTGTTTCAGTAAAACATACTGCTGAGCAAACTCAGGCAATTTAAATAAGAAATAAGTGTATATGCCCACACCTCAAGTGAGTGACACATTCATTGGTATCTAGTCCCAAGAAGTTGATGTTTATAAAACTGTATTACTTTTTTACAAAGATTTCTGATGTAAGAACCTTAAGTAGTAGCAACAGAATTACCTGAATTGAAATCTTTTGATATGAAAGATTTTGATATTTTCCACAGCAATTTAGCACTGTAGAATCCTTAATATTGCTGCTACAATTGTGATAATTTATTGATTTTTGCTTTGAAAATTAGACAAAAGCACAACTGAGTTCAAGGTAAATGTAACAAAATCACCAGCAATTATTTTCTAAAAATACAGGAACTATAATTATGAAACTGTAAATTTTTACAGAAAATAAAAAATGGCATTTTTTCTTGGTTGAGGACACACATGCAGTAAATTTTCAATTGCTTGTTGTATATTTCAGCAAATACAACATTCTTCTATAAAGCTTAGCTTGATTTTGAGTCTAGATGCACGCAGTATTTCTTAGTACTCTCCAATAAGTTCGTGTGCAATTATTTGAATTCAGGAAGTTTAAGAAAATTTCAACCTTTTACTGTCAATAAACAATGAAATAATTTAGAGAAGTCATCCTCAGAATAAATAGAACCCTACACTTTTAATTCTGCTCACTCAGTTTTTTTTTGCCATGCTCTCAAATTAAGATTCATGTTGGTCCACCTTGAGACATTGCAAAGAATTTCGGTCAGAAAAAAAATGCCTGGCAGAAATAGTTCATTGGACCTTTACAAATTAGCAGAGGGAGCTTGCTTGTCAGCAATTTATGGGTTACCAAGACTGTAGCCACCCCTCTTCTCTGTGAAGTTATGTGACTGGTTCAAGTGTGATCATGAGATGGTGACTGGAGTTGCAGAGACTCTGAAGGCAAAACCACTCTCTGGTCTATCAGCCTTCTTAAACATCATTGTTGGGGACCAGTCTTGACAAAACTAGCACTGGCCAGGGTAGAGGCATGGGGATTTAGAAATATTAGTAAAGAATATGAAGATGTGAAAAAATTAATAAAATGGAGAAACAGAATAGTACTGGGAGGGAGTTCCAGTGAGTACTAAAATCTCCCACATTTAATTTCCAACTATTTAAAATACCCCTGACTCCAAAAGGTACAAGTAAGACAAAAAACTGCAATAACAGGATACAAGAACAGTTGAAGGGCATTGGCTACAGCCATAGTTAAACATCCTGTTGTTAGAACAAAACAAGTCATGTTCACCACACCTTAGACCAAAACATTCTGTAGGCAAACCACTCTCTCCTGGAATCCAAAGTTATCTCCATAAAGGAACGGAAGCCTTAGTTGGATCTTTAGACTTTTGTTTGATGTAGAACCATATCTACTTCTCTATTCCCGAAATACACGGTCTGGCTATTAGCCACGCTGACAATAACCTTGAGAGATAAGAACTCTCTGGTCTAAATCTAGGTGTGACCTTTGTTTGAAGTAGAAGCACAATAACCTTGAAGGAGTAGAGGTAAGTTCCAACTTGCTGACCTTTGGTCCAGGTGTAAATAGGCTCAGTTTTTCAGGCCTCCACACATCTACATCATATAAACCCCGCAGTTGCAGAGAGGCTACAAGGATTTCCAGGTGTGTGTGTGTGTGTGTGCGTGTGTGTGTGTGCACGCGTACATGCGCATGCGTTTTGTCTATCTGCCTGTGCATCTGTGTTCAAATCATTTTACAAATACCATTTACTGCAGTCTATCTGGGAGACCATTACGCTCAGATTGATACTGTATGTTGGTTCTCATCTTAACCGGATTGAAACCCAAATCTGAAGGAAAAGACATAGTCTAGGAAAATTAAAGTAAGTCATTCAGAAACTTTAAGTTAACCTCTACCTAAAACTTTACATTTTATCCAATCAAATATGGCAGTCCCTTTTATATTTTCAGTTTTATTTTCTACAATTTCTATTACCTTGGGTCAACAATGATCTGAAATGTAAAATGGAAAAAACCACAAACAGGTAATTTATTTGTGGTTCAAATCGTGCATCTTTCTGAGTAGCATATGAAATTGTACACCATTCAGCTCTCCCCTATAGGGGAAAAGAAACACCCTTTCTTCCAATATATCTACGCTGTGTACACATCTGTTACACAACATGGTTGCTACAACCTAGTAACCAGCTCAGTTACTAGGTAAGTGACCAGGGTATCAAGCTTTTTTAGCCAACCCTCACTTAACTGAATAATGACCCCCCCAATACAGGAACTCATGTTGACAAGTTGAACATGACAAAGAGGTCGCGATGTGCCCCTCTTAAGAGAAAATTGTGAGTTTGGGCATACCAACTATGATAGTCAGGTTGCAATTGCTATGACAAAGTACCTAAAAGGATAAAAGATTTATTTTGTTCATGGCATCAGAAACATTTCAGTATGGTCACGTGACTTGGTGTCATTTTGGGACTGTGACAAAGCAAAGCCTCAATCTCAGTGGCTTTGTGTTGTGGTAACCAAGAAGCAGAGACGAGAAGTTGCAAAGGTCCCAACACACATTTCAAGGACACATCCCTGATGTAGGAAGTCCTTCTGTATCTGTGTTGCTTTTATTAGATAGGGTAGAATAGAGGTAGGTGGGGAAAACTAAACAATGCGGCAAGAAAAAAGGCCGAGTCAGGAGAAGCCATGTAGCCCCACCATAGACAGATGCAGGATGGAAACTTGACGGTAAGCCAGAGTCATGTGGTGATACACAGATTAATAGAAATGAGTTAAATTTAGATGTAAGAGGTGATCAATAAAAAGCCAGAGCTAATAGGCCAAGCAGTGATTTAATTAATACAGTTTTGGTGCGGTTATTTCCGGGCTGAGCAGCCAGGAACCAACAAGGGGCCTCCCTACAACATACCCCTAATACTGTACTTCTTCAAAATCTAGGTCCCATCTCCTAAGGTTACTATTACTTCTAATAGTGGCCTGAGTTTGGGACCAAGCCTTTCAGTTTGCGCAGTGTGGGAAGATATTTATGATCTAAACGAGCAAACAGTAAAGCGTGCTGAGATCATGATGGTCCATGTCATTCATTTCATCTCAGCATTGCAGACGCTGGATCACCTCAGAACACAATGGTAAAAAAAAAAAAAATAATAATGTGTTCTGAAAGACAGAGACCATGTTTACAAAATGTTAAATAAAGTGTATGTTATCATGATTTTTAAATTAATCTATGTCTAGTTAATAAATTAAAATACACCCTAGATGTGTGCACATGGAAATAAGCATGGTGTGTGTAGAGTTTAATAAAGTCTTGTTCTTCCCTGCGGGAAAAAAATTATTGAACCATTTCATCATGTATTTATTGACCAATTATGCTAATTTTTAAAACTGTCTGGTGAAAATAATTTTATATTTACTTAATCATTACTAATGGGAAAGAGTCTTAATTTTAGTTTTTTTGTTTTTTAAAATATATATCTACTAATTTATGTGCATAAGCACATGTCACTGTAAATTTAATTATTGATGCACCAAGAACATAACAACATAAAACTCATTTTATAGTAATCAAATATTTAGTCCTTTATACTTTCTAGATATAAATCCACAGGGGCATGAATATCTTTTATAGTGTTTTTCTACTATTCTGTAGACTGTCTATGTATTCAGGTACTGGGAGGGCTTTTGTTGTTATTGTTGTTATGCATGGAAATTTCTTAGTTTAAAGTACTCTCATTAATTAGTTCTTGCTCTTATTTTGTGGACTATTGGAGTCCTGTACAGGTACCCATTGTGCATATCTTGAAGTGTTTTCCTGAGGTTTTTATCCAGTTGTTTCAGTGTCTCTAGTCCTATATTATAGTCTTTCATAATTTTTGAGTGTATTTTTATACCAGTATATAGGGTCAGTTTTCTACTTGTGTTCATCCAATGCTGCCAGTACCATTTGCTAAAGAAATGATTTTTCTCTTTTCCCCCATGTATGCCATTGGTACTTTGTAAAGAAGAGTTAGTTATGATTGAGGGGATTTATTACTCAGTCCTTTATTCTATACATTGATGTACATGTTTGTTTTATTCTATACCTTGATGTACAAGTCTATTTTATTCTATACCTTGGTGTACATGTCTGTTTTATTCTATACCTTGATGTACAAGTCTGTTTTTTCTATACCTTGGTGTACAAGTCTGTTTTATTCTATACCTTGGTGTACAGATTTCTTTTATTCTATACCTTGATGTACAGGTCTGTTTTATTCTATACCTTGGTGTACAAGTCTGTTTTATTCTATACCTTGGTGTACAAGTCTGTTTTATTCTATACCTTGGTGTACAAGTCTGCTTTAGTCTATACCTTGGAGTACAGGTCTGTTTTGTGCCCATAAATGCTATTGTTATTGTCATGGCTCTGTGGCATAATTTGAAATTAAGTACTACAATGCCTCCAGAATATTTCATTATATTTGTTTGGCTACTCATGTTCGTTTTGCATCTGTAGAAACTTAGTACATTTTTGTATTGTTGTGAAGAATGCAATTGGAATTTTGAAGATTTATGTGAAAGATTTGTTATTAATTATTTTAAACTATTACGAATGAGATTTATCTTCCAGATTCTTTCTCTGTGAGTTTGTTAGTACAGAAAAAGTTATGAATTGTGACTAGTGTTTTACGTCATACTACTTTACTCAATGTTTGTCAGATCTATAAAATTTCTGGTTGCTTTTGAGATCTTTAAAATATAGGACTATGTTGTCTTAAAAGAGGAAAATTTTACTTTTTTCTTTGCTATTTATATCATTTTTTTCTCTTTACATATTATTGTAAGAGTTTAAATATTATATTAAATAAGAATTAAGAGACAGACATCTTTGTCATTCATTATTTTAGAAGAAATTCTCTTACCTTTTTTGTATTTATCACAATGTTTTCTGTAGATGTATTGCTTCATGTTTTTTATCATGAAATGATGCCAAAATTTGTCAAAGGTTTTTTTCTACATTCACTGGGATGGTTATTCAATTTCTGTCTTTATATTTATTTATGTTATGTTATATTTACTCATTTGTATATGTTGAGCCATCCTTGCATCTCTAGAAGAAAACCAGTTCAATTGGTTTCCTCTCTGCTGAATGATTGGCTACTGCTGGGTTCTGTGATTGTTTTCATTTGGGTACCCAACAGTGAAACCACCAAGTCCACAGTTCCTCTCCCACACTGCTCATTAATTTTTAATAGATTCAGGAAGAGAGAAATTTATTGACTTCAATTGTGTTCCCACTGGTGACCCAGCAAGCCAGGAATCCCACAAATGTCCATGGTTGTTCTAAATGTATCACAAAATAATGAAAGTCATGAATATTGGGGAAGAAGTTGTCAGGAAGAAAAGGGTACTGATGGGGATAAAGGAGAGATAAGAGAGACTAGAGGTAATCATAACATCTTAAATGCATGCATAAAATTGGTAACTAAATTAACTAGAAATGTGTTTTTAAAAATTATTTGGTTTGTCTCCTAAAATGTGAACTATTTAGAGAGGGTTCCATGGGCTACAGAGAAGAATACAGTTTCATAGCTGTTGGGTGTAATAGTCTATAGTTATTCCTAAGACCGTTGAACTTAGGGTATAGTTAATCCACTGTCTCTGTTGATTTTTATTATAAACAATATATCTTGATAAGAGTAGATATAAACGTTATGAATTTTTATCTTATCTTAGATTTTTACATCCATTACTGTTTATTTTAAAGTTTGGGGTCCCAAATATTTGGTGAATATTTTAATAATCATTGCAATGGCCTTCTTTATCTCCTCTGACTAATTTTTGGAGGGAGGCTTAATTGTTTTATTCAGAAATTTTTAATACAATTTTTTTCTCATTTTACATTGATACCCCACCCCGTTCCCACTCCCTCCCCTCCTCCCATCTCACCCTTCCCCCTATCCCACCCCCGATCCACTCCACAGAAAGGGTAAGGCTTCCCATAAGTTAACAAAGTCTGATACTTCAGTCAGAGGGAAGACCAAGGCCCTCTATCCTATGTCAAAGCTGACCAAGAGATTCCTCCAAAGAGAATGTGCTCCTAGCTGCCAGTTCAAGCACTAGGGATAAAATCTGGTTCCACTGCCAGTGGCCCCACAGACTTCCCAAGCCTCCCAACTGTCCCCCACACTCAGAGGGCCTAGTTTGGTCCTCTGCAGGTTCCATCGCTGTCAGTGCAGTCAGTGAGCTCTCACTAGCTCAGGTCAACTGTTTCTGTGGGTATCACCATAATGGTCTTGACCTCTTTGTTCCTATTATTGCTCCTCCCTTTCTTGGACTAGTCCAGTGCTTCGCTGTAGATCTCTGTATCTGCTTCTATCTGTTGCTGGTTGAAAGTTCTATGAAAACAATTAAGATAGTCATCAATCTGATTACAGGGGAAGGCCAGACTAATTTTAACTTGAGTCTACTTCAGCATGTATCAGAAAAAATTATGACAGTGTGTTTTCTCCTTCTACTTGTTTCATAAATTGACTTATATTCTTTCCCTCTCAGTTCATGAGAATCTTTGCATATGAGGCCTTTTTTTTTCAATAACAGATAGGTTGATGTTGTCTTTTAATCTAGTCAGTTAATCTCCATCTTTATTTATCTATTTTTTTACATTTCATTGTGTGCATAGGCTACAGTGCACCTATGGAAGTCAGAGGATGACTGTGAGAGTTGGTTTACTCTTCTCACCATATGGATTTGGAGGGTTGAACTCAGGTTATAGGGGCTGGCAATGCCTTTTCTTTCGGAGTCATTTCTCAGACCTCTAATCAATACATTGTAATCCGAAAGTTAAGATTATGCTTAATGATATTGTTGAGAAAAAAAAGTTATTTTGCTTATTGGGTGAATTATTGTTTGCCTTTCCTTTCTATTACTATTAAGGGACTGATGGTTACTGAGTGAGACATCATAGATTATTTTCTAGTTCTCCCTTTTTTGTATATTCCTCTCAGGAAGCTTGGTTTTTTCCTGTGTTCTTAGCAGGAAGAATGTCTTCCTTCTTTTTCTGTGTCTGGGATGCCTGCAAGCATTCTCTGTAAACCTAGTCTCACAGTCATGAATTACTCTAATTTCTACTATTCTTGAAATGTTCTTATTTCTTAATCAATCTTAAATCATTCATTTTCTGAATACAAACATGTCATCTGGTAGTCATTTTTTTCACATATTGAAAATTTTCATTCTCTTTTTCCTGGTCTGGAGAGTTGCTGATAGATCTGATATTGTGTTCACTATAGCCTTTTTAAGTGGTTGATATGTTTCCTTTACTACTGAATCTTTGTGTTGTACTTTGGCATCTTGACCTTAACATGTTGTTGAGAGGCTCTTCTCTGCTGTGTCCATGTGAGGTTCTAAACGCCTGTTGGTTTTGGATTTCCTCTAGAAATTTCCTCTAGAATGGGAGGATTTGGTGCTATAATTGTAATGAATAGATTTTATGTGTCATTAGCTTCTGGTTTCAGCTTCTTATGCTCCTTAGATTCTTAAGTTTGCTCTCTTGATAATATTCCTGTGTTGTTAGAAACTATGGTCTTGATTTTTTCCTTTTATTTCTTTATATCTAAATATAGTTTTTTCTTGGTCTTGATTCCCAAACCTTTAATTCTTTTTCTTTCTCTTGTATATTAATAGTGTGCTGTTTCATCTAATTTACTGATTTTTTATTTCTAATTTTTCTTGTTTTTAAACTTTTTTATTTATTCGTTGTGTCATTTACATCATTCATCTTGACTTCATTCATTTCCCATCCCTTCATATCCACCCTCTGCCCTTGAAACCTCTCCCCAAAAATAAAGCAAATTAAAATTTAAGAGAAAAAAGAAAGAAAAAAATCTCATCGTGGAAGCTATAGTGTTATATACTGAGTCGCACAGCAAACCCATTTATCCATATATCCTTTCATGTAAGTGTTCATTGCAAAGAGTTATTGGCATGGTGTGCAGCCTCTGGTTTCTAATACACCATCAATACTGGGCCCTCATGGGAACTTCTCTTGGATATCCTGTTGTTGCCCTGTGTTGTGGAGATCCTGCATCTCTCTATTGATTTCTTACCTCAATTTCCGTCCTGAGTTTCTTATTTATGCTGCTAATTTCTCATTCATGTTTCAAACCTGTTTTACATTCTCTTTTTTCTCTAATTGTGAGGAAAAGACCTAATTTATGTTGCTAAACAATGGTAGAATTTTCTAACATAGGAAAGCAAGCATTTCAACTTTTATAGTATCTAAATGTACTCTCTCAGTCCCCTTGAAGGGTGAAAATCTAGGATAGATGGTAAGAAGAAATTTGAACTGGATTCTAGAACAAAACAAAAAACCAGTGATAGCTGAAGATATGAAATGCATTAAGGTTCTTACTCATTCTAAATTGAACCAGAATTCTTTTTATTTCCAACTAGTCTAAAACTCAAATATTTGGGAATGAAAATGGAAAACAAGAGGTCAGGTTTGAAATATAAAACAGAATCATAGAAAAAGTCTCTACAGAGGCATTGTAGCATTTAATCCCCATGAAGAACAAAATTTCAGTCCTTGACACTATACCTCCCAGCTCACTTTCCATTACAAACAGATGTAACTGCTTACATGTAAGAATAAAGCTCTCAATGGTCTTTTAAATGCCAGAATTCATATATTCATTTTCTCTGTGTGTCTTTTTCTGTGTTTTCTTTTATCTATTTCTCATTCATTAGCTGAAATTTTCATAGATGGATATGATGTATAATAATCAAGTTCAGACCTTATGCCCCACGTCCGACCCCCCTAATGCCCCCAACAAATGTCCCTCCCATCAATATGTTAACTCTTTTGTTTAAAAATATAGGCCGCTAGCAGTAACTGGAAAGGAATCCTGTATATTTTCATAACATTATATGAGTTAATAGAAAATATAGAGAGAAATATGCTAGGCTTTAGGAAACTAAGCAAAAACAGGTAGAGGATATATGATATGTATGAGTACACCCTTGCATTCGTGAAAAACTGCATCTGTATGTGTTTGTGGATAAAATTAAAGATACTTTTGAAATTCAAAAAATAGAAAGAAAAAAAAAACTTTTTTCCAGGATTCAAAGGCTTCATAAATCTTTCCTCACTCTGTGCATGGCAGTGTTGTGTTGATGTGTATAGTGGCTGTTGGAAATATGCTAGGAGACAGCATTTAATTATCACTAAAATGCTTTCTTTCATAGAGCACATTGAGTTTTGCTTAATTTATTCTTGGCTTTGAGGTTAAGGCTTCATAATAATTTGGTATAACTGGACTTATTTTTATGAAATTCTGTTATTTTTAAACGTTTTGTATTTTTCAAAGAGTTGAGTAATTCTGAAAGCAACAGGGTATAAAAAAAAAAACACATAGCCACTGTAGCTACTTCTAGTGTCGAGCCTCCTACTCGCAAATGAAGTAAAACTTGAAATGAATCTCTTCAGTCTTGAAAGTTCTGGCCTTCATTTCCAGCACGTTGATCAGCTGTGATTCTCTGAATTAACCTCTGCTCAAGGCACAAAGAAGCTTCTTTGACCAAGGTTGACAGCAGCACAAATACATGGGCATACACATAGATATTTAGAAGGTAGTGAGATAGCACGACTGTTTAGAACAAATGCAGTAGGTTCCTCTCCTAGAGGCCATGACCTCCAGGTTTCCGTTTATTACTATTATTATTAATTATTATTTTATAGTAACAGGCATGAATCCTTTCCGGTGGAGCAGATCACAATTCTAATCAGAAGCTGTTGGCTACTCAATCATGCCATTATTGCCCCACTAGGATGATCTTGGCTAGCAGGTTGGTATTATTGTATGAAGGAGCCAGTGATGCATGAGACCACTGTTATCTTTTTTGTCTACCAGCCCACTTAAGATCTTCTGTCAATATGAAAGCTGGTCATAGAAAAAATTCCTTGGTCATTTTGAGATTGATTTCTTTATGTTCTGCAACCAAACTGAGTAGTGTCTTCAACAACAGGGCCTTACAAACTAACTATGGTGGGAAACAAAGAGGATTGTGATTTGTGGGCTGGTTTTCTTTGCTTTATGTTTAAAAACCACTTATGAGTGAGTACGTGGAAAAAGGTTTCTTAACTGAAGTTGCTCAGAATGGATATGCATCCTCCACACAGTCTGGCTATCAGGCTGTGGGATACTACAGTTTTATACCTGGAAATCAATTTCAAAATCACCTGGTTCCATAAAGTTTTAGTTAATTTGTATACATCCAGATAAATATATAAATTAAAAAACATGTAAATACACATGCAACAATTTCTTCTATTGCATTTCATTTAAACCCCCTCCAACAGAAGCTCACTGGGAATATAAACCACTCTTAAGGGCAAGCCCCATGCCCAGCAGTAGATGGCCAACACAAAACAAACTCCATGCCATCTTTGGGGGTTCTTTGTCTTATGTTTCATCAAGGATATTTATTTTTATTTTTTACCTTATAGGTCCTTTGTGTATATATTATGGTTTATAGTTTTGTGTTTTTATGGGTTCGTCTGTGTCTATATGTGCTTCTCATGCTTTTTTAAAAATTCTTTTTCTTATGTTTGTTTTGTCATATTCTGGTTTGTTTGTTTTTGTTTATCTACTTTATTATTGTTTGGATACGTGTGCATTTGGATATGAAAGAAGGTGAGGACGAGTTGGGGAACAGAAACTGTAATCAGAATTATTGTATGAAAAAAATCAATTTTATTTTTTCTTTTTTATTCTTTTTATTGAGCAATGTATTTTTATCCACTTCCCTTCCTTCCTTCCCTCTCCACTTCTACTCTCTCCCATGATCCCCACACTCCCAATTTACTCGGAAGATCTTGTCTTTTTCTCTGTCCTATGTTGATTCATGTATGCCTCTTCTAAAATCTATTTTAAATAAAAGAAAAACAGAAAACCCCTGCAGATTGAGTTATGACTTCATTTCTTTAGTTTTTCTGGTAGTTAAGTTAGGTACTATAAACTGTCAGTTCTTGAGTAATTTTTGAAAATATTATATATTCATTGCATGAAGCAATGAGTTGTACAGTGGGCAGTTTGGTTCAAGCGTACCATGTGCTTTGATTAGACCCACTTCTCATTAACATGTCTCTTGCCCCATAGTCTTGCTCTTCTATCTCTTTCCAAATACTCTTTCTTCTATCCTAGGTCCCCCGTGAAGAAAATATATCTGGCTTGTTTTGCTGCTGTGATGCTTGCTAAATCAATCCATATTCCTGCAAGTGACATCATTTTATTGCTCTTTATAATTGGGAAAACACCATGGTTTATGTAAATCATATTTAGTTTATCCATTCATTTGCTTATCAGCACCAGCTGGTTCATTACTTGACTATGGTAAATACAAGTAGCACAATAAGCATGAATGAATTGCTGTCTGAGATTCTTTGGAGTATTCTGAGGAGGAGCTGAAGCAGGATGGAGTTCTAGTTCTACGTTTTTAGTGAATTTTTTTTAAAAACCTCCTTATTGATCTCTATAGCGGTGATACCAGTTTGCATTTCTACTAACAGTATGTAGAGTCCTGTTCATCTGAGCCTTTGGCAGCTTTTATTTTTGGTCGCTATTCATGCCATTCTGACACGAGTGAGATGGGATCTTTATGCTGTGATCTGTGCTTCCTTGACAGGAAAAGATTTTGAGTTCTGTCATTCCGTGTGTCTGTTAGCTATCTTCTAGAGGTCTCTGTTCATTTTATTTGCATCTTTCTTGCCTGTATTACTTGGAAAAATAATTGTTTAATTTTTTGAGTTTTTATATATTTTAGGCATTGATTTCATGTCATATTGTTGATGATTTTCCTTCCATTCTGAGGGGCATCTTGGCTCTGTTGTTTCCTTTGCAATGTACAGGCATTTAAATTTCAAATACCCCCATTGGTTAGTTCTTAAAAGTACTTTCTAGTCTACTACACTATTTTTCAGAAAGTGCTTGGCTATGCATGCATCTTAATATGTTTATCCTGCTTTTCTCCATCCATTTCAGACTTTCAGGTCTTACATTAAGGATATTTGATCCATTTTGAATAGATTTTTCCATATGGTGAAAGATATGGATCAAGTTTCACTTCCTACGTGGAGATACCTAATTCTCCCAGCACCATTTGTTGAAAGCCTACCTTTTCCATAATGTATGATTTTACATCTTTATCAAAAATGGGTTATAGTAGGTGTTGGGTTGTGCAGGTATTTGTTTCTTCATCCTCTGCTGTAGACCATTGAGCTGTTGTAAAACTGTGTATTGGTACTATGATGTTTTTGTAACTATAGCACTGTAATATGGCATGAAATCAAGTATTATGACACAAATAGCATTGGATTATTATTATTATTATTATTATTATTATTCTGTATTGCATTGACTATGTGGGATAATTTGCACTCTTATAGAAATTCAGTACTGTGTTTTCTATTTTGGTGAAAAATGTCATTGAAATTTTGATGGGGATTCTATTAAGTTTATAGATCATTTTTGCTGGTATATTTCTTTTCATAGCATTAAGGCTGTTAGTCCAAGAGCATGATAAGTCTGCCCACTTTTCTTGCCTTCTTCAATTGTTTTCTACAGTAGTTAGCATTTTTAGTGTGACAATTCCTTTGAAGAGCAATCTTCTGCACATAAGAATCACCATGCTGTGCTCACTCCAGGGCACCACAAGAGCAATTTGGGCCCATGCAGTTAGATTAAGGAGAGCAATAAGTGGAGATGCAAGCCCTCCATTCCTTACTTCAGAAAGGTTACTCCCTGTTAGTCCGCCTTAAATACCAAGGCATATGGAGGTGAAAGCGATCTCTTGAACAGAAAGATCACATAGTATTGTAAAGCTTGATACACTTTCTTTAAAAAAAAAAACTGTTTTCAGGAGTGGAAAGTTCAGTCCATGTCTGTGGTCATCTCAAAAAAGGAGTTATGATCCCAAAGTTCCCTTGTGGTTTTCATTAAGAGACAAAAAGCAGTTAGTTTTTGCTAATAAGATCATCCAAGTTTGGTTTGATTAGGAGAAAGAAATAAAACTCAAGTTCGGGAGAAAAGCTAAGAACTTTGTGGATAAAAACTAGAAGACATTCTAAAGGCTACCCCTATGATAATTGAAGACCTAAGAGGTATTCATGAGTCAGAGAAAAGCAATGGAGTTTGGAGTTATGCTGTTTAATATTTCATTTTTAAATGATGACTCACACTGGGCTATTATGTGAAATAATTTCCCTTCATTTTCTTCCATTACTCCAAACCTGGAGTGAAAACCAGCTTCATGTAAATGTTGTATATTAACTGAGCTAACACATAGAAAGTCATGGAGTGTATGTGTGCGACGTGTCTGTGAAAAAGATGTCAGGGTGCAGCATGCATTTTTAAGGCAAATTCACAAGCTCATGGGTCAGCTATTGCAGACAGGTCCTACAGCAATTGAAATAATGGGATCTGGAAATTCAATTAGAAGTGGCTAGAGACTCCTCTCTGCTCCACTGGCCAACAGTCCACAAAGGCATTTTGTAGAAAGTCACTGGGATTCTTATCGAATATCCAGTGGATGCATAGACCCTTCAAAGTGTGATCGGAAACATGGAGTGATAATTCTGTAGATCCTGAGGGAGAAGCAAGCCAAATTCAGAAACATCATTCCGCCAAGGACTTTCTAGGTGCTGAGTAAAGCAACTCCAGTAACTGAATTCTATTGGTATTTCAGTACCCTGTTTTAAAACTTCAAATTCTCACAGCTAAAACTGAAATGGCAGTACGTTAAAAATCACCAACTTAAAACCTTCTCATCTTTAGATGACAAAATCTGAGGGCTAAATCAATAAATAAATAACTCACCCAGTGACACTTGACAGTTGTCAAAGTCAAGTATGAAGCAACCCAACACTTGGGAGGGAGAAACAGGTGGGTTGAGTTCAAGGCTAACCATGTCTACGTAGTGAGTTCCAAGTCACCTGGGGCAATACAGTGAGACTCTGTCTCAAAACAAACACACAAAGTAAAAATACATGCAGATGTAAATGTACTTGGAAACATTGCTACCATTTCTTTCTTCCAACAAGAAAGCAGATTAAAACCAACAGCTCCTTCCTTAAGATATTTGAACATGAACCCTGGATGCTGATCATAAACATCTTTCTTTAAATCAGCATATTAAAGTTTTCTCTTTTATACGATTCCCTGAATTAATTCTTCTCTTACCCTTCTTCCCTCTTTTTTTGCCTTGCAATTACAGGAGATAGGCAGAAGAAGCCCTTCTAGCTGCATATTCTGATAATTCACCTTTTAATAGCAAAAGTATTAGGTGAAGGCTATACAGGTTACACCAGCAAGCACACTCTGGTAACTAATAATCTCAGAATGGGGTACTTAGACTCTCTAGCTTTGTGACCTATGCTCAATCTGTATTCTAGTTCAGCAGAATTTCGTACATATTAAAGTTGAGTTAAATTGTACCCAGTGTGAAGAGGACATGATAACGCTGCATGTGAATTCAATCAATCACAAGAAGTGCCTCTTTCAAAGGGCTTGTCAACCCAGTGTTCAGTGTCACACCTGCTCTTTCATTGAGGAAAGAGATATTGTCCTATTGTTGTAAGATACATGCTATCCTCTAGGTGAATGTTCTGTTGGTGCTGCCCAAAACATAATTTATACACTATTTTCCTAAAACTCCAATAGTTCCTAGGCAAATACAGACTAAGTTTCAGTGTTTCTTCTGTCTATTTTATATTTTACTTACTTTTTCCTAAACAGTTAAGATGATAAATATCACCATAGGAATTCACTTGATTAACCAGGTCAGAAAATGTAAGCTTGACTCCTAGTTCATAGTCCATGTTCAGTGAATGCTTGTCAACTTTTCAACAGACCACACCAGTTTATTAGGACAAATGACATAGCTGTGTACTCTGGGCCACTTCTACTTTTCATCATCTCATTTAGTCTAAACATACAAACACACCACACACACACACACACACACACACACACACACACACACAATCTGTCCGCTTCTGTTAAAATTGCTCATTGAGAGGGAAATGTCAAAAGGAAAAGATAAGTGTCCAGGAGGGACTTCAGTTCCTAAATAGCCTGCCTGCATTTATCTCAGAAAATATATAGGAATCATACTTAAAAGAAGGATGCAGTAAGCATAGGTTGGGGAAGTGTGAATATCCAGCAAACAGAACACATACTCAAGCACACATGTAAACAGACACACACACACACACACACACACACACACACACACACTTCCTGTTCTGAGTAGGAACCAAAGAGCTCCAGAAAAAAAGAGGAAACAAGAGGTAACATGTTGCAACTCTTTCATAAGGGAGAGACTATGAGAGAAAATTTTCCATGTTATCCAAACCTAGGACATTGTGTCCAGGCCTTGGCTGTTTCCCTTCCACACTACCTAAGAAGCTCCAGTCTGTGCCAAAGAGGTATTCAACAGCATGAGTCAAATATTGGCCTATTTTTCAAAAACATCATCCCTGCCAACTCTACCCTTCTTAAGCGCTCTCCAAATGCACTTGTTTTCTTACCTTCCTGGTGCCCTATTCACCAGTCTCAGGCATTTTGTTTATTGCCCTGGTCCACATGAGTTTATTTTTCTTACTGTGGACTTTCTAAAGTTAAATATGACTGTATCGATCCCCTGTGCCTTAAACTAGAGGAGATTTATTATTGGTAACTTATGTTATACTAATATTGATAGTGAAAACTAGTTTAATATACTAATAACAAACATATCAATTAAGTAATAATACCTCAGTGGAGTGGTTAGTACTAGTTGCCACTTGATACACTCTAGGGTAGGATCATCTTCAAAGAGAGTCCCAATGAGGGGTTTTCTATACAAGGTAGGCCTGTGTCACGTCTGTGAAAGATTGTCTTTATTATGTTAATTGATATGGAAGCCCAACCTACAAGTAGGTGGCACCAGTCCCTGAGTTTGGATTCTGAGGTTTTTTAAAGAACAGAGAAAGTAAACTGAGTGATTATGCCTTCTCTTCTCTCTCTTCTTGCTGTTCACTGCGGATGTGACCAGCTGCTACAGCCCTTGACTTCCTCTCTATAATGGGCTATAACATGGAATTGTGAACTAAAACAAATTATCTTTTTCCCTAAATTGATTTTTGCCACGGTATTGTATCACTGCAACAGAATTGAAAGTTGGTCAATTTGCTGGATGAGCATATCAGGAATGTTATCCTTGCCAGCAGAAATGGCCCTCAACTCTAGGTGGCTTTAGGTAGTAGGCCTCCTTCCTGTGAGCTACTTCTCTTAGCGTTGCTCTATCACTATTAAGAGCTACCAGGCTTAATCTTTGGAAGGCATCCAGGAACATAACGAGCAAACGATGGGAGCTGGACATTAGAAACTGCTGGCTGGCCTGACACAGTGTCTAATGTTGTTGCTGTTTCTACTGACTAGAAATGCTCTTTCAAACTGGCCAACATATTTGAATGGACTGAAAATACTCTAACTGTGTGGAATGTTTTTGTTTGGTAATCACTAACAAGTCAGGAAGAAGTAGCAAAGAAAAATCTGTATTGAGAAATTATCTGATTTTTTTAAAAAAAAATCATTTCCTGAAGGATAGGAGACATTCTTGTGTTCATAAAACTCAGGTGTTGTTGCCATTCCTTTTGTGCTTTATTTATTTATTTGTGTTTATGTGGTGCCTAGAATTTAATAGGCACTAAACACGCACTTGTTTCATAAGTGACTTAGTGAGAAGCTTAATGGGTGAAATTATTTTAGAGTATTTTCTAATATTTTAAGTGGAATGACTTTCTAGGTCTTAGTGAAATTTTGGTTAAAAAGATTTGCTACTATATATATTAATATTTCAATTGAAAAAGAATTACATAAATTTCCCTCCACCTTTCCTCCTGTGATGACTATTCTTGGTTGTCAACTTGACTATATCGGAATGAACTGTAATCCAGAAATGGAGGGCACACTTGTGATCAGGATCCTGAGGCAGGAAGACATTGCCTTTGATCTGGACCTTGAGGCTAGAAGGCTCACTTTTAACCTGGGCCACACCTTCTGTTGGAAGCCTATGTAAAGACAATGGAAGAAGGAAGGGTGTTCTTCGCCTGCTTGTGCTCACCTCCATCAGTCCACCCATTCCTTCTTGGAGATTCCAGCAGACCAGCTGAGACACCCAGCCTCATGGGACTGAAAAGCTACTAGATTGGACTTTACATTCATAACTAGCCATTGTTGGACTGCAGCCTATGGGTCATTCATATATAGATAGATAGATAGATAGATAGATAGATAGATAGATAGATAGATAGATAGATAGATAGATAGATAGATTATTTATCTATAGATAAATATAGATATATAGATAAATATAGATATATGTAGATAAATATAGATATCTATATAGATAAATATAGATATAGATAAATATAGATAAATAATAGACCTATGTATCCCATCTCTTGACCATCTCAAGGCTATCTGTCTAGATGGGTTGTGTTATTTGTAATTTTTTATCTTTTCTTCAGAAATACTGTAGGTTTGAAGACAAGATTTACTTTTCTCCCATATTGAGTAGATCAGAAAAGGTGCATGTTGTACTACTGGGCTATAAATATGACAGTATATTAGCACTCAACTTTTTAAGGTCACAATACAATATTCTCTCATAATCAGTAGTGACCTTCATATGTGAGGGGTAGTTTGAAAGAGCCATTCATTTAATCTTGCTCTTCAGCCCTATCTATAATACACACACACTTATACCCTAACATATAAATTTTTAATATGAAATCACCTTTAGTTCAGTAATGTTATTTGATATTGTTGCTATTTATAATTCCTTTTTTCTTAGCATGCATTAAGAAAATTCTTTAGTGCCATTACTTGGACATTTCTGTGCTCAAAAGACACACTCTATGAAATATTTCTCAGGCTTTTAGCAAAATGATATCTTAATATTATATAGTTATCACAAATTGCTTCAAAAGGACAAGAAAGGTCAATGCTTTGTAAGACCAGTAAGTTAAGATGTAAAAGTAGCATTAATTTAGATCTAACACAATGGCAAATCCTTCACATCCAGAAGTCCATTATTTTAAAAATAAAAGTAATAATTGTTTGAAATGAATAATGGCACTGAAAGACTGGTTTAGCTCATTTCATGTAATCCTGTCAGGAAAAGGAACATGTTAAAGATCACTAAAGAGTTTTCCCACCAAACTAAGATTTCCATAAAGCTTAGTGTTTGTCCATTTTCTCCACCTGTCTGTGTATCCCAAGAGATTATTCAAGGCTCCTCTGATACCTCTTCTCTTTCCTCTGGAGTGAATGTTAGGAATTTAGGTGGAGTTGCAGCTCTAGATGGTTAAGAAGAGAGCCTCAGTGGCAACTTTAAGACTACATAAAATACAGAAACAAGATGACCTGGTTCTAGAAGACTGGAAAAATAGTAAACCAGAGAAATATATTGAGATTTATTTATGTGTGAGATAGCACAATGACCACAATCCATGTGCTAGATCATTAATTCATGCTGCATTCTTACTCTCGATAAATATTTATTATATGTCTAAGATCGTATGGTGATTCCTCAAGCAAGTTCTTTTCTACTTGTTTTCCTGAGTTCCGAGTAAGAAAAAGTTTCCACCGTCCCCATCAGTGACTTGCTCACCAACCTGCTGTTAGTGACTATTTGATTCTTCTTGACTCAGTCTCTCATCTCCTGCCTGTGTTTCCTGGAACAACCATCCAAACAAATAGCTTGAGTTCAAGTATTATCTCAGGGTTTGCTTCTAGGAAAGTCTGAACAAAGACACAAAGTACGCTACAAAATTAATATAAGGGAGGCTAGAGTAGCAAAGGCTAGGACAAGGTCAGGTGGAAAAGGAGATTTCCAAGATAATTGAAGAGGAATAAACTGGCCGAAGATAGAGATACTTCAAAGTAACTGTATCGTTTTAATTATTGTGATAATTTATCTTATACTTCACTTCAAAGATCTTGCAGCTGGAAAATCTCAACTGAGTCTCCCTGGGCAACTGTCAGAAAATAATCAAGGTTATGTTAACTGTTACTTTAATGGTAATGCCATTTCAGCCCACATCCTGGGTTCTCAGTCCCCTGCTATAAGGAGGTGGATTGAGTCTCACACCACTCGACTGACTTATGTTCTAATCTCTTCCATTTCCATTTAAAAGGTCCTCATGACTTCTATCACTTTTTAATGGTGCTGTGTTGACTTGGAGAGAGCAAACATTTAGTTTTTTATAATTTCATTTTCATATGCCTGTGAAATATATTAATAGATATAGTCAGTCATCAAAAGGAGTCTTTGTGGTGTGCTTAACTCCAACTCCATCTACAGTGCAACCCCTATACCCAAGGCCTGAGGAGCATAACAGAAGAGGAGGTAGAAAGATCATAAGAGCCAGATGACCAGGATGTCTGCAGCAAAATAGTGTCTTATGCTCTTATGCATGGAACATAGAAGCTGCATTCATGAAATCTCAATAATTTGATTTGAAAATGAAACCTAAGGAATAAAACCAACTGACATCTCAACATGAATGGAAGAAAACTCAGAAGGTTCCCACCTCTAGATGAATAGTGGCAGACAGTTGATGGCTCCTGAAAGGGAAAATCAGTCTTCTCCAGGGACACCCCATGATAGGTTACTTCTCCCAACTGGTCAGCCCCCAAATATGAGCAGCACTGAATGGACCAAACAGGATATAGATAGATGCATAAATAGATTGTATATAAATGATAGATAGATAGATGATAGATAGACATATAGATAGATCCACATATATATATATATATTTGTATAAATATATATGTGTAGCAATAATAATTGAAGAATGAGAGATAAATAGTTTAATAGAGTATGGGGGATACAGAAGGAATCAGAGGAGAAAACAGGCAGAGTGGAAGTAATACAAACACAGTACTCGTGAATGAGATTCTCAAAAATTTAAATGAAAAAAAAAAACAAGGACTAGATTAAGAACATTAATTGATAGACATTAGAATTCTGAGACAGACAAACAGAGACAGGGAGAAAGAAAGAACATGAATAGACAGGATGCCCTTAAGCACTATACCACTGCCTTGGGTTGCTCACCCATTCGCATGCTCTCACCATTCTACTCCTCTCACCTGTCTTCTGGGAGTTCTGAGCCATTCATTATTCCATCATGTACTACGTGTCTGTGTTTTTCTTGACTACCGTTTATTTCTTCTTGAGCCACAGTTTGACTTGTTTTCTCAATCTTCCAGTTGTAGGATCTGTGTCTCCTTTGCTGTGTACCATGTTCACTGAGTTTTGCATTGGATCAGTGAATAGGGATATTCCACAATTTCCATGTGGTCCTTTGTCCTACCTGAATTTTTCTGTTCTTCAGGTTTGTTTCTCCTTAAGTATTTATTCCATGCCTTTCATTATATCAAGTATTTGCATTCTTCTTATTTAGGTATTTTTTAGATGCCAGCTTTTGATGATCTAAATTCAACCCTTTCCATTTTTTATTTAGTATTTTGCTTTTCTTCCAGAATGTGTCTATCCTTCCACAGAGTAGTTTGTGTGTCTTGAAGATTGACCCAAGAGCATTGTCTTCACTAGGAAGAAGTCCGTGTGCTCTGAGATGTGGAAAATTCTCTAGAAAATCATTTTCCTATACTAGTTTTCCTTTCCTTCTTTATCAGCAAAGCCTGTCACATTTTAATTTCTGTATAAAGAGCGTACACTTTAAAAATGGCTTTTGATAGGTTGCATTTTTCATTAATTATATGAAAGATTGATTTGTCTCACCAAAAAGAAGATGTGTATATGGAGGGAGTCCCTAATGCCCTTTTGTAGATGTAGCCTATCCTTTCACAGAGTCCTGAACGACTTATTTCAGGCTTTGTGTCTCCATGTAAATTAGATATCACCTATACAAATATCACCATCAGAAGCCACTGAAACTACATCCCAGACACTAGTGAATTATTTTTAAGAGTTTTAGCAGTTTTATTTTGGTGCATATATACAAAATCTGTTTTAATTATACAGATTGATGATTCAAAAAGGAATATTAGCTCAGGAAATTATCTATATAACCAAAGCAGACATCATAGCTATCACTTTTGAATGTTCCCTTGTACCTCTGTTGTTTTTGTTGTATCATCTTTTGTCAGAACACTTATTATGCTATATTTAACCTCTTCACAATCCCACCATCCTAGTTCTGTGAAATATTTTTGACAAGCAAAAACTGCATGCATTTGTTCTATACTATGTAATATTTTGACTTCCATGTGCATTATGGAGTGATTTATTCAAATAACACATTTGTTTATCAGTTACCTGGATGCTAAATGTCTTGCTCCCATAAGTTGCCTATTTACTCTGTTGACTATGTTCTTGGATATGAGAGTCTCTTGCTTTGACTGTCCCTCTTACCATTTTCCATTTGTTTACTGTGCTTTTGGAGACAGAACCAAGAGATTATTTTCCAGACTACCATTAGAAAACTCCCTTTGTGTCTTCTTCTGATAGTTTTGCTTTGAGTGGTCAATATATATTTCACATCAACACCCAGAGTCCTTCTTACTGTGTTTGCGATGGCGTAAGTCACAAAACAATCCCACAACAGTTCAGAATTATGAATAATAAAAAGGGTTATTTATTTAAGGGGAAAACTTACAGATCACTGTCCTAGATAACAGTCCTCTGCACGAACAGAAACCGAATCTAGCAACTGGAAGCAGTGCGGAAGCAAGAGAGCGGGAGCACGTTTACAGCTGCTTTTACAGTATAAGAGACCACACCCAAGTGGACCGGTATCTTAAAGGCTATTGGCTGAAGGAGCAGAATGTGCTCCCAAAGCATGTTTGCTTGTAGTAGTTTTACAATTTGGGCTTGGATTTAAGCCTATAATTTCTTCAGCTTATTCATTGTTTGATTAATTGCCTCTCTTAGTTTACTACTTGGCCATGTACTCAAGAACTTTATGACTTTGCTTATTTAAAATCCCTACTCGGTCTACCCTTTTTTTAAAACTGTTGCCAACTGTTTTCTTCTAGTCCTCTTTTCTACTGGGAATCCATCAGAATCCTTGAAAACTCTCCCATCTAGTACAATCATTTTTCAATTAGTAAAACAACTTCTTTGTCACTTACTCTTGTTATTATTCATTAGTATTATAATTGCACATTATCTCATTTTTCTCTTTAGTGAGCATGAAGTTAGCTTGAACCAGTTCACTAGAGCCTACTGTACACATCACTGTGCAAGGCAAAGTTCAGAAATGTTCTTTGGAGCTTGAAATTATCCTTGAAGGGAGTATTTATAATGTGGAAACCATCAACAGTCCCATACTTCACCAGCAAAGGGCAGTCATTAAACATTTGCCACCATACTGTTTCTCCTATCTTTCAAGCTTGAAGGTATGGCTCCTTTGACATTTGTGGTTTTATATATATGATTGGATGAAGGAAAGGATTCAAGGTCCCTCACTGCTCCTACCTTCCCCTTTCTGTGTAGATCATAGTCTTCTCTTGGTGCTGTATAAGGGCTGTTGCAGGTTCATTGTCTTCTTCTGCATAACCATTTGTATCATTGATTGAACCTATACTAGACAAGATATAATGTTCCCAAATTGTCCAAGTGACCACATGAACTTTTAAAATTGGTTGATGTATTCTGATTCGTTCTTAACTTACTTCACTGCTGCTTTCTCCTTATACATTCTTTTTACTCAAGATTGGAAAGGACCCTCACATGATGCAAGCATCATCTTTACATGTCCCAGAACTGGGCCTACAGGTAGACTCTAGTAGGAATATCTTCACTCCTTTTAAGCAAGCAGGTGTTTCAAGATGCCATTCTTATAATGGCTCTCTTACTGATTACCAAGTATGGACCAAGGTTCCATGTCACTTTCTCACATATATCTCAGGCATCGCCAGGCACTCCTTATGTCCTTTCATGCTCGCTCACAGATACCTTCTCTGCCAAGAAAACACTCTAGTGTTTTAGTTCTTAATTTATATTTCTTAGGCAAAGACATTCTAAACTATTTAGTCTGTCTCACATATAATGAAGAAAAGCCAGTCCTTGTCCAGAATCAGATTTAAAAAAAAAATGACTCTTGAAGTGTGTTACCATTGTCTCTGTTCTCCAGACCACACCACATCTCAATATCACTGTTATATAGCATGTAGCAGCATGAAACACTGGCTTCCTCATGAATTCAGTTCACAGGAAGCTATGCAATTTATTTCTATCTTGTTAAATTCAGTGTTGCTTAAATCATTCTACTATTGAATATAATCAAATGCCAGTTGTATTACCTTAGCCAAATATGAAAGATAGCAATTTTTCTATATAAAATTACACAATGTATACATTCGAGATACTGCAAGAGTAAAATATAGCCTCAATCAACTAAGGAGAACATAGATGACTTAATCATGGGTAATAAATTTAAATTGCTTTAGAAATTCTAGGAAGGAAATTAGTGGTAACAAGAAATTATAAGGTGATGGGGAACCCAATATTAAACTAGTGGCTTGTGTAAAATTATTGGGGCGGCGACATTGCAAAAGTAATAAAGGAAGGGAAAAGTGTCATAATTATTTTATTCCATCCGCTAACATATCCATGTCATAAGGATCAAAGAGTAGTGCTTTCATAAATTTGAGTCAGTGGGACGGAATTATACCTGTGCCTCACAGAATGACATTTTTAACACTGATATGTATCTATATTACTTGGGATAATTTCTATAATATAAAAAGAATTTCAGACTGGTTTGAAAGCAATATAAACCCTTGCTCTGGACATGTTTATTAGACTGAGGACCACTCTTCTACACAATGATGCTGAGATGCAGAATGACAGAAGTTCTCCACATGTAGCAGGTGGTTTTCAGGGCCATCCTTTAGCTCTTTCCTATCCTCACTAGAAGACAGTGATCTCTAGTGATGTTTGTCTCTGGCCATGTCACTTAGTTAGAGCTGAATTCTAAAAACAGTCCATGACAAGAAAATTTTGGGAATAGTTTTGACCAAGGAAAAGAAGAGGACATACATTTATCTTTCAGCTAGCATCAATAATTGTAAGCATAAATATATCTTTGTTGCCTGTAGATTGCTTAATATTGAATAGCTGCTCATCTTACAGAAACAGTATGTGTGCACAATACAAGGTGCAAGTGTGGATTTCACCAAGTTTCCTATTAATTTTAGATTGGAAGTTTTGTTCTTTTTGTATTCTTTTCTTTTTAAAAAAAAGGAGTTTATGAATTTGAAGAACAGGGAGGGGTATTTGGGAAGGTTTGGAGGGAGGAAATTATAATTTTTGTTATAATCTTAAAAAAGAATAAATCATTCTGAAAACAAAGAACATATAAAGAAAGGACATGCATAAGGTGACTTGGTATGAATGAAGCATTATGGAAATTACATACAGTCTTGTATTGATAGAGAATGAGTTAGGGAAGGGATGGGGTGGAAAAGCAAGAAAAGAGATATCTTGATATAGGGAGTCATTGCTGGGCTAGGGAGAAACCTGATGCTAGGGAAATTCTTAGGAATCTACAAGGATGGCCCCAGGTAAAACCTCTAGCAAAATAGTGGAGAGAGTACCTGAACTGGCCTTCCCCTGTAATCAGATTGGTGACTAGCCTGTAATCATAGAACCTTCATCCAATAACTGATGGAAGCAGATGGAGAAATCCACAGCCAAGCACTGGGCCACGCTAAGGGAGTCCAGTGGAAGAGAGGGAGGAGGGATAATATAAGAAAGCAGAGTCAAGATCATTACAGGGAAATTACGGATACAGTTGGCTTGAATTTGCCAGAGTTTACAGACTCTAGACCAACAGCTGGGGTTCCTGCAGGGGACCAAATTAGGCCCTCTGCGTGTGGGCGACAGTTTTGATGCCTGGTCTGTGTGTGAGAGCCCTGGCAGGGGGACCAGGATCTGTCCCTGATTCACGAACTGGCATTTTGAAGCCCATTCCATATTGTAGGATGTTTTGCTCAGCCTAGATATGAGGGGGGCTTAGTCCTGCCTCATCTTAATGTGCCAGGCTTTGTTGACCCCCCATGGGAGGCCTTACCCTTTTTGAGGACTGAATGGGGTTTGGTTGGGAGAAGGTGGGACGAGGGGGAAGAGGGGTGGGAGAGGAAATTGTGATTAGAAGCTAAAATGAATACAAAAGAAATAAAATGAAAAAACAACAAACAAAGAATGTAAAAAGTAGAAAGAAAATATGGAAAGAGACAGGGAGGGAAGAAGGATATGGAAAGCATAGGGGGAAATACTGTCATTTTGTGTATAATGTTGAAATAAGAATTAAGTGTCCCAAATATTAAGATAAAAGTAACCATTTACTTAGTACCACTCATTTGTAATTCTATTTACTCTATGAGCAGAAAGAGTTGGGGATATGACCATGTATACATTCAAATCTGAAACACCTCTACTACATCCTCCTTGAAGTTTAATTTCTAGAAAGCCAGCAAATCAGAGACAGTATGGTTGATACCTAATATTTGCAATAACTAAAATGTCCTTCAATCACATGTCAGTGGCATCAGATTGAGAGTTCATATCTGACAGCTTAATTTGACTTTGATTGCATTCACTCCATCCCAGGACAAATCAGACACTCAAGAGTTATCCTCATAACCAGCTCCCTTAAGGAGTCTGAGTTATCTAACTAGTCTCATGTGTCTCCTGTGTGGGAACAGCCTGAATTTTGCATAATGCTTCTGGATCCTCCCATGTCCTACTGTCTTTAGAATGTTGTTATAGTGATGCAAAGCCAGCCATAAACTGCAGACGTTTTTTATATAAAGAGGTCTGGACATGATTATTAGGAGATACAGTACAATGTAGTCTCTAGCTTCTAAAACAGCCCAGTGTTCCCTGCCTCCTAGTGATTGTACAGCCTTCTGTAATTACCTCCCACATTATTTCAGAGTTATGACATATAAAAGATGGCAAAAGCGATAGTGTGCTACTTCCAAGGGTAGAATCAGATGTCCTTGTAGACTCTGACTGTCCCCTAAATGACTTGCACAGTAGGAAGGCAGATACAACTCATAACCCTATAAAGAGACTGTGATTCGTAAGAACTGGGATTTCTAAATGCTGAGCAAAAGAGCTTAGAAACAGAACTTTCCACTCGACCCACGTTTTCAGGGGTCTGAATTGCATTCCAGTTAACAGTTAACTATACATTCTTTGCTTCTGGAGGCATGCCTAATATTGCAGGCATGATTGCAAATGCCTTTAATCCAATTATTTGGGAAGCTAACATAGAAATTGGACCATTCAGGGAAACTCTATCTGAAAATCAGAGCAACAAAATGACACTAATATTCCTTGTTTCACACTAGGAACAAATGATTAACTCTGGTACCTATTAGGTTAGGAGAGAAGCAGAGCCCCTTGGAAGGGGATTCATAAATGTACCTCCCAGGTTTGGTGCATGGCCCATAATGAAAGGAAGACAAGACTACCCCAACATATGGTTGAGGAGAAGGATTTATTGAAGATCTGAGGGACAATACAGCCATGGCCATCTGGAAAAGTCAAGAACAGGGAAAGAAAGGAGAAGACTGAGCATGGCCAGCAGACTGAACCAGGCCATACATAAATCTACTACTTTTCTACAATGTACATTTCTTTTTTATTGATTTTTATTGAGCTCTACATTTTTCTCTGCTCCTCTCCCTGCCTCTCCCCTTCCCTCCTCAACCCTCTACCAAGGTCCCCATGCTTTCAATTTATGCAGGAGATCTTGTCTTTTTCTACTTCCCATGTAGATTAGATCTATGTAGTATCTTTTATTGTCCTCATTGTTGTCGAAGTTCTCTGGGATTGTGGTTTGTAGGCTGGATTTCTTTGCTTTATGTTTAAAAACCACCTATGAGTGAGTACATGTGATAATTGTCTTTCTGTGTTTGGGTTACCTCATTCAAAATAATGTTTTCTAGTTCCATCCATTTGCCTGAAAAATTAAAGATGTCATTATTTTTTTTTCTGCTGTGTTGGTGTAGGAAGTTCTTTTGTTTGTGTATTACTTTTATTGGTTAAATAAAGAGACTGCCTTGGCCTTTTGATAGGGCAGCCCTTAGGTGGGTGGAGCAGACAGAACAGAATACTAAAATGAAGGGAAATGTGACAGACACCATGAATCTCTGACCTGAGATAAACGTAGATTAGCATCTTCCCTGTAAGCCACGACCCCGTGGTGATACACAGATTACTAAATATGGGTTAAAACAAAATGTGAGAGTTAGCCAAAAAGAGACTAGATATGGTGGGCCAGACAGTATTTCAATAAATACAGTTTCTGTGTAATTATTTCTAGAGTTAAGCTAGCTGGGTGCTGGGAACGTGGCCCGTGCCTCATACTACACTGTGTAGTACTCTATGATGTAAATGTAGCACATTTTCCTTATCCATTTTTCGATGGATGGGCATTTAGGTTGTTTCCAGGTTCTAGCTATGACAAACAATGCTGCTATGAACATAGTTGAGCACATGTCCTTGTGGCACGGTTGAGCATCCTTTGGATATATATCCAAAAGTAGTATTACTGGGTCTTGAGGAGGGTTGTTTCCTAATTTTCTGAGAAATCGCCACACTGACATCCAAAGCTGTAACATGAGGGCCTGCTAGTTGGGGTTTCCATCCTGCCCAGTTACTGCAGGCGTTTAGCCCCAAAGAAAATCACACAGAGGTCTCTAGAAGATTCTAAACTGATTGGCCCATTAGCTCAGGCTTCTTATTAGCTCTTGTAGCTTACATTAAGCCATTATTCTTATCTATGTTAGCCACATGGCTCAGTACCTTTTTCAGCGGGACAGGTCACATCCTGCTTCTTTGGTGGTCTGGGTAGAACTGTGGAAAGAGCTTCCTTCTTCCCAAAATACTCCTGTTCTCATAGCCCCACCTCTACTTCCTGTCTGGTTTTCCCACCTATACTTCCTTCCTGGCTATCAGCCAATCAGCATTTATTTAAAATATAATTGACAGAATATAAATGATTGTCCCACACCACAAAGGGGTTGTACCAGCTTGCATTCCCACCAGCAATGCAGAAGTGTTCCCTTTTCACCACAACCTATCCAGCATAAGTTGTCATCAGTGTTTTTGATCTTGGCCAATTTTACAGGTGAAAGATGGAATCTCAGAGTTGTTTTGATTTGCATTTCTCTGATGACTAAGGATGTTGAACATTTCCTTAGGTGTCTTTCATCCATTTTAGATTTCTCTATTGAGAGATCTCTGTTTAGGTCTTTACTCCATTTTTTTTATTGGATTATATGTTCTTTTGATGATCAATTTCTTGAGTTCTTTGTATATTTTGGAGGTTACACCTCTGTCTGATGTAAGGAAAATGTACATTTACACAATGGAGTAATACACAGCAGAAAAAAATAATGACATCTTGAAATTTGCAGGCAAATGGATGGAGCTAGAAAACATCATATTGAGTGAGGTAACCAAGACCCGGAAAGACGATTATCATTTTACTCACTCATAAGTCGTTTTTAAACATAAAGCAAAGAAAATCAGCCCACAAATCACAATCCCAGAGAACCTAGACAACAATGAAGACACTAAGAGAGACATACATGGATCTAATCTACATGGGAAATAGAAAAACAAGATCTCCTGAGCAAATTGGGAGCATGGGGACAATGGGAGAGAGTTGAAGTGGGGAGATCAGAGAAAAATGTATAGCTCAATAAAATAAATAAAAAAGAAAAGAAACAAATTATTTCCCAGCCTGCATTCCTCTCCCCCTTACCAGCTTGACCAGTATCCCAGTCTTTCTGGGTCCTGACAACACCTTAATTTCACCCAAAAGGCAGTTACAAGAAAGATTTTGTGACCTCCTTATCATCAACAAAAAGTTTGCAATGTCAGGTTCCAGAGAAACTTGGAACAAATGGCTAACTGTGGTGGCTATTAGTTTACCAAAGCACATGTTGGCTGCCAGGCTAACCCAGTACCAGGGGCTCCTCTGAGCAATTCTCATCCTGCCTCCTACACTAAACCTCTCCATCCTCTTAGTGGCTTCACTTCCCTTCCTCCAGCTTCTGAATTCTATATATCAGCCATTTCAGTCAAGTGTTCTTTTGGTCCTCCACTCTTGCCTCCTGGTCCCCTCTCTTGGTTCTTTTTTCTCTCAGCTCCCCTCTTGGTTCTCTTGGTTCTTTTGATCCTCAGCTTCTTTCTTGATACACTTACCCACTCTCAACCTCTCTCTCTCTCTCTCTCTCTCTCTCTCTCTCTCTCTCTCTTTCCCTCTCTCTCTCTCCTTCTCCTCCTCTCATTTCTTCACCTCTCCTCTCCTCTCCTTTTCTCTTCCTTTCTCACTCCCCACTCCTCTGATGGCTTGGTTCAGTTTGCCAGCCATGTTCAGTCTACTTCCTCCTCTCTGTATTCTGGATTCCTCCAGATATCTCTTGCTGTATTTTCCCTAAAATCTATAGTACAAACCTTTTCCTCAACATACCCTGCAATGGTCTTGTCCTAATTTCATTCAGTAAGTAGTCTGTATGAAGGTGAAGTTATATCTCTGGAAACAGCCCAATCTAACAATACAGTTATATGCATCGCTACAATGAAGAACCCAAACAAGGGCAAGCAGGACCTATTCTCAACCATAAGCTGTTTCCAAACATTGTTTCAAATTGTTTCATTTTGTTCTTACCCTCTATAATAATAATAATAAAAGTATAAATAAACTGAATTACTTATGTGCTATCAAGCTTCTGAATGTGAACATATGTTGGTTTAAAGCTCATCTAGACATAATGTGTTATTGAATAATAACCTAGAAAATTCTTGTAGTGACAAATAAAATATGAAAAAAGAAAAGTGCAAGTCAACATAACCTAGATGTTATTTTCTGAAGACTCTAGTGAGGGATATCACTGACATGTCAATATGTCACATAAAAATCTAGTCATCGCTGACAGTAGTGGTGTCTCCCTAAATTATAATAACATAAAGTATATGTCAATTTTCATTTTTAGGTTAATAGTACAGTCAGTTGTTCTATAGAAAAGTCTTGATTTTTGACAGATGAAAAAAATCTGTTAGCTTTTTAAAAAAATTATTCGTTTTTATTTGTGGGGGTGGGCTGTATGAGTTTATGTGCAAACCATGTATGTAAGATCTCTTGTGGACCAGAGGTGGGTTCTAGATCCCCTGTAACTGGAGTCGCAGGCAGTTGTGAGTTGCTATACAACTTCTGGGACCCAAGCCTGGGTCCTCTGTAAGAGCAGCCAGTGATCTTAACCACTGAACTATCTCTTTAGTCCTTTGACAGAATTTTTCTACTTACAGGCTTATGGAGAAAAGTGAGTAGGTTATCCTTAAAGTGGGAGAGAGATAATGCTTTTTAAAGTAGCTATAAGCATACCAATTATTCTCTTGAAGCAAGACAGATATGTGCACTCACCTCTGTTCTTCTCTGTGCATGCATGTTGTGTATGGTCTAACCAAGTTCAAATGAGGAAAGAGGAAATTTTTTTCTTTATGGATTTGATAAAGAGACCATAATGGGAACTACTCTTTGCCCTTACTTTTATGACATATTTTCCTTGATGACATAGTAAATTGCTATCAGATGGATTTTCTGGTAAGCAACATCATAGACCCTCAAAGGTACCTGTAATCAAATCCCCAGAATCTGTGACTATACCTCATTACCTTGAAGAGGACCATTAAGTTTAAAAATAGAATCAAGGTTGCTAACAAGCTGACTTAACTTGAATGGGGCCACTGCTCTTACAATAGTCCTTAGAAATAGGAGACTGGGAAATAAGAAAGTCAGAATCTGGGCATTTAGTCAATCTTCCATTGCCGATTTCGAAGAGAGATCAGCGAACCATACAAAGCTCTTCTAGAAGATGTAAGGGCCCCCACCAGTCTCCATAAGGGAATATAGCCCTCATACCATTATTATTTCAGCCAATTGAGAAAGATGTAAAAAAACATAATTTCTTGCTATCTTTCTGGAAAACGATCAAATACCAAATGTGTACAGCTCAGCTTCAGTAAGAGGAAAAGAAAATCTCTTAGATCAAGAAATTATTTTTTTTAAATTAAACTAAGGAGGTATGGGTGTAAGTACAGTAGTAGGATATAAGCCCTGTACTTGTAGTATCAATGGAATTTTCAAAGCAAGAAGGAAAAGTTAGTACTTCTAAGCACACAAGGAAAGCTTTTTAGAGAGTTATGTGTTGAAATAACCAGGCGAGGTAAGGATAGAACAATTATATTTTATTTATTATAAGGGGAAAACTCACAAAACAGGAAACAAGAAAATCCAATCACAGCAATGTCCTGCAGGAAAAGGCACAGAGAGAGCACACACAGGGAGGTGTACACATTTTCCCCTGCATCCCAGCAAAGCCACTCCTTAACTAAAACCCACCTCTTAAAGATGATTACCTAACAAGGTTCCCCATCATTTCCACCTTTTGTCTAAACAAGAGCTATCCAAACCCAATACAAAACTATATACAATAGGAACAGATATCAAGTATAAGATTACAAACAATATAAGCAATATTAAGCAAGGAACACATGACAAATGTTTTAATAAACATGTTATTTCAAAGAGTCTAAATCTTGCACCACAAATAAGCTTAGCTAAATCATAAGAGAAAGGTAACTACGATTATCTAATCTTCAACCCCATTGAAGGCCCGAGAAGGGAAATAATATTACTGGAATGGACAGGAAGTACAATCAAGCAGTTTCCAAAGCAAGCAGAATATGACAGAGACAATTAGCTACCTGAGCAATGACCCAAAGTCTCATTTGCAATGTTGAAGCAACCAACTTGGCTAAGGCCTAGCATAACTAACAGACCATTTTTAGAAGCAGGAAAGTTTTCAAAACCATCTTATCCTGTCTTGGCAAGATTTGACAGTCTTTTTCCCTGTGTTCTGCTTATCCATTTCCAGACACCATGTACTTTGCCAGGCACTGAGGCATGGGCAGTTCCTTGCCCAAAGTCCAATTGTGCCAAGAAGAAAACAAACTCTGAGTGGAGTATCTTCGGTGGTCAACATTTTCCTGGGAATAGATTGGTGCTGTCAGGAGCAATCATTTCTATTTCAACAGAACCGTAAGTTATTTAAATGCCATATTCTACAGATCCTTGAAGTGGTTAAAGATTACCTATCTAGGCAGAATATAATATTAGTTAACTAAGACCTACCTCTTAAAAATGATTGGCTAACAAGGTTCCCCATCAATTATGACCTGGAAGTTAGAAACTTAAAAAAGAAGTAGAATTTCACCAAGCTGACTGTAAATTGAAAAAGGACATTGCACACACACACACACACACACACACACAAAAATACATTTGGCACAAGAATAGAAGGAAGGTGTGTTTTGAAAGCAACAGCGTACTGTGGGATGTATGGAACCTTAAAGGCCAAGATAGATTAGGCCTATGCTATGCAAAGTTTGCATGCCTCACTAAAAAAAAATTGTATTTATTGCACAGATCACAGATCAAAACTAGAGACTCACAAATATATTTTAGTTGACTTCATAGTGTGAAGTTTGCTATTATCACTAAAGGCATTTTAAAATTAAACCCACCAGTTTTTTTTAAAGTCTGAGGAACAGCACAGAAAAAAGGGAGAAAGCTTGCAAGGGCTAGAGAATAGGATGGAAAAGCATCTTGAGGAGCTGACTTCTGGATGTGGAAAAGCCAATGTAATCATAACCACATAGCAGCTATGGCTACAAGTTCTGTACAAAGAAATATAAGCTATTAAAGTAGGAGGTAGACTAGTTGGGAAGAAGATCTGACAGTGTGGAAGATGGATAGGAGGCTAATGGATAATATATCCACTATACATTGTATACCTGTATAAATAGTAAGAAATTTAAAATAATAATAACCATGGTCTCTGGGAAGAAAATACTCTTAACAATTTTAAGATACTCTCTGGCTTCCTATCATTGTGCTATCAATATTACATTGAAATAGTTTGAGTATTTTTATTTTCCTTGTTGACTTTCCATCTCTATAAGACCTGAGAAAAATGAATTATAATGTAAGATTTATTGAAAAATTTTGGAAGTTCCAATCTGTGACTGATTGCTCCAGTTGCTTGGGACCTGTGATAAGGTTCCATGGAAGGAGCCAGAGGACAAAACTCCTCACTTCTTGCCCAGGGATAAAATGGAAGGAAGAAATGGCCAGAGTTTTATGATCCATTTAAATGACTTTTCCCACTGAAGTAAAGATCTCCTTTTATGCCCCATCTATAGAAGTCTCCATCATATCCCAGCTTCTTGTTACAGACCAAGTCTATGTCACATAGCTCTTTGGAGGCACTTAAAAATCAAACTACAGAACCAGTAAAATTCTGATCAAAGGCCAGCAATGTTTCTCATTCACCTTATTACCTGGTGTTGTGTTTGGTAAGTAGTAGCTAGTGAACTTGCATCAACTTGCACTAAATTAGTGATTCTTGTAGCTGACACGCTAACTATAGAGAAGTCACTGGAGAGGCTATTGTCCTTGTCCTAGGGAAACATGGAGAGAGCATGTACTGTAATGACATCATCACATATCTGTGTTTTCGGCCATGGGATGACACAAAGAGAAAGCATTCATCAATTCCCAGTCTCCCTTAGACTTCTCGGCCTCCAGAAATGTGAGAAAGAAATATTCCATCATTATAAATTCCCAACTATGTGCTGCTCTGGGACAGCAACATAAAATGTACTAATAAGGAAAACTGTTCCTAGATAAATGATGTGTTTCTGTAAGAAATGCTAGACTATGTGGAAGAATCCCTTGACCATGATACTGAGTAGAAGCTTGGTGGACTTGGAAGAGGATGCTAATTAACAGTTCAGTTTATCATAAAAGGCTGCATAAGGAGAGAATTTCCTAAGAAAAACTGGGAGAAAAGTCTGAAACTTCTGAGAGATTTTCCAAATGATTGCAATCAGAAACTTGGTTGCAATGCAGTCAGTAAAGCCAATTCTGATTAGAGCTCACATGGAAATGTGCAACACAGTACTGAAAACTGGAGTAAATGTCATCTTTGGGTCTAGTATCTGAGGACTTAGATGAACAGTGTCAAGTCCCAAGTGATTTATAGAATGTAGAATGGTGAACAAGTATCTGGCAGAAGAAATTTCTAATCAAAACATTGATGGAACACCATGGCTTCTAATAACCATATATGGTAAAAGATATAAAGGTTTATTTGAATGTGGAATTTGGAAAAGGAAGGAAAATAAACAAAAATGGAATAACCCCAATATGGACCACATAAAGAACATAAAATTATAAAAAGGTACAGCTACATATCCTTTGATACAGAGATTTATATGGAGAGAGGAAAGCCAGGTAAAATTCCTCAAGGAAATACAAGCAGGAATGACCCTGAAAGCATTTCAAGTATCTTTGAGAAAAAAAAAAACAAACAAACATGAGGCAAACATTGTAATCTACAGATTCAATGCAACACAAATCAAAATTACAACTCCATCATTCTCAGACACAGAACAAACAGCCCCCAAATCCACATGGCTACAAAAGAGCCCATATAGATACAGCAATCCTGAGAAATACAAACTATTGCTGGAGGATCATCATACCTGGTTCCAAGCTAAGCTACAGAGCCAAAGTAATAAAAAGCTCATGGCACTGGCATAAAATCAGACACAGAGATCAATGGAGCAGGATAGAGGGCCCAGGTATATAACCACACAACTATAACCACCTGATTTTGTCAGAGTCCAATAGTACACAACACGAGAAAAAGACAAGTATTAGTTCTCTGTTGCTGTGATAAGCTTTTGTGACCAAGGCAACTTACAGAGAGAAAAGTTGGAGGACATAGCACCAGAGGGAGAGTCCACAATGATGAGAGAGGCATGGCATAGGACAGCAGGTCTCAACCATAAACACTAAGTGGAGAAAGGGAACTGGGACTGGGGCAAGGTTACAAACTGTCAAAGCCCACCGTGAGTGATGATCAGTTCCCACAGCTAGGCCACACCTCCTAAGGGTTTTACAGCATTCTCATAGCACCACCAACCGGGAACCATGAGTTCACATACCTGAGCCTATGGGGAAAATTCCCATTCAAACAACTACAGCGAACTTCTTTAACAAAAGGTGCTGGAAAAACTGGCTATGTTCACATAGAAGAATGAAACTAGATCATTCTCTCGCGCGATATACAAAAATCAACTCCAAATGGATTCAGGACCTCAATATAAAGCCTATGTCTCTTAAAGAGAATCTCTGCTGGAAAAAGGTAGACACAACACTGTAAAATATACACCAGTTAAGGATTGTAGATGGAGTTTCCATGCCTCACAGCTGCTCTCAAATAACTGAAAACTGCTTCCCAAATATAAATTATAAATGCTTGGCCAATAGCTCAGACTCATACTACCTAACTCTCACTTTTAAATTAACCCATATTTTTTATCAACACTTTGCCAAGTGACTCATGGCCTGTTATTGTAGTAGGAGATTTCTTGTTCATTCCCAGCAACCCAGACCTGAAATAATTACATAGAAACTATATTAATTACAACCCTGTTGGCCAATAGTTTAGGAATATTTCTAACTAACTCTTACATCTTAAATTAACCCATTTCTCTTAATTTATGTATAGCCATGAGGCTTGTGGTTAACTCGTAAGGTTCTCTGGCAACTACATGAAATCTCCTCAACTCCACCTATACTCTTTATAAATCTTTGTTAAAATTTTCTGCCTGGTTTTATTCTGTTAAGTCATTGGTCAAAAGCAGATTCTTTATTAACAAATGGCAATAAAACATATTCACAGCATACAGAGGGGAATCCCACATATTTTACCTCATCTTCTACACCTCTTGCTTCCTTGGCAACACCTCTGACTCAGTTCTTCTTCTTTCATTATTGTCAGTTTGTCTTTCTTGTCTATGCTTTTTACCTGGCTATTAGCCAATCTGCACTCTATTAAACAAATTCAAGTGACAAATCTTTACAGTGTACAAAAGGATTATTACACAGCAAAAGATTTTCTAATTAGAACTCTGTTGGCTTAGGAAATAAGACCAACAATTGATAAAGGATGGTAAATGTTTTTTGTACAGCAAAGAAAATTGTCAATTGCATACTGAAATGGGGGAAAATATTTACCAGCTAATACATCTGAAAGGAGACCAATATCTAGAGTACACAAGGAACAGAAACAACTAAAACTCAAGAAAACAAGCAACCAAGGCAAAAGACAGGCTCTGGAACTGAACCATGAGTTCTCAGAACAAGAAACACTAATGACCAGAAAACACTTTAAATAGTGTTCAACAACATTGCACATCAGGAAACTCTAAATTAAAACTTACTTGAGATTCCATCTCACCTCAGTCAGAATGGCTATTACCAAACAAATCAAACAAAAACTGGTGTTGGCAAAGCTGTGCAGAAAGAGGAATCCTTAGTCACTTTGGGTGAGAGAATAGACTGGTGTAGCCACTATGGAAATCTGTGTGAGCATTCTTCTGTATAGTTCTGCTTTACTACATATTTTATTCCTTGTGCTCCTCTCAGTTTGTTTATATAATTTAAAGCACTGGGGTTAGAGACAAAATAACCTAAATTATTACATAATTCTTTAAAAACAAGAATGTGGAGCTAGAGAATGGAATGGAATAGTGTGGCATGCTGAACATGGCGTGTCTATTGCATTATCGAAATCACAGCAGCTATGATTACCTGCAGAATTCCCACACTAGATTGGAGCCATCAACATATTCCCTCATTGTCTCGGGATAGGCTTAGGAGTCTCCACCCTTCCCTGAGGAATTACTGGTAGGAATGATGTAACTTTTAGAAGCCAGATGGTAATTTGCCCACGTTCCTCCAAACAGTCTGTCACTCATTTGTATGTTGGTAACCCTGATGAAACTCACTGGTACAGCCACCCACAGACATGGAAGGAGAAGAAGAACTAGATGGGAAGAGGAAAAGCATTGTTGAGATTACGAAAGGGACAAGAATGGGGGATAGAGAATGAATGTGGTCAAAATGTATTATTAATGTTGTCAAAAATTAAAAAGAAAATGTGGACATTCATACTATGTAAAACCAATTGTCTTAACCCATCACTAATTATTCAAAAAGAATGACTTATCAACATGTTCCAAAGCTTGAGCTTCCCTTATTCCATGGAACATGTTTCCTACTAAGAGGCAGTTCCAGCTAGAAACTAAGAGGTCTGATCTTCTGCCTGTCAGTCCCCACTTTCTTCTGCGTGAAAAAAAAAAAAAGAAAGGAGCTTTTCCCGGCATCCTCATCTGGGAAAGATAGCATATGGCACCCTTGTCTATGAGGCCATTTAAAGACAAAACTACCTTATTAGAAAGATTCACAACTGTATTTTGTATATGCCAAAATTCTGTTCATCTCTAGAGATACAAAGATCAACAAAGACTTGGTGGTAAATACCAAAGTTGTGACTCTTAATATTATGCTACATAAAATGAAACATAAATGGGAATGAATAAGAGGATATGCAATGATGTTTTTATTCAACACTTTCTTTGCATTCTTTCTAGAATATATTTGAAACTAATATTTTGCAGTGTGGAACATGGATTATGGGCTACTTATCTTTAGCAGATATTTTTATCATTAGTATCTGCTTATGCTAAGCTAACTGAGGCCTAAATTGTAGCTGACCCTAGGAGAATGCTTAGTAGAATGAAATGTATTTTAAATCACTTAAAGAGGCCCTTCTGGCTGCAAACAGATCTACTGCAAGAAGCCAGTATTCTATCTACTCTGTGGTACTACAGAATTCTAATGGGAAGCGATTGCAATAAGAAGCAATAATATGAAATCAAGATAGACTGAATGTAGGCACTTAGCCATATTTCTGGCCATCCCTCTGTCATTTTCTGTATATAGTAAAATATAAACACAGAGTGCATTAAAATCCACTTACTATGAGAAGTTCCCTGATGTTAATGTGCTTTATCTATACTGCTTTGGTGATTATGCAAGGAATGGCTTAATCTCAAACAGCCAATCCATATGATGCTGTAGATCAAAGCAATACCAAAAAAATAATGAGAATGTGTACATGACATTGCCTAAAAGAACCAAGTTACTTTTTCATAGGAAAAAATATTTTACACCACTGAGCCACAGAGAAATCCACATTGTTTGGTTGTAAGATTGAAAACAAAGCTAAAGAAGTTACCCTACCAATCTTTGCATTTTAATGCTATGTTTTTTTTTTAATTGGAACAGTCACTGATAACTTGCCAAGTATCCAAGTAATATGCCACAAGACTATATGTCCATAAATCATGGGTGAGTGACATTTAAGTGGAATTTCAAAATTAAAATTTCAAAAATCCTATAGGCACAGTGGAAACACAACCTTTTGTGGAGATGAAAGACAAATGCATTGGGTGCTTAGAAGGAAAAAAGTGTCGTGTGTGTTCCATGGACTAGAGGAGGCTCAAGCTTTGGGACATGTTGTTAAGTCATTCTTTTGGGATGGTTAACAGTGAGTTAATTAAACCTAAACTAGTCATGCAACGTGGATGCTCGCCCCTGCAAGCTGACAAAAGCAGCTAGGGGGCCGCTGGCTTGGTGTGCTTTAAAAAAAAATATCTAAGAACACTGTCATATCAGAATCTGTTTCTGAAAGAAAAGGGTTTTAATCAAAGCCTCTAGAAATTAGGGTTATCATAACTGAACCCTGTGTAGGGTTATCGTAACTGAAGTCCCTGCATTTACAACCAGGAGACGGAACCAAGAAGATTGCTCCAGCTTTGAGACCAGCCTGGTTTATACAGCAAGTTCCAGGGCCGGGAAGGGTACCCAGCAAAACTCAGCCATTCGGTTAAGTGAGTGTATTTACAAACTAACTTTCATTTGATATCATTTCTGTATAAGGAGCCATGACTAGAAAGTCATACACAATGTTCTATGGCCCCACTAGGAAAAGGAACCGCAAACATGGAGAAGCAACAGGTAGCAAGCCAAAGGCAATCCTGTGCCCAAGACACCACGTGCTTTGTTCCCTTACTTCTTCCCTCATTTTGCCGGCTCACTCTTCCTTTGCTTCATCAGAAACCAAGGTACCCTTCCTGTGAAGCGTGGAGAGAATAGAAAGGAGACGTATTCTTTCCAAACCATCACACGGAGGGAGAATGGAGATAGGCAGCAGGGAGGATCACACTAGTCAAATGTGGAAGAAAAATATGCGGTACAGCGAGCACTACGTCTGTGTAGTCTGTGGCTGTGATTCCAGGGACGCTATCTGCAGCAATTGATTTTTGATTGTGCTTTGAAAAATCTGAGTGAATATACTTTTGTCTGAGAAAGCCCACTAGGACCGTCAGCTCACAGTGCAAAATGAAAACAGAAAATCTATTGTTCAAAAATGCAGTAAAGTCTGTGTTCCCTCTCCATTGTTCATCTCTCTCTAACTGTCACGGGATTTGATGATATTTGATGCACACATTAGTAGGATGATCATAGAGCCTCACGCATGCCAATGTCCCTATAACGCAGCACAGCACATAAACCATATGCACCCAATGTAACTGTCTCTGGTGCCTATGGATCCCAGCTGGAAAAGAGTATAGCGGCATGCCCAGGGGGACTGAGATATGAAGTCCCCCGTATAAGCCATTGAAGGACTGAAACTATTCCAGAACATGGTGTCAGGAGCATGGAAGTTTGGTAATTTTATGTGAAAAACTGTGCTGGAATGCAATAAACAACAATAAGGATGTTAACACATACAGCCTTGAAGCCTGCCATTCAGACTATTTAAGAGCTTTGGGGTGGTAGAGGCAGGTGAACCTCCATGGTTTCAAGGCAAGCCTGGTCTACATTACGTGTTCCAAGACAGTCAGGACTACATAGTTGAGACTCTGCCGCTAAATAAGTAAGTACATGTAAAATAGTTTTATGGACTCTTACAATTTTAGTGTAGAAGCCTTTTCAAAACTAATAAATTATAACACATTATCAATAGAACATTCTGATGCAGACACAGCAATAAAAAATGATTTTGGATCAGTCATACCAAAGAGTCTGAATTATTCTCTTCTTCCCCATAAATTATATTTAAAATATTTTTATTATCACTCTATTATTGCTATTGAAAATATAATTGAATTATTTATCACATGTGTAGTAAATAACATAAAAGATACAGAGGGCAGCTGTTTGTTAATTTTCTGTTCTTTTTTCATTATAAGCACTCACTATAATATTTCATTGTATTTATAAAATTTAGGGTATTTTCTCTAAAGACTGCTGGAAAACACACAAGACATATGCCTAACAAATAAACCTAGATGCTGGTCTTTTGACATGTTCATAGATATTGACAATTCCCCTCTGCAGAATCATGCTCACCAAAATTTCCTCCAACTGTGGAAAGTACCCCTGCTTTCTTGGGAGAATGTTGAAAAAGATCGCTTATGAGTAAAGTTCTGGATGTTCAGTCCCCAAGCTGCACTGTAAGGCCACTGCGACCCGATAGAAATGTAGACATCAGTGGAAGTAACTGTCAAGTCCGGAAACAGATTCCAGAATCTCTCTAAGAAATAGGACATGTGTTCTTTCAACCAATCCTGAAGATCAGTGGAAAGTGGAGGCAGATAGTGGACAAAAGGTTTTCTTTTTAAAGAAGATCTGAACTAAACCCAAATGGAATAGAAATAAAACATTTTTCTTTCTTTCTTTTTTCTTTTTGGTTTGTTTGTTTGTTTGTTTGTTTTCCACTAACTCTCACTATATAGCCTGGCTGGCCTGGAACGCAGATAGCCACCTGCCTCTGTTTCCCAGGCGCTGGGATTAAAGCCATAAGCCACTATGCTCAGTCCTATTCTTCTCTGGAGATGGAACTGAATGAATCAATTGCACAAGAAGCTGTTTGTATAGGCTCATCAACCAATGAAAACATCAGTGGTCATGGAGATCTGGAACAGTGATGATTCAACAGCTTTCTTGCACTTTGTCTTGGATTATCAGCTGTCCCCTTAAACACCATTCCTTGGCCACTACCATGTTGGACATAACATCCTGATAAGCAGATACAAACGTTTGGATTATATTAATTGTATTGTTTGGAACCCTATTCTCCACCAACTAAGAATGCTTCCAGATACCATCTGAGGCCTATAGTTAAAATTTCTCTGCCTTCTCTAATGTGTTACTTAATGTTTCCACACGTTTATTTTTTATTTTATTTTTATTTATTTATTCTTGGGGGGTTTTTGAGACAGGGTTTCTCTGTGTAACAGCCCTAGCTCTCCTGAAACTCACTTGGTAGACCAGGCTGGCCTTGAACTCGCAGAAATCTGCCTGCCCCTGCCTTCCGAGTACTGGGTTTAAAGGCATGCACCACCACCACCTGGCTCTAATTTATTTTTAAAATGCCTTGATTCATAGCTTTCCTTGCTTTGTTACTATAAAAACTTTATGAAATTGCTTCTACATTGGTAGAACATTGTATCTAGGGAGACCTACATGTGTATTCCTGGGCCATTGGCACTCACATTTGGCTCTGAAGTAAGCTCTCTTATTTCCTTTATGATGAGGGCTGTAGGCTTTATTATTGTTTCTTTTGATGTTGAAGAGTTTGCATTGACAAAACAAAGCCTATAAAAAGACCCATGAAGCAAAATATTCATTTATTAGTCATGTAAAACTAAGACAATAAAATATTAAATATCAAATGAATATTGGGAAAATTATTCAGGTTTATAGTAAACATTGAAGACTTTTGTAAATAAGAAAAAAGTGACTATCTTGGCAGGAAAATGTGCAAGTAGGCATTTCAGAAGAGACAGACACAGATGATCAATAAAAATAAACATTGAACCTCATTAGCAATGAAATATAAACATATGAGATGAAAATCAATCACCTTTTAAGTAGATAGTTGTTTTTTGTGATTGTTGCTATGTTTTTGAATGGAAAAATATCCATGTAATTAGACCTTCAACTCCTCCTTTCCAGCAATAGAGCACACAAGCCACTAGATGAAAACACTGTGGGATGTTTGCTCTATTTTGCAATAGCTTTGCTCTTGTGAACTATTGTAAAGGAATAAGCACATAGGCAGCCAGGAATTAATGATCAAGACCATTTAACATTGGCCTATGTACTAGAAAATGGTTGGAAGTGATGCAACAATTATAAAAATAACAAAGCAGCGATGATGATACGATTGCATAATGAAACATTGAAAGTCCATGAGGGAATGGATGGGCTTGAGAAGTGGAAGGAAATGTTTACAGTATGTTCAATGACACGTCAAGGTGTCACAAGCTACCACTTTCAGAGGTGTTACACCGCTGTCCCTCTCACTTAGTTACTCTCAAAGATTTTTCCACAGTAGTTTCCTTATCATTAAATTCTCATTATTTAGAATGACTTTCCTGAACACTCTGGTGAAGAAAAAACTCCCACCGTCGCAATCAAGATACAGCACTTCTTTAACTCTTCTTCAAGTTTTCTTCTTAATTAGAATATGTTAACTAGACAAAGTAATGGGAATTTTATGTGATATATATGACTTTGATCCTGTCTACACATTTCCTAGTCTTGTTCCATGCTCCTGCTGATCTCCTCGCTCTTCTCAAATAATTCATCCTTCCTTATTACCATGTCTTTTATTTTCTCTAGATTCCACCCATGATAGATACAACATATAGATTTTAAAGCCTGCCTTATTTCACTTAATATTACGATTTTTATTTCCAATGACTTTTTCTGCAAATAACAGAATTCCATCCTTTAAATATTTTTAAAATTTTATGAGGATGGGTGTTTTGTCTTCATGTATGTCTGTGCACCACTTGTATGTCTGGTACTCACAGAGGCAAGAAGAGGGCATTGGATCAGAAGTTAGAAATGTTTGTGAGCACCCATGTAAGTACCCAGACTGCAACTCAGACCCTATGTGAGAGCAGCCAGTGCTCTTAACTACTGACTTACCTCTCTAGTCTAATTTCATCCATTTTCCACAGAGGGCCATGTTTGTGTTTGTGGTCGATGCTGCCACTGGAGGTCATGTTGATGTCCATTGTCAGTGCTGTATCTGGGGACCATGTTAGGTCCGCTCTAATGCTGCCACAGGAAATCGCTTGAAAGTCCACAATCCATGCTGCTGCTGGTGTTAGAGTAAGGAAGCTTCTTTTGCAGTGGTATTGATGATTGCAGACTGAAGTATTAAAAATGAGAGACATAGAAGGCTTCTGTGACAACCTCTTCCCCACTCCTACCCCTCAAAAGAAGCGTTCTAGACAGGAAGTCATTGAAGAAAGTTCTTAAAAACTGTGATGGGAATGCTGAAGTGTCGTTGCTCACAGCTGATGGCTTCTGGAAGGACTGGGGTGAGGAAGAACTCAGTTATCTTTAAGGGGCTGGCCACTGGGAATTTGACCGTGCTTCAGTGAGTATATAGGCAACACAAATGGTCTAGGTTTATTTTTTTTTCTGTTTTTGTGGGGAGGATACAAGGGTGGGAGGGTAGACCTGGGAGGAATGGGAGCAAGTGTTATCAATGTGCATTTTGTGAAATTCCCAATCAATAATAATATTCTATTGGAAAAAATTTTGTGTGTCTGTTTGTTTTATGTGCGTGTGTGTGTGTGTGTATGTGAGAATATATGTATGTGTACCACACACATCATATGTATCCTGAAAAGGATGTTGGTTTCTATTGAACTACAGTTACAGGTGGTTGTAAGCCATCTGATATGGATGATGGAAACCAAACAAAGGTCATCTGCAAGAGTAGCAGGTGAGGGGCTGAAGAGATGGCTCAGAGGTTAAGGGCACTGCTGCTCATCCAGAGATCCTGAGTTCAATTCTCAGCAACCACATGATGGCTCACAGTCATCTGTAATGAGATCTGATACCCTCTTCTGTCATGCAGGCATCATGCAGGTAAAACACTGTATACATAAATAAATAAATCTTAAAAAAAGAGTAGCAGATAATCTGAACTGCTGAGTATCTCTCTAGCCCTTCATCCTTTAAAATTAAATAATAACAACCCATTGTGTTTATATATCACATTTTCTTCACTGGATTGACTATTCACTAGACTGTCTATATAATGAGGCAATTGTGAAGAATGTTGCAATAAACAGGTTATGCAGGTATCTTTTCATAGGCATCATCATCCTGGTTTTCTCAACAGCAAATTTGTTCCATTCCCACCAACAAGGAATAAGGTTTCCTGCATACTCAACAGTTTTCCCCAAATGAAAAGCAGACTGCCACATTGTTCGGATGTATCCAGTATCTTGAACACTACCCTGGTTCTTCTACAAATAGACCTTGCAAGGCAGTATAGAATTTCTAGCAGGGGTGTTCAGCTGCTTGTATACCCTTGACTACAGACTGGTCCTCTTTTATCTGGAAGGTCATCCTCTAAATGTGTGCAGCTTGGAAGGAAATAACATGGAGTGTTTGGAGAGGAAAAAAGCACCTGCACAGCCAGTCTGATGAGCTCAATCAACCGTGTGTGGCTCTCACGGAGGTGACGAATTTCACAGCCAGATTTTCACACTTCATTTGTTGCTTTTTGTGTTCTGTTCTGATTGAGATGAAGCAGATTTCTAACGTAGTTTTGATTTGCACATAGATGTAGTTTCTTTGATTACTCGAGGTATTGAACATTTGCTGAGTAGCTACTATTTGTAATTCTCAACAATTAATCATCTGGTTATTAAATTTGTTATATTTTCACCTAAGTGTTAACAGCTCACTCTGCCTGCCTGGTCTAACAGAATACACAAATGTTTAGTTAGCTAGGGTTTTTTTTTTCATTCATCTGTTTGTCATAGGAAAAGTTATTGGCTTGCCAATCAATAATTGATGGACCAACAAATTGAAAATCTATAATAAAATGCAGCAGAGGTTTTTTTCCTTTGTTAACTCTCAGGGAGGAGGTTGCAGATTATTTTAAACTTGTAATTTACATTTACACAATTCTTAAGGTTTTCTGTAAATACAGAATCAGGAAAAGCCGTGTAATTATAAAGCCTATTATTATTAATAACCCAGCTCAAAGGCGTACTTCCCAAATGCTTTAACTACAAGGGGCCATAGGCACACAGCACAGCATTATGGAACTTCACACTACAACATTCAACCTTGTAACACATCAGCCTCCTTAAAAACTGTGCAACTTGCGTGTTACAAACACAAGCAAAGAATAAGGAACAATGAGTCCTTAACTACCTCCCGAAAGTATTTTGTGTCTTTAAAAACCACACATACAAAATAAGTAAAACATTATTAGCTGATGGTCAAAAAAAGACACCCATATACCAGTCATCAAGATTAATAAATAAAATATTACAGTGAGCAATAAATCTTCTGCTCATTTTCTCTACAGAGTTCTTTCTCCTTCTTAAATATATTTATATTCAGTATTCTGAATTATGTGGCAATTACTTCCTTTCTTTCACTGGTCGGGACTGATCCATAAATATAAAAGTTTAATATTAGCTATTATTGAATTTATGAAGTGAAAACAGTAAAGTTTCTTTTGAACAATATTATGTTTATAAGATTTACTAGCTTTGTGATGTTTAGTGAAAGCCAACTGACCTTTAATACTGCAATTGAATTATTCAATTAAGTGACTTTATTAGAATTAATTTCTTAATTTCACTATGGGGGTATTTGGGTTGTCTAATATGAGCATCTACTTGCAAGTATTAGCAATGCCTATGAATATTAGGATACATGATCAGGAGATACTTGTACACATTCTGAAAGCTGAAACTTTAGGCCTAACTTCCCTTTGGTAGGTGTGACCACCAGCCTTTCCATTGTGTTTGTCATAGATGACATGCCCACTAGACATTCAGGAACACTCCCATTGCTCCCCTGCTTTGGATGCTTTGGTTATTTGATTAACACCAGTAATTCCAACATGTGTTGATATTTTGTTTGTGCTTTAACAAATAAAACATGCCTGAAGATCAGAGTGCAAAGCTAAGTCACTAGAGGCCAGGCAGTGGTGGCACACACCTTTAATCCCAGGACTAGGGAGATAGAGGCAGATGGATCTCTGTGAGTTCAGGTCCACCCAAGGCTACATGAAACTGATCCAGTCTAAAAGAGGAACAGGGCTCACATAAAGGTAATCCCAGCACTGGGGAGGTGGAGACAAGAGTGATATGGCTGGGCAGAGAGAGGAATACAAGGTGAGAGGAGACAGGAGCTCAGTGCAGTCTGATGCAGCAGTCTGAGAATGCAGTTTGAGGATTAGTAGAGACAGGATCGGCCTTCAGTCTGAGAATTTGGTAGAGATAAAAGGTCTCTCGAGTGGCTGACTGCACTGCTTCTCTGATCTTTCAGCTTTCACTCCCTATTATCTATTTCTGGGTTTTTATTATTAAGACCAATTAAAATTTGTGCTATACCAGCAGATATTTGATGATATTGCATGATTTTACATATAATACACTGATAATAATTTTATATATTATATTGGCCATAAAGATAGGCAGAGCAATGAAGCATGGGTTCTCCTGATCAAACAAGGCATTTGAGCAGCCCATAAATTTCTGAGTTGCCTGACTATCTTCACATGGCTTATAAAGGTGTCTCCTGGAAAGAAATTGATGTCTCTCCAAACAAGTCAGCCTATAGTGAATACTGACCTCATTCTACCCTTTCCATGCAATCTGCATTACAGATTTTATTTTTCTTGCCATCATTTATTCCCACTGCAATAAGACTCTATGAAACAGAGATAAAGATTTTTTTTGGTAAAACATAATCTTAATCTTTCGATTCTTGGAGCAAAGAAAACAAGCAGCAGAAACAGGACTGGGATTTTTTGTTTTGTTTTTGTTTTCCAAGACAGGGTTTCTCTGTGTAGTAGTATTGACTGTCCTGGAACTCACTCTGTAGACCAGGCTGGCCTCAAACTCAACAGAGATTTTCCTGCCTCTGCCTCCTGAGTGGTAGGGCCAGGGCATGTGCCACCACCCAGATAACACAAGTAATTCTTAAGGCGCAGCTGCATGAATATATGTGTAATTCTGCATGTGTTCTTGTTGTAGGTCTTGCTTTTAATTCACAACTGATTTAATAAAACTGCTTTAGAAATAGTTGGTACATTTTAAAGGGGAAGTGTTATTCAAAGTTTTTCAGAAAAAAGAATCAATAGGAAAATATATAGAAAGAGATACAGTACTGCATGCAGATATTCTATAAGAAATGTATATAGCCTATTCAATCACATGTGTTATAAGATACATAAAATTCTTCTATTTTTAAATGGAAGTCAAGAAAAATATCCCTAGTCTAAATTTCAAGGTCCAAGAATCAAAAGCACTGTTTCATCAGCTCCTATTTGAATTCAAAAAGTCAGGGGAAGGGGGATAGAAAGATGGAGACAGTGACAGAAAGACAGAGAAATATCTCCCATTTGTTTGGAGGAATATTACAAGCTTCATTCAAGATGGCCAATCAAATATTAAACTCATCCAGAAATATTCTGAAATATTGTTAAGCCAAATATCCAGACCCTCCATGCTATAATAATGACATAAAAAATGACCATCAAAGGGATGGCAGAAAGCTTAGCTATCACAATACAAGTTAATGAACATGTTAAAATCCGTACAATGTAATAAATGCCTCTAAGAAGTGATAATGATTAGTAAATGCTAGAAAAACCATTGTGATGGTTTCTGATATAAATGAGCAGGTTCTGGTCCCAGGAGGAAGACAATAGTGATTCACATCAGTGCAGCATAGCAAGCAGCCACTAATAGACACACAGACAAACGTTCTGAGAGTCAAGCTTGCAAAAGATGAACAAAAGAATCCATGAACTGGTGATACCTAGAGATGAATATTCTGCTGGGGAATATTATATTAAGATGTGTTGCTTTTTTTTATGCTGCATTTGTTTAACTCTGTGAAGCTGTGTTACTGAGCCTATCTAAAACACCTGATGATCCTAATAAAGACCCAAATGGCCAATAGCGAGGCAGGAGCAAGGATAGGCAAGGCTGGCAGATAGGGAGTATATAAACAGAGGGGAAAATGAAGAAGGGAGGGGGAGCAAAGACAGAATAAGAGGAAGAGGACATCAGGGGCCAGCCACCCAGCCACCCAGCCACCCAGCCAGCCAGCCACCCAGCCTCAGAGTAAGAGTGAAAGTAAGATATACAGAAGTAAGAAAAGGAAAAAGCTCAGAGGCAAAACAGTAGAGATAATAAGTATAAGAAAAATTGGCAAGAAACAAGCCCAGTTAAGGTCGGGCATTCATAACTAAGAATAAGGCTCCATGTGTGAATTTATTTGGGAGTTGGGTGGTGGGCCCCCCAAAAAGCAAATAGAATAAAAAGAGCAAAAACAACCAACTACAATAATCAGCTCCAGAGAGTATGTAGTAGGTATAGGGCCTGAGTTCCACTGTTTGGTTATCAACTAATGATATTCTAAATCAAAGGGATTTTTTTCTTTTCAGTTCAAACTAAAGACAGAAGTCTAATCATCAGAAGTGGCTGTCAGTGACAAACACTTATAATGTCAGCATATGGGATGTTGAGGCATGAAAATTACAAGTTTGAGGCAATTTTAGGCTCAAAAATACAAGCATATAAAAATAAATCCTCTAATTCTAATACTCAGGAGGCAGAGGCAAGTAGATCTCTGATCTTGAGGTCAGTCTGGTCTACAAAGAAAGCTTCAGGACACCCAGGGCTACACAGAGAAATCCTGTCTTGAATACTCCCCCACAAGCTTAATAAATTATAAATATATTAGTATTAATATTAATGAGAATACCTTCAACCCTATTAGTCAGCCATCAAGTAAATACATGTTAAAGAGACACTCAATAACATTATACACCAACAGGAAACAGTTGAAACTCAGGTGTGTATGTGTGTGGCCATGCATGTGTGTGTGTCCATGTGTGCTCATGAGCATGCATGAGTAAAATGTACATGATAATGCCTGTGAGCATGTGTGCCCATGCACATGTACATGTGTGTATGTTTCAGGTAGATTTAATGAAAAAGTTGGTGTCTACTTCACATCTAAGAAGAAAAATTTAATAAACAATTGATATAACTACCTTCAGCTACCAAACTTACTACAAAGTAGTGTGGCATTAAAACAAAAGGAGAAAGACAGACAAGAAAAGGGAGAGCAGACGAATACGATAGCATCCTACTTAAGCACACATACATGGAACCAATATGTGCAAATGCCAATGGGGAAGGAAAGTACCATCAAATGTTTCATTTATCAATGACATATTTTAATGACATAAATTACCTAACATGCTATTTTTCTCTTTACTAAACTACTCACATATATTTTATTGTGACTGTATTCACTCTGCATAGAACTCCTCAACCCCTTTTCCCTCTGAACCCTATAGATTCCCACTCTTCCTTTTTCTTTCTTTCTCTTTCTTCCTTTCTTTTTGCTCTCTGAATTTAACTATAGATACTTGCATGAACAAATGTGTAGGAGGAGGGCCCGCTTGTTCCTCCCGACCACCCAACTAGCTTAGCCCTGAAATAACCACACAGAAAATGTATTCATTAAATCACTGCTTGGCCCATTAGCTCTAGCTTCTTATTGGCTAACTCTTATATTAATTTAACCAATTTCTATTAATCTGTGTATCACCATGTGTCAGTGACTTACTGGGTAAAATTCCCAGTGTCTGTCTTTGGCAGCTCCATGGCGTCTCTCTCACTCTGTCCTTCTCCCACCATTCAGTTCTGTCTTCCCCACCTACCTAAGTTCTGTCCTATCATGCCAATGCAGTTTCTTTATTCATTAATCAAGAAAAGCAACACACAGAGGGGACTCCCACATCACAAATGTAGCAGGTTGATTTCTTTTTCTGGAGCTTGGGAAACATACCAGGGGCTATATCGTAGAGGAAAATGACCACACACACAAAGAGTAATAATAATAAATCATAATAATAATATGTTAGCTTTTAATAGCTCCTCAAGAAGGGGTGGAGCCTCAGGGTGACACCCACACCCACCTACATGCCGCAGTCAGAATGTCAAAGGTCCCAATTTTATTCAGGCCTTGTTCCAAGATCCGTGTCTGTTCTGTGCTCACAATTGCAATGGCCATGCTGTCATCAGGTGACAGTGACCCCCACACTCACTTCTCCCCATCCTCTGGCTCTAAATTCTTCCCAGCCCCTCTCCTGTGATATGCTTTGGACTTGGAGGCAGTGATACTGGCATCCTACTTACAGCCGAGCCCTCAGGAGTCACTTGTTCTTAGTATTTTGACCAGATATAAAGTTTGCTTTAACTGTCGTTCACAGCTGAAGAGAGGCACTCTGCCAGAGGCTGAGAGCAACCCTAGTGTGTGGGTATAAACAGAAACGTTTCAAAGGCACACTGACAACATGCCATTTAGAGAAACGATAGTAGTGGGCTGAACTCCTAGAACCTATAACCTCCCTAGCCTAAGACTTTCCAGCAGGTTTATGTACTAACAAGCCTTACACTCTGTCAGCAAGTAGTTGACAACCTGAAACTGTCATGATACTCTTGCACCAGAGGGCTCATCTTGCCTGGCAGGTTGGTATTGTGACTTTAAGATCTACACAAGTAAGACTGTCGATGAGTTTTCTCCTCCAGCAGCCTGCATAATACCTCATTATGTATGCTAGTGAGCAGTGAAGAAATGTTCAGCTCAATTCCAGATTGATGCATTTATCTACATATTATTTATCAATATAAAATCTGGAGTCAGATACAGGGATATGAACCTCAAAGATCATAGAAGCAGTAGAGCAGCCACCTTGATGTCTTACCTCTTCCGCTCCTCCATCCAAAGGGTCCAGATCTCCTCTAAGCCCCGCATTACTTCCTCAATCTTCCAACACCTCTATGATTCATTTTGGTCAGCTGGTGGTGAACTCCACCCTCTGATTCAAAACAAACTTTATTGCCAGAATGCAATCAAAATACCACACAGATTTATTTTTCTTTTTATTTATTTTTTATTTTACTTACCAATCATAGACCTCCCTCCCTTCCTTCCGCTCCCTCCCCTACCTACCCCCAATTCAGGATTCACTCCTCAGAAAAGGTAAGGCCTCCCTTGGGGAGTCAAGAAGGCCTGACACATTCAGTTGAGGCAGGACTAAGACTGTACCCTCTGCCGCCTCCTGCACACATCAAGGCTGAGCAAGGCATCCCGCCATATGGAATGAACTTCAAAAAAGCCAGCTCATGCACTATGGATAGTCCTGATACCACTGCCAAGGGCTCACAGTCAAGGCTACAAAACTTTTACCCACATGACACGCAGAGGGCCAAGTTTGGTCCCATGCAGGCCACCCAGTTGTCGGTCTATAGTCTGTGAGATTCCACAAGTTCTGGTCTCTGTGGGTTTCCCTGCCATGATCTTGTGCCTCCTTGCTCCTCCTTCTTTTTGACTGGACTCCCATAGCTCGCTCTGGTATTTGAATGTGGATCTCTGCATCTGCTTCCATCAGTTACTAGATGAAGTTTCTATTATGACCTTTATGGTAGTCACCACTCTGATTACAGGGGAAGGTCAGTTCAGGCTCCCTCTCCACTATTGCTAGGGGTATTAGCTGGGGTCATCCTTGTGAATTCCTGGGAATTTCCCTAGCATCATGTTTCTCCCTACCCCCATAATGACTCAGACTATGGAGATATCTCTTTCCTTGTTCTCCTGCTTCATCCCTCTTCCAGCCTGACCATCGCATTCCCTAATGTTCTCATTCCCCCATCCCCTCCTCCTTACTGATCCCCCACCCCCAGTTTACCCAGAAGATAATGTCTATTTCCCCTTCCCAGGGTGATCCATATGTCCCTCTTGGAGTTCTAGTTCTCTGGAGCTGTGGACTGTGGTCTGGGTATCCTTTGCTTTACAGCTAGTATCCACTTATAAGTGAGTACATGCCATGTTTGTCTTTCTGAGTCTGGGTTACTTCACTCAGGATTATTTCTTTCTAGTTTCATCCATTTGCCTGAAAATTTCCTGATGTCTTTTTTTTTTTTCTCCACAGGAGTAGTACTTCACTGTGTAAATGTACCACATTTTCTTTACTCATTCTTCCATTGAGGGACATATAGGTTGTTTCTAGATTCTGGCTATTATGACTAATGCTGCTATGAACATTGTTGAGCAATCGTCCTTGTGGTTTGATGACACATCCTATGGGTATATGCCCAAGGGTGGTAGTACTGGGTCTTTAGGTATACTGATTTCCAATTTTCTGATAAACCATCATACTGATTTCCAAAGTAGCTGTACATCTTCGCATTCCCACTAGCAGTGCAGGGTAGGCTGTCATTAGTGGTTTTGATCTTAGCCATTTTGACAGGTGTATGATGCTATCTCAGAGTCTTTGATTTACATTTCCCTGATGGCTAAGGATGTTGAGCAATTCCTTAGAAGTCTTTTGGCCACTTGAGATTTGTCTTTTGAGAATTCTCTGTTTGTATCTATACCCTATTTTTTAATTGGATTATTTGGTATTTTGATGTCCAGGTGGGAGACCAGTCACTTAACATTTGTGTAATCAATGCAGACTTGAAAGTCTGTGTCTCCAGGAGCCACTGATGCTGCAGGGGATGGTTGGAGTTGGGGGGGAGGGGTAAATTACAGGATCAAATGGGAAACAGTTGCTTTTTCAGTATCCTATAACCAAGTGTGTGATATTTTCATCAATAGGATCTTATCATATAATTTAAGTGGACAATCAGGAGCAATTGCAACAGCCTGTATTTTGGGGGAGCAACCCTCTCAGACAACAATTCATAGTGAGATTTCCTCAACCTTGCACTGGAAATTTCATTTAAAAGCCCAAGATTTCTGGAAGCAAAATTATTCACCCTTCAATCCCACCATCCCAAGATCTTTTTCAAGTATGTATTTTTGCTTTGTTTACCAAGTAGCAGATTTCTTAGGTTACCTCAAGTCATCCTTCTTCCTTCCCCCAGTTCCTCTCCACTTAAATCTTCCATCCATGGTATTCTAGCCTCCCCTACTTTCATAACCAATCAACAGAATGAAGTGATAATTTCCAGTTATGCGTCTGTCAGAGAATCGATGTCTACAGTATATGAAGTACTAAATAAACAAAACATTAAGAAAATAAACAAACCATTAAAAACTGGGCTGTGAAAGCAGAGAGGTCTCAAAAGAGACAGAGGTGGCTAATAACACTTTAAATTTTTAATGAAATCCATCATTAGACATCAGGAAAATGCAAATTTAAATTATTATTATCAGAAAGAAAAACTATCATGAAAAACTCAATTCACAACAATGCTGGCAAAGCAGGCCTTAGTCACAGCAAGGGCAAACTGTTGCAGGCACTATGGAAATCAGGATGGAGATTCCTCAAAAATCTAAAAGAATTGAAGGAGGCCTTAATGGAAAGGGAAAGAAAGATCCTAAAAAATATTTCTAGAAATTTTATTTTATCCAACTAATAAAACGGATGTTTCCCCATCATGTTTTAATTCTAAATAAAAAATACAAACGTTAGTAGTCATCATATTAAAGTGAAGAGTAATCGTTGTAACCTTATAGTACAATTGATTTTCTTTAATAAAATAGAATCCACCTGAAACAAGGTGAAAACCAATATTTAACAACATAGAATTTAATTTTTTCCTCAGGTACCCTAAGTACTATATAAAAATATGCCAGATGCTTGTACACAAACAAACCAATAACTACCTTCCAATAAAGAGGGTTTGCAAATTGATTACACACACACACACACACACACACCCCAATCTGTTTAAACAAATATTTGAAAAAGTAAACAACCTTATTATTTGTAATGAAAGTATAAAAAAATTAGATGACATTTTCACATCAAAATTAGACTAAGGCAGTTGGTCCTTATTCGTATGATATGTACTTTCAAATATGTAAGTTGACACAACCCCTCTGTAAAGAGGTATTTTTAGAAAGTATAAATGTTTTAAAATATGATAGTATATGAATTACTAGTTATTATTATTAAATATAATATAATATTAAATTATATTATTATAGTATTGACAAGAACAATCTTTCTGGGTGGAGCATGTAAAAATAAAAGCAGAAGTGTAGAAGTTCTGAGTGTAGTGAGTATAGTATGCAGTTACATGATCTTAGCATATGGAAGCTTAAGATATGAGAATATTAAGTTTGAGTCCATCAGAATATCATAGTGACAGATGCACAAAAAAGATAAACAAAAATCTTCTCAATTACAATTAGTAAATTTTTTAAATGATGTATTTTTGCTGTAGAATATTATTAAACTATTCAATGGAATTATCTCCAAATTATAAGGCAGTTATTCGAAAACTAGGAACATGCATGCATGTGCATGCATGAATTTACACAATGTATGCACACATACAAAATACATACTCATGCACACATGCACTTGTGCATACATACATGCATATGCACACACATACACTTACATATACCTCCTCATGAGTTGCACATTGAGCTTGGAGCAGCTGCCTTTGAAACCCATTTGATGATAACTTAGTACATGTGATTTATGCAGGCTTCCATCCCCAAGATAGATCTAGTCTATGGCCCACATGGCAAGATGCTAATCTCAAAAACACAGTATAATCCAACTTGTAAAAGTCTATTCAAACTTTCCCTGAGACTTCTAATAGTTCTGGGATTAAAAAAAAAGATATCCAGTCTCTTTATTATGTTGTTTTTGGTTTTCTGTCCTGCCTGGTTCCCACAACCATTTAAGTCCCAAAGAAATCACACAGAGGTCTATATTAATGATAAACTGATTGGCCCATTAGCTCAAACTTCTTATTAACTCTTATAACTTTCATTAACCCATTATTCTTATCTATGTTAGCCACTTGGCTCAGTACCTTTTTCTGTTGGCAAGTCACATCTTGGTTCTTCGGTGTCTGGACAGAACTGGAGAGGAATGGGCTTCTTCCTTCCCAGAATTCGCCTCTTCTCATTGACCCACATCTACTCCCTGTCTGGTTGTCCCGCCTATACTTCCTGCCTGGCTACTGGCCAATAAGCATTTATTTAAAACATAATTGACAGAATACAATTGTCCCACACCATTATTGTAGTACTTGAACCCATGATCTAGTGTGGCTCCCAATTCTACTGAGAAAAGAGTGGCACTACTGTGAGGAGGGTGGGCCCAGAAGGAAGAGCCTCTAAATTTGCTTGGGTGGATTTTCTGTCACTTAAAAAATTATGCTTATTAAAAAATGTTTACATATTGTGTAACGTGTACCTGGAGAAAGTTGAAAACACCACAATGTTAGATTATTTATACTGATTGCCTTGGTAGGTAGAAGTGAAAGGGGCCAAGAAAAGGGTATTAAAGTAACAGTAATGGTATTATTAATACAATGTTATATATGTATAATCCTGCCATATCATTGCTAAAATAGTGTAGTTTTAAATTATTATTAGCACATAAAACATTTGACCTTGAATTCAATCTTATAAAAGATGCAAATGATTAATTTTGGTATCAATAAATCGCCAATTCTGCTATTGAAACTGGAATATGAAATTCAAATACAAAGTACAAAATTCAAGTACAAAGTTCCTTTCTTTGCTTTGACTTTAAACAAGAAAACATAAGGCCATTAACCAAATGTTTATCTCAATAGCAGGATTACAATTAGAGTATTCTGAAATAGTTGGTCTCTTTTGTTCCAAATAAAACATTTAAAGCCAAATGATCCCAGCCTGTGTAGCATGTGGGATTTCAAAAGATTGCTGTAAAACAGAGGTCATAGCAGAGTTTTAAATTCAAGAAGAAAGTGAGGGTGAGGTGACCTAGGACGCTGTAGCGCATGCCAGGGAGTCTGCACTTCTTCCTCAGCTTAATGGGGAGCTGAAAGGTTTGAGCAGTAGAGAGGTCGTGGTGAGACGGAAAGCTCCTGTGTCTGTGCAGAGAACTATCCTGGACCAAATGAGACCACATTCCCTGCTGAGTGGTCCTGAACATGATTTCTGGTGCACTCAACTCTGATTCAGTGCCAAAATTGATGTAAGTGAAATTTTGAAACACTTCCATGTGTCAACAGCTATTTCTCCTGGAACTCAAAAATTATTTTCTGCTTTTATATAGAAAAGATGTTGTTTTTGATATTAAATTGCTGAAAGCATTTGTGTCTTCCTAAGTGAAACTATGTGATCAAAGGCATAATTGTTGGTGCTTCTTGTCCAACTCTTATGGTTCTACTCTCTCTTTTTAAATTTCATAACAATATTAGGAAACAATTCTTGTAATTAAATTCCAAGTTCTCTACCTATTTATTTATCAGTAAGCTATGTATTACAAGTAATTCTGCCTCTGCCCTTCAGTGTCTTGACTACCAAATAGAGGCATTAATATTTCACTAGACTATTTAATACATATATAATACAACCCATAATTTGGGTCTAGGATAGAAGTTTCTCTTGAAAAACATTTCTCTCATTTATAGCTGAGCACTCTGAGGTCTCTTATTTTCTACATGTTGACCAGTGTGTGAGTCTCTATCTTAACTGCCATCGACTACAAATGTAACCTCTCTGATGAGGGTTGAGACATACACTAAACTCCTATATGACAGAGTCCTCAACTCTAGATGAGACATCTACATCACATACAATTAACCCGACTCTTGAGGATCATCAAACAAGAACGGTAGAAAGACTTCAAGAGCTAGAGATAGTGGACATCTGGGGCAAAACAGCATTGTGTGGACATGGCAGAGCAGTTGCACACTTGAACTCACAGAAGATGGGACTGCTTATATAAGATGAACACCCCCTCAAATCAGTCAAAATCCTAGTATGGAAAAGGAACAGTTTTTTAAGTTCCACCTCTACATAAGAACCTATTTGCAATTTATGGCTCCAGGGTTGGGGGAAGCCATTTTGGGGGGCCTCTGAAAGACTTACAATGCTTTAATATATGGTCCTATTTTACACCCAAGTAAACACAAGTAGTATGAAGTGGATTCAGTGTGAAGAGAGACAGAGAACTAGAAGAAATATGAAATTGGGAGAACAGTAATAAGATAACAGGAAAAGAACTGGAAGGGAAGGGAGGGGTTGAATTTGATCAAATCAATTAAATACATCTGTGAAGTTCTCAGTTTAAAAACAAAGAAAAAGAAGCATCTGCCTGAGAGGAGAAGAAATAGTCTTTCCCAGTAAGAAGTTGTAGTGATGTTTTGTTTGTGATCCAACAAATAAAGCTTGCCTGGAGATCAGAGTGTGAAGCTAGCCGCTAGTTATCCATAGAGGCCAGGTACTGGTGGCACATACCTTTAATCCCAGCTCTTGGGAAGTAGAGGCAGACAGATCTTGATGAGTTCACAGCCACCTTGGGCTACTACACAAGATGGATCCAGTCTAAAAAAGAATCAGAGCCAGGCAGTGGTGGCTCACATCTTTAATCCCAGTTCTTAGGAGTCCCATGCCTTTAATACCAGCACTGAATATGTAGAGACAGAAGAAATATGGCTGGGCAGAGATAGAAATACAAGGAAAAGGATACAGGAACTCATTGCTTTCACTCTAAGAATCCCTAGAGAAAGGATCTTCCACCTTGGTTCTGAGGATTTTGTAGAGGTAAGAACTAGTGACTGGCTTCTCTGCTTCTCTGATCTTTCAGCTTTCATCCCCTAATATCTGACTCCAGATTTTTATTATTAAAACCAATTAGAATTCATGCTACAAGAAGCATAACAATTAGTTATCTCATACCAAATGGTCAGCCCTGACAAAATACACACAAGTAACATTACACAGATTGAGCAGATTGTATTTATTATATTTATGTATATATATACATATATATATATGTCTATGACAACAAATAAGGAAAAATGTGGGCCATGGATTTTAAAGAGAGCAAGGAGTAGTGTATGGGACGGTCTGAATGGAAGGAAGAGAAGGAAGAAGTTGTGTAAGTATATTATAATCTAAAAAATAAAGTAATTTTAAAAGTCTGATTTTCCTCCTTTTAGACATAGAAGAAGTTGGACTTCCCAGTCACATTTGATTATACTGTGTGTTTTGTTGCTGTTGTTGTCAATGGACTAGATCCTAGAGTAAGTGGAAGAGACATCTGCCCCTTCTGAGAAGTCCCCATCCAGAAGACCCTGATCCAGACAGTACATTGTAATGTTAAGAGTCTTCTATTAACCTGCATCCCTAAGGAACTGTGTGAAAACTAGAGGTCCCCTTCCTGCTCCTACTCCCAAACGTCATTGTAAAAGAACTAGGAAGAAGGAAATGCATCCTTGCTTACGCAGTCATCAATATCCCAGATTCTATTTGTTATTGCAACATTCCTTGCTTACTCTGTGTAATCAAGTTTTGAAGCCTTCTTTGCAAAACCTAATGGCTGTTCTGCATCCTCTTTACAGCTAGTTTCACAAGCATTTTGTATGAGAAGTATGTATAATTAGTGACAGCATATGCCAGTAATCCAACTATCCAGAAGCTAAAGCATGAGAATCCCAAGTTGCAGCTCAGCAACAATACAAGGGAAACTGTATCAAATAAAATAAAATAAAAATATGAATAAGCCTCTACCCAGATATTAACGATTAAAGAATGTTTATCTCCTTCATTCATACAAAATGATTGTGTGCACACATATGAAATATTGCTTATGTTGTAATTAGCCATTAGCTAAATAACTTTGGAAATAAAAGCTAGTGAATATAAGAAAACGTTGACATTACATGAAACTCGCATGGTCTGTCAGTACACCAGCTTTGGCCAGTATTTACCTTGCTGCCTGAAGGACAGGAGGACACATCTGGGCACTTACTAATTGGACGAACTTCCTATCGAAGAAAGTGACATCACCTGCTCTACCTGAGAGCTGAAGTAGTGAGCTGAACAGGAATCTTTCAACTTGTTGCTTTGCTTACTCAAAGAAAGTAACTTTTTCTCTCTCAGAAGAAAACAGCAAGTGCTCTTCAGAGTCAGGCAGAAATACCTCCTTCACATCAATAGGCCCTTCTCAGAAACTGTTGGTGAAGGAAGTGAAAAGTATCAGAACCCTTCAGGGGATTTAAACATTGAGGGAGAAAAAAAAGTATTTTCTGAGAGTGTTTTCAATTTGTCAACTGAATCTCAAATATTTATCTCCTACTTTTCTAGTGTTCACTAGAGAAATCAATTACATTTCTTTTCTGTGTAGTTTACTAAGATGAATTCCCAGCTAACACAGGAATATAACATCTGACTCCCATACCCTACATCATATGTGTCCCTATTTTGACCCATGCTATAACCTCCTCTCCAGCCTGGCATCCATGTCTGCTCTTGCCTCCCTTCAGGGCTCTCCTTTATAGAAATTCTTGCATAGGAAAATGCAGGCTCACCCATGGCTGAACAGGGCAAGGCAGAACTTCCTGCTACCTAATATTCTTCCTCTCACTTATTGAACTGTATGTATATCTTAGTTTGGATGGTGAATGTCCCTCACAGTATTCTATTTGAATACTTAGTCCCCAGTTGGTGGCACCATTTGTTTAAGTTTTATTTTATTATTATGTTTTATTGAAAATAGATTTATTTTCTCATATTATATATCTTTATTACCAGTTCCCCCCACACTCCTCCCAATTACTCCCCACCTCTCCTCCCATTTGGGTTTAACCCTTTTCTGACTCTCATTAGAAAGTAATCAAGCTTCTTCAGGATAATAATAAAATAAAAACAAAAATAAGCATATTGTAATAGGACAAAACAAACAGAAGGAAGAGATCCCAAGAAAAGGCACAAGAAACAGATACAGAAGCAGGGACCCACTCATTTGCACCCTCAGTAATCTCATAAAAACACAAAACTGGAAACCATAATTTATACAGATGGACCTGTAGGGTAAAAGAGAATGAAAGAAAGAAAATAATAAAAGAAGATAGAAAGGAAGGAAGGCAGAGAGACAGAGGGAAAGAAAGAAACAAAAATAAGATAATTTTTTAAGATTAAAAAAAGAAAAAGTCATGACATTATGAGTCAAAGAACCACCAAAGATGAAGCGGCTTTAAGTTAGTTTTCTATTGGCCATCTACTGCTGGGCATGCAGCCTACCCTTAAGAGTGGTTTATTTCTAGGTTGGTTCCAGGTTCTGGCTATTACAAATAATACTGGTATGAACATAGCTGAATAAATGTCTTTGTAGAATGATTGAGCATCTTTTGGGTATATGTCCAAGAGTGGTACTGCTGGGTCCTGAGGTAGGTTGATTTCCAATTTTCTGAGAAACCACCATCTGATTTCCAGAGTGGTTGTACAAGTTTGCATTCCCACAAGCGATGGAAGAGTGTTCCCCTTTCTCCACATTCTCTTCAGCATAATCATTGGTGTTTTTGATCTTAGCCACTCTGACTGGTGTAGGTATCTCAGCGTCATATTGATTTGCATTTCCCTGATGGCTAAGGATGCTGAACATTTCCTTAAGTGTCTTTTGGCCATTTGAGATTCTTCTGTTGAGAATTCTGTTTAGTTCTGTTCACCATCTTTTAATTGGATTATTTGGAATTTTGATGTCTAATTTCTTGAGTTCTTTTTATATTTTGGAGATCAATCCTTTGATGTGGGGTTGGTGAAGATCTTTTCCCATTCATTAGGCTGCCTTTTTGTCTTATTGACTGTGTCCTTTGCTTTATATAAACTTCTCAGTTTCAGGAGGTCCCATTTGTTTCTTGTTGTCTGTGCTACTGGTGTTATATTTAGAAAGTATCCTCCTGTGTACATGCATTGAAGACTACTTCCCACTTTCTCTTCTATCAGGTTCAATGTGGTCAGATTTATATTGAGGTCTTTAATCCATTTGGACTTGAGTTTTGTGCATGGGATAGATATGGATCTATTTTCATCCTTCTCCATGTTGACATCCAGTTATGACAGCATCCCCTCAACCAAAGAATGGATAAAGAAAATGTGGCACACTTACACATTGGAGTACTACTCAGCAGTAAAAAAAAAAATGATGGCATCTTGAATTTTGAATGCAAATGAATAGAACTAGAAAAAGACATCCTGAGTGAGGTAACATAGACTCAGATAGATGAACATGGTATGTGCTCTCTCATAAGTGGATACTAGCTATAAAGCAAAGGTTATTGAGCCTATAGTTCATGATCCTAGAGAAGCTAAGTAATAAGGTAAACCCTAAGAAAAACATACATATATCTACTTGAAAAGGGGAAATAGACAAGATTGCCTGACAAAATTGGTAGCATGGGGGTCGGGGAGAAGGGAGAAGAGGAAAGGAGAAGGGGAGAGGGTGGAGAACTTGAGGGAACAGGATAGTCGAGATTAAGGACAGTGATGAGAGCAAGGAAAGAGATATTTTGATTGAGGGAGCCATTATATGGGGCTAACAAAAAACCTGGCACTAGAGAAATTCCCAGGAATCCACAAGGATGTCTCCAGCAAAGACCTTAAGCAATAAAGAAGAGGGTACCCGAACTGGTCTCGCCCTGTAGTCAGATTGATGAATAGCTTAAATGTCACCATAGAACCTTCATCCAGCAACTGATGGAAACAGAGGCAGAGACCCACAGCGGAGCAGTGGACTGAGCTCCCTAAGTCCAGTTGAAGAGTGGGAGGAGTAAGAATATGAGCAAAGAGGTCAAGACCATGATGGGTACACCAACTGAAACAGTTTACCTGAGCTAATGGGAGCTCACCAACTCCAGCCAGCCAGGAAAGAAAACAGTATTGGTTCAAACTCGTCCCTCTGAATGGGGGTGACAGTTGTATATGTGGGGCAGACTGCGGGGCCACTGGCAGTGGCACCAGAATTTATCCCTACTGCTTGTACTGACTTTTTGGGAACCTATTCTCTTTGGATGGATACCTTGCTCAGCCTAGATATAGTAGGGAGGGCCTTGGACCTTCCCCAGAGCAATGTGTCTTACCCTCTCTAAGGAGTGGGGGGGGGGGGGGTTGGATGGGGAGGTCTAAGTGAAGGGTATGGGAGGAGAAGAGGGAGTGGGAACTGGGATTGGTATGTATAATGTTAAAAGATTGTTTTCTTTTTTTAAAAAAAAAGAAAAAAGAAATTATTAATTTTTTTTTTAAAAAAAAGAGTGGTTTATTTCTCCAGTGAGACTCCCTTGGAGAAAACTAAATTTTCATTTTCAAGTGGTTATCAACTGGAGATGCTTCTGGGTTAGGAAGGGAGTTTGTGCCCACTTTTCCTTTCAGCTCTAGGACCCTGCCTGATGCAGAGCCATGCTGCCAAGTCTCTGCAGGTGCACATGTGCACTGTGTGGGTTTTACAAACAGACTTGCTAGAGAAAGCGTGTCGCTAGAGACGGTAGGCTTTGAGAACTTGTGTATTCAATTTTTTCTAGTTCACTCTCTCTACTTCTTGTTTGCAATTCAAGATGTGAGCCCTCAGCTTACTCTGCCAGCCATCATGTCTGTTGTTTCCCCATAGTAGGATCTTGTCTCCCTGGAGCCATAAGGCCAAACAAACCCTTTCTTTTGTTAAGTTGTTTTGGTGATGGTGTTTTATCAGAGCAATAAAAAAGTAATCAATGCACTTGGTAATAGTTGTCCCTCATTATACTAGGGGATTGGTTTTAGGAATCACCTCAGACACCAAAATACATAGTTGCTCAAGTAACTTAAATATAATGATGTAGTATTTGAATGTAGCCTATGCACATCATTTATATACTTTATCTCTAGTGTCCAAATACAGTGTAAGTTCAATACCATGTAAATAATTTTTACAGTGTAATTTATGGAAAGCAGCCTTACCATAAGGAAGCTAGCATTGGGTAAAGTCACCCATGTTTTCCAGGTTTTAGGAAACACAACTTCAAATTTTAATCCTTGACAATAGCGAATTTTTACACGTATTTCATGAGGCTACAACCACAAGATATGATATACTTGCTAGGCCACAGCCACAAGATATAATTACCTTGCTTAATGTCTTCCTACCTTCTGTTATTCTCACAAATTTTAGGCAATACATATTTCAATCATATTCAATTGTGTTGATATCTCTAGATGAGGTGGCACATGCCTGTAATCCCAGAACTGAAGATTCAAAGCCAGTATTGCTCCAAGTTAAGGCCATCCCAAGCTGCATACCAAGATCCACAGACCTTATTTTAATTCAGTTAGAGATGGCCAATTTCAACAGAATTTACCTATGCATTAATTCTTTCCTATATCTTCCCTCCCCACTGATGTTTTTGCTCTCATCAAAGCTCATTTTCTCCTGCCTTAAACAGCTCTTTTATTATTTTTGTTTAGTTAGCTATTGATGACAAAAATCACAGAGACATTATTCTAAGGATGGTCGGGCTCAATAAAAAGAAGTTGACAGTTATTCTCATGGTATCACACATTTTCGTCTATGTGCCAGGCAAATACAACATGCGCGTTTTTAAATTTTCATATTAGTTCTTTGAGAATTTCACACAATGTATTTTCATCATATGCACACCCTCCCAGGCCACATTCATTTTAAGTGGAGCTGGTCTTGGGCCTGTGTGTTCTGCTTTTGAAGACATGACTACCCACATATAGAAAACGTTCAAAAAAGACATCTGTGCTTCACACCACACACACCACACACACACACACACACACGCAAACACACACACACTTTTCCTTGTCATTATTTCCTAAACAACGAAACAGCTTTCACGGCATACCTTGTGGTCAGTATTATAAGTAATATAGAGAATATTTAAATTACATATAAATTTGTGCAGAGATTTTGTACAACTACTGAACTGTTTTATAGGGAGGACCTGAGCATCACAGATTGTTGATAGTAAACTTCAGAATGTATTAAGGGATGATTGTATGTATGTGTGCTCCATTAGCGCTTTAAATAGGAAGCCAACTGTCAGTATTATTGTGGTTTTTTTTTACTGAAATAAAAGTATATTTTTTGAATGATTATCTTTGTTACCATTAGGATTTTTATGGTCTGAATTCTAGCCAGTTGAAATTGCTCTGTATGAATGCAGTTCTGTAGCAAAGGCTGGTACTGTGGCTCTTAAAGCTCCCTGTGTATGGTCTGAGATCTTCCATAAGTTTTGCAAGATTCTTACTATCAGTAGTTCCAAAATTGCTTCTGCCTTTATCTGTGTCTTATTTTTCTTTTGGTAAATACAATTATGCATGTATCAGAATTGTGAGCGTAGTTCACAACTCATGTTTTTATCCATTTCTCCTCTTTAGGTTTCCACCTCTGTGCACACCATTGGCTATTTTCTGTTAATGTTGCTCAATTTTTTTCTTTCACAATTTTATAAGACCCCAGGCTTTTCACTCAATAAAAGTATGATAAGCGTTTAGTTCATGGCTAAGTGTTATAATAATCTTGCTGATGTTAGTGAGAGTATAAACAAAAAAGCATTTTGGAAGTTTTAAGCATTTGTATATGTTATATGCATTTATTCAAAGATCCCAAACATTTTTCTCATCTTTATGTATAACATAAGGTTTTGACTGCTTCACACGCATGGGTAGTATGTTCTGTTTACTCCAATCTCCTACTCTTATTTTCTTTTCACAACACTTCCTCCTCCCTATGAGTCTCTTCTCACACTCATACCTTTTCATTTTGTTTTCGGATGTGCTGGTTTTAACCAGAACTGTCTGTGTTACCAAGGGCTTGTAACTATGCATTGGAGCTTGGTAGGCTCTCTCCTGGGTGCAATCAAAGAAAACAATTGACCATACCACCCCAAGAATCCATCAGTAGCCAATAGTTATGTAGAGAGGGAAAGAGATGGTCTATGAGCACCCCCATGACCAATGATTTGTTATTGACAGGCCTGTCCTATACAGGCTCAGAGCAGGTATTAAAATCTGTTATGAGACCGTGTCTGCTTGGCCAAGTCATCCCTACAATGGCTGTGTTACGCTTCAGTTTCACAGCCTTTTCCCTGTCTTTCAGGCCTCACATTCTTTCTGACCCCTTTTCTATGATGTTCCCAAAGCCTTGGAGTGGTATAAATGTCCATTGTGCTTCTATTAGATCTCATTGTTTCTATAGATCACTGATGACTTTAAAAATATGATTTTACTTTTTGAATTTAGCTGCTTTTCTACCTGATGTTAATGAGAATATTGGTATGCTGTGACCTGTTAAATCTCAGCAAGAAGTGGAAGTTTCTATAGCTTCTTATTTACTATAAAATGTCATAGAAGGAGTGGAAACATTTTTGAGAACGCTCATTTCATGTACACAACAACACATTATTCATACTTGCTTTCATCTTCCCTAAATAGCTATCATCTTGGACTGTGCTTTGCATAAGGAAAGAAATAAGCTATAATCTACTCACTCTATATTGTTTCTTTTCAACATCCACTAATGAAATAATTCACAGCAGGTAGATTTTACTGTTAAATCGAATAAAAACCTCATCTGTCTACTTTTGTAATGTGGTTTTCCTCTGAATTCTCTGATGGTTCTCTTTTACTATCTGTTCTATAGAGCCCATGGCAGTCTGTATTTGGTATTTGTTTCTAGTTCTTCACACTTAGCATTCACCTATGTGATTGGGAAAATGACTCTTCACTAAAAGAAAAAAGTGAAAAACAGGCCATTAAACCAGGAATGAGCATCACAACCCTGTACTAAGAAAGGGTTAGGCCTGCACTTAAAGTATGTTTTGTCCATTTTCAAAGGCTGAAAATTAACGCAGAGAATGGGCTTGGTATGAGAAACAGATTAGTATGATGAAACTCCCTGACTAAGTACCAAACCTCACAAACTAACCAACTGCATTCTCTTCCTACCTTCTTTGGTGATCTTAAGTCAGCTAATATTATAGTGATTATTCAGGAAGATGAGAAAATGTTAAAAGGAGCTTACATGAATCCATGTCCTGTGCATAGATAAAAGAGGAAGCATTAGCATGAAGCTTAAAATATGTACTTGGTAAAAAAAACTAAATGCTTACTTAATTGTGGAATACTCTATATGTTTTTCCACTTAAAAACTCACCTCATGGGTTTTGAACTTGTGCTCAGCAGTTAACAGTACCGGCTTCTCTTCTTTTAGAGAACTCAGGTTCATTCTCTAGCTCCCAACCGTCTCTAACTCCAGTTTATCTTCTCCTGGCCTCTCAGTGTATAGAGTACACATGGTGCCTAGACATACATGCAGAGCACCCATCCATACAAAATAACAGTATTTAAAAATAACTTTAAATGTTCCTTATAAACATTTATTCTTCATTATCAGTGGGAAGTCATCATAGAGGAGTCAGAAGGTTTGTAACATTGTCTGCTTGGGCCTGGCTCCTTGGATAATGTGTGTGTGTGTGTGTGTGTGTGTGCGCACACACACACACACACACACACACACGGTTTCTATTAATTATATAATCAGCTTTATCTCTTGCTTGGTTCAATCCCTCTTTATAGTATTATAATATTATTCTCCATTTTTCCATTTTTGTTTTTATCAAACCTTGTTTTTCTTTTTCTTTCCACTGCTTGCCACTGTTCTTTGTTTTATTGGTTTAGTATTTTACCTTTACCTGAAATAACTTTTCACATCACAGTTTCTCTGTGTAATTATTTTTCCATTTTCTTTTCTATGGTAACTGGTGGTATTTAGTTAGCCTTATTAACTTGAACAGTCTCTATATCTCATCTCTTTCAGCTGCTAGGCTAGTTCCTTCTCTCCTCTGTAAATGAGGAGAAATAGGAAGAGAGCCTTTACCTAGCCCTCAGGTTTCTATCTAAGATAGCCAAGTAAAATGAAAAATGTATTAGTTTGCTGTCTATTGCTGTGATAAACAGTGGGAACAAAAGAAGCCTGGAAAGGGAATGGTTTATTTCATCTGACAGCTTACAATTCATCATGAAGTTAGGGCAAGCTTCAGGAAGCAAGACCATGCGGGAATGCTGTTTTCTGACTTACTCTCCTTTGTCTTACTTGTGTTCCTATACAACCTAGAACCACCTACCCAGATGTGCCCCAGCCCGCACATGGGGGAAAAATCCTTGAGACATGCAGTTAAAATGTTAATGCTAGAGAAGAAAATATACACAACAGCTGGGAGGTAAAATTGCCAGCTCACCTAAAAAACAAACACATCTGAGCAACGCCAGACCTGTAGACAAAAATCTTAAAAACCAAAAGCACATGAGATGAAACATTTGATAACCAGAAAGTAAATAACTGCCAGCCAAGATGAATATGCACTGCAAAGTTATCTTTTCAAATCAATGGAGCTGTAAAGATACCAAATTCAAGCATAAACTAAAGTAATTTATGATACCAAGTCAACTTTCTGTAAGATAAGTAAAAGAACCCAAAACAGAGAGAGCAGAAACAATCTCAAACATGAGAGCATGGAAAAATAAATTTCATGAAAGCAATAAATGAGAAAAGAAAAACCAAGAATCAGTCATGTCCAATTCTGTAAATTAGGAAACCTATAAACACAAACAACAAAGAAAGGAAATAAACCAACTAGTCTTCAAATCAACAGGAAAAATAATGAAATTATGAGAGTAAGAAAATTCCTTTTAAAAAATCCTAAATTTGGACCACAGAAATGTTCAGCATTTAAAATAGCCAGTCATGCAAGCCTAACAACCTCAATGTGATCCCTAGAACATATATTTAAAGTAAAAAAAGCTAGGTGCAGTAGCACACACCTGTAATCTTCATAGCCCTGGGGAAAATGGGCAGTAGAGAGAGGAGACGTGCATGGAAGCCCATGGGCCAGTTAGCCAGGCCTGTGCAGGCACACCAGCAGAAATGGGAAAATCTGAAATCAACAGCATAGGAGAGAACCAACTTCTGAAGCTCTCTTCAAACTTACCCACACTGGAAGTCTGTGTACATACATGTATGCATGCACTGACACAGACACACGCGCACGCACACACACAACACACACTTTTTGTGCGTATACATATTTGTATATGTATACATAACATATATGTACATTTTGTATATGCATATGTATATATTATGTTATATATAATTTTAAATGTAAATGGCCTTTGCTCTCTCTATTGGTTACTTTTCTCATTGCTACTACTGAATACATGACAGAAGGCAACTTAGGAGAAGTTTACATATTGAGGGGGCATGCAGTCTACCCTGGCAGAAAAGGCATGGCCACAAGTTTGAGGCTGGTGGTCTTAACATGTCATCCAGTGTAGAAGCAGAAAGCAGACAGGAGAAAGAACTAGATTGTAATAGCTCAAGAGTTACTTCTTCCAGTTTTCTTAGGGACTGCCTAAGACCATCCTGTATATCAGATATTTATTTGCATTATGACTCATAGAAGTAGCAAAATTATAGTTATGAAGTAGCAACAAAAATTATTTTGCTGTTGGGGTCAGCACACCATGAGGAAGTGCATTAAAGGGTCACAGCATTAGGAAGTTTAGAGAGCTCTCTAGGACAAGTTCCTAAGGGAGCACTGCCAGCTGGGACAGCCCCAGCTCCTCTAGCTCAGCGTCCTTCAGCACACGTGACCTCTCTTTGGGACAGGCTCCATTCTGTGTCAGTGGTTTCCTTCACCTGACATCTCAGGCATTAGCGGTCTATTTTACCTTAGGATTCGCCTTTTCATTCTTGAGATAGTCTCTTGGGAACTGCTTTAACTAAGCCTACCACACAGTGCCTGACCTCAGCAGCTTTGTTGCGGAAAACAGCATGAGTCTTATAGTTCCAGACAAGGAACCTCCACAGCATTATTCACTCTTGCAACATTCCTGAAAAACTAGTTCCACGTGGACAATTCTGCCAAGTCCTGGCAGCCCAGTAGGCTCCAGTGGGACTCCTTGAGCCACAAGTGCAACGTCACCCTTGTGCTGGACGCAGGAAATGAGTGCCCTGGTTAGCTTTGATGTTGGTAGTGGTGTGCCGTGGGTCTTTGTTTTGTCTTTTATATCTTGATCAGGCAGCCACATCAGCAGCATTCTTGGGGTCTTTTTATATTTCAAATGAATTTGTATTTTCGAATGGTAGAGCATCAAAGGGTAGAACATTAGTCCCTCATTGTCTTCATACTCTCTCGTTGAAAATCTAGAGGTTTCTCTTTAATGGTGTTGGTATTTTCAACATTTACAACTGCTACGAACTCACCTTGTATGCAACTTTAAAATTACTTATGCTCTTCTCAACAATTTGAGCATGTTTTTACATATGTTTTTGATCCACTTATTGATCTTTCTTACTATAGACCTTGATAGGAATGGTCAGCAGCTACTATACTATGCTATTCCACCTTAAAACTCCCTCTTTCAATGCATAGGCCTTTCCCTTAGACTTTAACATCATTCAGATTTTCATGCCATTGCCAGATTATTTGTCAAAAGGTAAAATGAATGGCCTGTAGCACAGTTCCCAAATAAATACATGGGCCACTCGGAAATCTCATGAACCAGGCCTCTGCTGTCACATTTCTGACAGCATTCTAGTATTCCAAACGCCCATAGAACTATACCTTGTACTTTCCTTAAAGAATTCTAGGGCCCCTCCTCTAGCCTATAGCTCCAGAGTCCTCAACATTCATCTCACAAACAGTTCTAAAGGCTGATACATTGTCCACATTTTCATAGTAACAGTCCAAGTCTTTGGTACTGGTTTCCTATACTAGTTACTTCTCTCATTACTATGATCCAATAACCTGACAGGAATAAATGTAAGAAAGAAAGTTTTTATATTCACCCACCCAATGGTTTGAGAAAATACCATTAACCAAATGCAAGGAAGATATGGTAGGAAGAATAGAAGACTGCTCTTTACAAATGCGTCTGCACAGAGAGCACAAGAAGTGGAGACAAACTCTAGTAGCTTAATAACTCAGTTAGGGGCACCCTCTAGTGAAGTCCTATCTCTAAACAATTCTATAACCTTCTGAAACAGAGCCAGAAGCTACTGAGCAAATGGCCAATGCATGGACAAATAACATTCAACCGATAATAGCCCAATTAAAAGACTTATACTAGGTGGTTGTATTCAAACACAAGATCCCAGTAGCTACTGGCTAAAAATAAATAAATAAACAAGCAAACAAATAGATAAAAAAAAACCTAGGAAAGAAATAGCAAACTTAAAGTCAAAGGATAGAAGTCAATATAATAAACAATTGAACAACAAAACAGAAGAAAAGATTCTGTACTTACAGCTCATAAAGTATGTCTTCTAAAACAATTCTGAAGGATAAATACAACTATCAAATATTAATACATAGAGAAATCCATACAGAAAATATTACTATTGTAAATGTAATGTACATGCTTCAAAAATTAATGTGGCCACTTTTATTAAACACTACTAGACATAAAAGGTTGTATGTGCATGCATGCATGCATGTATGTATGAATTCAATACCTCTTTTTTATCAGTATATGATAAGGTCATCCAGACAGAATACTCAATAGAAACTACAGAGTTAAAATATTCCATGGGTAAAATGGACTGAACAGATATTTCATCCAAACTTCCAAAATGCATGTTCACAGAATCTCATGGAACTGTCTTTAAAATGGACTATATATTAGTTCACAAATAAAGTCTTGCCAGATAACCTAATATAAAATCTTTCTATCTTATCAAAGCATCATAAAAATATATAAATCACTAACAAAAGAAATTATGAACTCCTTCCTAGGCCAGGAGGGATGGGGGTGGGCCTTGGACTTCCAACAGGGCAGGGCACCATGCCCTCTTTCAAGGAAGAAGGGGGAGGGAGGAGGGGTGGGGGGGTAGTGGGAGGGGACCGGGAGAAGGGGAAGAAAGGAAAAAAAATTTTTTTTATTTCTTTAATTATGTTCTTGAATGGAAAAAATAAAACAAAACAATGTATGGAAAAAATAAATAAATAAATAAATAAAAAAAGAAAAAAAACAAAAAAAAAGAAATTATGAAAAGCAAATTAACACAAAAATTGGACAATGCAATTCTGAGTTAACAATGAGTCTTTTTTAAAAATTCAAGGGTAGCTGGGACCTCCGAGGGAGCAGGCCTGAGCCAGGACCTCTGCAGGTCTGGGTGTGAGTTTGGGACCTCCAATTAGACTGGAGCCAGAGACCTTTGCTGAACCAACCCTAAGCCAGGGACCTCCACAGGGGCAGATCCAGACGAGAACATTTAGAGAAGCAGGACTGAACCAGCAATGTAGGCTGGAGCAGGCCTGAGACAGCAAATTCCACAGGAGCAGCACAAACCCTGGAAGTACTGAGCGACTTCCAGGAACACAGAGTGACCAATGGGGTGACTGGAACTGTGGCCCTGACTGCACCACAAGGAGCAACCATTTGATTCTTGGATTCACTGACACCTGAAAGATTGATCATCAGAGTCATAGACAGTCCCAACTACACCTATCAGAGGAAAAGATGGGTAGACAAGGTAAAAAGACACGCAACACCACAAAGAGCAACCTGACACCAGTAAAACTAAAGACCCTATAACAGCAAGACTTGAACAACCAAATGTAGATGAAGCAGAAGAAAATGACCTAAAAAATAACTTTAGGAGACTGTTTAAGGCCTTAAAGAGGAAATGAAAACTTCCCTCAAAGAAATGGAGGAAAAGATAAGCAAGAAAATTGGAAGACATCAACAAATCTCTTAAAGAAAACCAAGAAAAAACAATCAAACATATGAAAGAAACTATTCAAGACTTGAAAACTGAAATAGAGACAATAAAGAAAACACAAGCTGAGGGAATTATGGAAACAGAAATCATAAGAAAATGATAAGGAACCACAAATGCAAGCATAAACAGCAGAATAAAAGAGATGGGAGAATCTCAAGTACTGAAGATACAACTGAGGAAATAGACTCATCAGGCAAAGAAAACATTAAATCTAACAGAAGTTTAACACAAAATATCCAGGAAATATGGGACACCATGAAAAAACCAAACCTAAGAATAATCGATATAGAAGAATGAGAAGTTCACCTCAAAAGCACAGAAAATATATTTAACAAAATCATAGAAGAAAACTTTCCCAATCTAAAGAAATATATACCTATGAAGATTCAAGAAGCTTACAGAACACCAAATAGACTGGGTCCAAAATAAAGTCCACTTGCCACATAATAATCAAAACACTAACCATACAAAATAAAGAAAGAATATTAAGAGCTGCAAAAGAAAAAGGACAGGAAACATATAAAGACAGACCTATCAGAATTATAACTGATTTCTCAATGGAAACAATGAAAGCCAGAAAGAAGGTCCTGGCCAAGCATTATGCAGACATTAGGAGACCACAGATGCCATTCCAGAATACTATACCCAGCAAAACTTTCAATCACCATAGGGCAAAACAAGATAATTCATGACAAAACCAACCTCAATAGATACAAACAATTGTAATAACCCCATGTATTTTATCAGATCACCATGGCTTAAAATTAGAATTCAACAGCAACAGTAATTTCAGAAAGCCCACAAACACATGGAAATTAAACAATGCTCACCTGAAGCATCAATGTGTCAAGGAAGAAATAAATGGAGATTAAAGACTTCTTAAAATTCAATAAAAATGACCACACTACATACCCAAATTTATGGGACACAATGAAAGCAATGTTAAGTGGTGTGGGACAATTTTGTATTCTGTCAATTATGTTTTAAATAAACACTGATTGGCCAGTAGCCAGACAGGAAGTAGAGGTGGGGCAAAGTATTCTGGGAAGGAGGAAGTTCTTACCCCAGTCCTGCCCAGACCACCAAAGAAGCAGGATGTGACCTGCCCCACTGAAAAAGGTACTGAGCCATGTGGCTAACATAGGTAAGAATAATGGGTTAATATAAGCTACAAGAGCTAATAAGAAGCCTGAGCTAATGGGCCAATCAGTTTATCATTAATATAGACTCTCTGTGTGATTTTCTTTTGGGGCTTACTGGCTGTGGGAACTGGGTAGGACAGAAACCCCAACAAGAAGGCCCTCATGTTACAGTTACGAGGAAAGTTCATAGCAGTAATGCCTACATAAAGAAGCTGGGAAAATCCCACATAAGTAAACTAACAGAACATTTGAAAAAATTAGAACAAAAAGAAGCAAATACACAGGAGAACTAGATGGCAGGAAATAATCAAATTGAGATGTGAAATCAACAAATTAGAAACAAAGAAAACAATACAAACAGTCAATGAGACAAAGAGTTGGTTATTCGAGAAACTCAACAAAATAGACAAACCTTTATCCAAACTAACCAAAAGGCAGAGAGAGAATATCCAAATTAACAAAATCAGAAATGAAAAGGGAGACATAATAACAGACATGGAATAAATCCAGAGAATCATCAGGTCATATTATGAAAACCTGTACTGCACAAAATTGAAAAACTTAAAGGAAATGGACAATTTTCTAGATAAATATCACTTACCATAATTAAATCAAGACCAGATAAGCAAATTAAATAGACCTATAACTGCTAAAGAAATAGAAACACTCATCAAAAGTCTCAAAAAAAAAAAATAAAAGCCCAGGACCAGATGGATTCAGCTCAGAATTCTACAAGATTTTCAAAGAACTAATACCAATACTCCTCAAATGGTTCCACACAATAGAAACATAAGTAACATTGCCAAACTCTTTTATGAGGCTACAATTACCCTGATATCCAAACCACAGAAAGACATTACTAAGAAAGAGAATTACAGACCAATCTCACTCATGAACATTGATGCAAATATACTAAATAAAATACTGGCAAATCGAATCCAAGAACACATCAGAACCATCATCCACCGTAATCAAGTCGGCTTCATCCCAGAGATGCAGGAATTGTTCAGCATTCAAAAATCTGTCAACATAATCCAGCATATAAACAAACTGAAAAACAAAAATTATATGATCATATCATTAGATGCTAAAATCTTTCAACAAAATACAACATCCCTTCATGATAAAGTTCTTAGAGAAATCAGGGATACAAGGAACATACCTAAACATAATAAAGACAATATACAGCAAGCCAACAACCAACATATAACTAAATGGAAAGAAACTCACAGTGATCCCACTGAAATCAGGAACAAGACAAGACTGTCCACTCTCTCCATATCTATTCAATATTTTTCTTGAGGTCCTAGCTAGAGCAATAAGACCACAAAAGGAGATCAAGCGGATACAAATCAGAAAAGAAGCAAAACTCTCACTATTTGCTGATGATATGCTAGTTTACATAAGCAACCCCAAAAACTCTACCAAGGAACTTCTGTAACTCATAAACACCTTCAATAATGTAGCAGGATAAAAGATTAACTCAAAAATATCAGTAGCCCTCATTTACACAGATGATAAATGGGCTGAGAAAGAAATCAGGAATTATCACCCTTCATAATAGCTACAAATAGCACAAATTATTTCAAAGTAACTCTTACCAAACAAGTGGAAAGTTTGTATGACAAGAACTTTAAATCTTTGAAGAAAGAAATTGAAAACATCAGAAAGTGGCAAGATCTCCCAAGCTCTTGGGTAGGTAGAATGAACATAGTAAAAATGATGATCTTACCAAAAGCAATCTACAGAGTCAATGCAATGCTCATCAAAACCCCAGCAAAATCTTCACAGACACCTAAAGAACAGTTCTCAACTTAATTTGGAAAAGCAAAAAACCCAGGATAGCCAAAACAATCCTGCACAATAAAGGAACATCTGAAGGCATCTCAATCCCCAACTTCAAACTCTACTACAGAACTACAGTACTGAAAACAGCCTGGTATTAGCATAAAAACAGATAGGAGGACCAATGGAACCGAATCAAAGACCAAGGTATTAATCCACACACCTATGAACACCTGATTTTTGACAAAGAAGCAAAAAATATAAAATGGAAAAAACAAAGCATATTTAACAAATGGTGCTGGCATAACTGGATATCAGCATATATAAGAATGAAAATAGATCCATATCTATCACCATGCACAAAACTCTAGTCCAAATGGATCAAAGACCTCAACATAAAGCCAGTCACAGTGAACCTCATAGAAGAGAAAGTGGGAAGTACACTTGAACGCACTGGCACAGGGAACCACTTCCTAAATAGAACCCCAGCAGCACAGATACTGAGAGAAACAATTAATAAATGGGACCTCCTAAAACTGAAAAGCTTCTGTAAAGCAAAGGACATGACAACAAGACAAAATGACAGCCTACAGAATGGGAAAAGATTTTAACCAACCCTCCATCACACAGAGGTCTGACCTCCAAAATATACAAAGAACTCAAGAAATTGGTCATCAAAAGAACAAATAATCCAATAAAAAAATGGAGTACAGACCTAAACAGAGAACACTCAATAGAGGAATCTAAAATGGCTGAAAGACACTTAAGGAAATGCTCAACATCTTTAGCCACAAGAGAAATGCAAGTCAAAACAACTCTGAGATTCCATCTTACACCTGTAAGAATGGCCATGATCACAAACACTGATGACAGCTTATACTGGAGAGGTTGTGGGGTAAAGCGAAGACTCCTGCATTGCTGTTGGGAGTGCAAGCTGGTGCAGCCCCTTCTGATATCAGTATGGCAATTTCTCAGAAAATTAGGAAACAACCTTTCTCAAGACCCAGCAATACCACTTTTGGGTATATATCCAAAGGATGCTCAATTGTGCCACAAGGACATGTACTCAGCTATGTTTATAGCAGCATTGTTTGTCATAGCCAAAACATGGAAACAACCTAAATGCCCCTTGACTGAAGAATAGATAAGGAAAATGTGGTACATTTATACAATGGAGTACTACATAGCAGAAAAAATAATGACATCTTGAAATTTGCAGGCAAATGGTTGGATCTAGAAAACATCATATTGAGTGAGATAACCCAGACCCAGAAAGACAATTATCATATGTACTCACTCATAAGTGGTTTTTAAACATAAAGCAAATAAAGTCAGCCTACAAATCACAATCCCAGAGAACCTAGACAACAATGAGGACACTAAGAGAGATATCATGGATATAATCTACATGGGACGTAGAAAAAGACAAGATCTCTAGAGTAAATTGGGAGCATGGAGACCATGAGGATGGGTTGAAGGGGAGAGGAGAGGCAGGGAAGGGAGCAGAGAAAAATGTATAGCTCAATAAAATCAATAAAAACGAAAAGAAAAAATGAAGGGTAAAATTAAAAAGCTTCAGTGATTGAGTAACAATGTAAACAAAAATAAAAAAAATTTGGATATAGCAGAGACATTTTAAGAAGGGAATGTATAGCTATGGATGGTTGTACTTCAAATATCAGAGAATACTCAAATAAATAATGTAATGACTCTTCTCAAGGTCTCAGAAATATAACAGCAAGCCCCAGAAAATTAATAGATGAAAAGAACAGTGAAGATAAGAACAGAAAATGCAGAGAGAAGAGCTATAATATAAGCAAAGGGGTCAATACCATGATGGTAATACCCACTGAAACAGCTTACCTGAGCTAATGGGAGCTTATGGACTCTGGAATGACGGAGGAAGAACCAGCATAGGACCAAACTAGGCCCTCTGAAGGTGCGTGACAGTTGTATGGCTGGGGCAGACTGTAAGACCACTGGCAGTGAGACCAGGATTTATCCCTACTGCTTGTACTGCTCTACTGGCTTTTTGGAACTCATTCTTTTTGGAGGGATACCTTGTGCAGCCTATATGTGTGTGGTGTGGTGTGTGTGTGTGTGTGTGTGTGTGTGTGTGTGTGTGTGTGTGTGTGTGTATAGAGTGAGAGTGTGTGTGTGTGTTTGTGTGTGGTGGGGTGTTTGTCCTGCCTCAAAGCAATGTGCTAGACTTTGCTGACCCTCCATGGGAATCCTTACCCTCTATGAGGAGTGGATGGTGGCTGGTATGAAGGGGAAGATGGAGGGAGTGGGAAGAGGGTAGGGAGAAGAACTTGGATTGGTATGCAAAATGAGAAAAGATAGGTTTTTTAAAAATAAATAAGTAAATTTAACTTTAAAAAAGAACAGAAATTTATAAATAGGGAGTGAAGTAACAGTACAAAGGATAATTGAAACCAAAAGCTGATGCCTTCAAAAACAAACTAATTGAAAAGTTCTTAGCCAAAGTAACTGAACTGAGCTAATACCCAAATGAATAAAGCAAGAGGAGAAAAATGAGATATTATGAGGGACACTACTCAATTCCAATGAATTATTATGTAATATTTTGAAAATTTATATGACCATAAGTTAGTAAATACAGAAAATATGTATATACAAATATATATCTATCAAAATTGAATCAAAGGATATATAAAGTCCTAGCCAGAATTTATTATCATCAATGAAATTGAAGAAATAACAGTGTGCCATAAAAGAGAGACCCAAAACTAAATTGAATACTTACTGACTTGTGGCAAAACTTTAAAGAAAAATTAGTAGCAATGCTTTTCAAAATATTTCATGAAATACAAAGGTAAAAAACACTTCCTAACACTTTCTATTAAGTCATTTTCCTAGTAACAAATCAAACCACACAAGGAAGCAATACTAGATAGATATATTGTCGAACAAATAAATAAAACTGTAAGTCAGTTTCTTTGATAAACGCAGTAACAAAATTTCTCAATAGAATATTTGCAAACCAAATTCAACAACTCATTAAAAAGACACACTGTGTTCAGGTTTATTACATTCCATCGATACAAAGAGTGGTTCAATATATACAAATCAATAAATGTCATAGAGACCATAAACAGATTAAGAAGCAGAGTTCACATGACCATTTTATAGCTGCATAAAAGGCCTTTGACAAAGTCCATGATCCCTTCATAATAAAAGCCCTGAAGAAGCAAAGAACAATATGAATACAGGTCAACATAATGAAAGCTCTGCCTGATAAACCCAAGGCCAATATTATACTAATATAATATAAGCTTATGTAGCAATCATGGAAGTAAGACAGTAATTCCTCAGAAATCTATAGGTAAGGCTACCAATTCTGAACATGTACCTGAAAGAATTTAAGTCAGCACACACAGCCGGACATCTTCGTCTGCTGCAACATGACATGCAGTACTCGAGACATAGAACCTCAAGTCCATGAACAGATGAACTGACAAAGAAGCTGCTGCAGTACACTTGAACACAGGTATTACAGAGTTAGGCACAGAGAGGGATGAAATGATGACATTTATAGAAAGGGAAATGGATTAAGATGGAGATTATCATGTTAAATGAAATAAGCCAAGATCAGAAGACAAATAATTTTCTCTTCTATGTGGAAAGATTTACATATGCAGTATATAATATATACATATATATGTCTCTGAGTGTGTGTCTCTAGATATGTGTGTGTATGTGTGCGTGTGTGTGTGTGTGTGAGAGAGAGAGAGAGAGAGAAAGAGAGAGAGAGCAAATCAAAGTAGAAGAGGGATAGAAGGGTTCTTTGGGGAAGAAAACAGGAATAAAATGAAGCAAAGTAATAATAATATAGTGCAATACACGAAGAAAAAAGCAATAGGCAAATTCTTTTTTATACAGAGTCTAGATATATATGTTAAATAAAAAGCAACATGGCAATTGTTAGCGAGGAGTAGGAAGCCACTAGGAGGTAATGTTGGGAATGTAAACAAAGCATATTGGTATCCATGTATGGAAATGGTGAAATTCAGCCACTTACCTTGTATTCTAGCTAAACATATTAGTTAAAAAGAAAACAGACCAGTGGGTTTTGAAAGCTGACACTGTTGCTCTGGGTGAGTAACAATTTGTTTTGCTTATGTCTCATCTGAAAAGTAATAGCAGGTTGAAGCCCCTATGTGTGCACCCTTGGGTGGGTTACCCCATAATAACTTATGCAAAGTCACACCACTGGTAGAAAATAAACCAGGATTCCTACCCAGATTTCAAAGTCCATGCTTCTGTCAAATATCCCAATACTTCTTTACATTAGATTATAGTATTTCTGATACATTTAGTTAAAAAGTAGTATATATTTGCTTTGATTTCATGGCCCTCTCTGAAGTAGTATGGAATTTTGCCATTGCTTTTGGTTTATTGAGAGTTTATTACAAAGAACGAAATGCTTAACAATTAAGAGCTGTCAATACCCAGAAAAGACACCATCTACAGTTATACAGAGTATTCTGACTCATTTCCACAGGACCTTGTTTTTATGGAAAGAATACATTCAGAGACTAGACACCTCCTTACAGACTGCTCACTTCACATTAAAAAAAAACAAGAAATATAGTCTTTCTCCTTTGCTTTCACAATTTATTTATAATACCATTTATGATTTTGACATTTAGGTTGGCTGTCATTTGTAGTAAATGATAAGATTATTCTGTAAGGAAAGACGGGGAATAATTTTGGTGTTATTTATTCTTGTTTCCTGTACAAAATCAGATCTGAACTGGCAATAAAACCACAACAACTTGAAGAACATGGAACACTTTCACAATTCTGTGTGTTTCAGTAACATTGTCTAAATTTGTATGGAGAAATTCTAGAAGCCAGTGCTCTTAAGACCAGGTTTGTCAATATCTCCTGAGTAAATTGGGAGCATAGGAACCTTGGGGGAGGTTTGAAGGGGGAGAGGAGAGGCAGGGAGGGGCGCAGAGAAAAATGTAGAGCTCAATAGAAATCAATAATAAAAAAAATAAAAAATAAAAAAGACCAAGTCTGTGTTCACAATCACCAATGACACTGACTCTTCGATAGCCAATATTATAAAGGAACAATGACAAACACAGTGTGACTAACGAGGCCACCATTGCTCCAAGAAGGCCATATAAAAAACCCACTAGCCTTCTCTTATCTACTATATTGTCTGCAAATACCCAGACCTACCTTGAAAGATAGTAGACAACTTAATTTCAAATTAATCCCCCACTATTTCATTCCCTAAGCTTGGTTGTCATTCAGATACCACCACTGGTGAGGAGATTGTATCAGTAATACAAATAACGATCTGATGGTGTCTTCTCTAGTAAATGGTGTTCATAGAGAAGAGTGGGGTTCTTTCTGGTGGAGATAAAGCAACTCAAACACATGAGACCGAAATAGATCCCTGTACTTCCTTACAGAAGCTACAGAGGAATCTTTGGACCCCTTCATCTCTTATTTCCTTCTTTTCTTTTTTGTAGAAAAAGATATCTATATATCTATACAGAAGAAAAGATATATATATATAGAATATATATCACCTGATTCCTCTGTGTGATGTTACATATATGTGTTTATACACACTATATATAAATATATATAAGTATATATAAATATTTGTATATACATATATATATAACTACACAAAAGAAAAGAAGGAAATGAGTGATGGGAGAGTACACAGACCCCAGCGGAGCATCCGCAAGGAACTACAGAGGTCTGTATATCAGAGAGTCTACTGCTTCTGCCCCCTGAGTGCTGAGAATAAAGGTGTGCATCAGTACTGCCTGAACTAAATTTTTATTCTTAATGGTTTTTATTTTTAATTAATGTGTATGATATGTGTATATCCCTGTGTGAATATATATGTATGTGTGTGTGTATGTGTATTATGTATGTATGCATGTATGTTTTCAGGGCTTACCATTTGATACTGGGTAGCCGATTCATGTCCTCTTCCCTGAGGAAGACTACCTCTCCTGCTCTCGCCATTCCTCAGTTGCCTGTAGCTCTTTTGTAGGGTTATGGCCTCAGGGGCTTTCTCCCACCCACTTTAGTACATCTGTTGTTATCATGTTTGAGCAGCCCTGTTGGTGAAACTTTACAGGTTTCACTTTAACATTACTAGAAGACACAATCTCAAGGCAAACACCCTTATCCTTTGGCTCTTACTTCTGTAGCATTCTCTGAGCCTTGGGCATGGGTATATTTTGTAGATGTGCCATTGGGATTGAGCTCCCTAACTCTAAAATTTTGTTTAATTATGGTTTACTGTGATTGTCTCCTGTCATAAAGAGAAATTTCCTTGTTGAGGGTGAGAATTATGCTTATCAGTGGACACAAGGACAAATATTTAGACTGTAGTTTAGGATTATGCTAGTTTAGGATGGGGTGGTTGAAGGTCCTCCTTTAAGATACATGACTTAATTAACCCTAGGTACTTCTTGAGAACATAGTGAATCCAACTAGAGAGGCTTTTTTATTGTTTCATTTTTGTTTTTGTCAAGGTACCTGTTGCCTCTACAGCACCTTTAGGGTAGTAGTGTCCTGCTGGTCGTTTGTGGTTCATGAGTGTCACAGCTGGGTAGAGCTGTAGGCTGGTTTCCTCTTGCAGAAGCTTGCATGGTGCCTTTGGCTGAAACTTTCAATACAGTTACACCTCAGGGGCCTCTGGTCCCTGTGTCTGAAGTACATGATGCCTTTGATAATGGGGGCTTTCTTCTAACCTCTCAGGGACAACCAAGGGCGGTAGCGATATAGTAAAGAGATGCCCGTTACTTGTTTCTTAAACCCTATGCAATGTGACACCCATAGTCCAGGCAATATTCCTAGTAAAGCATCTCCTCATAGATGAAGGACAGCCTGTGGAAACACACAAGCAGAGTTTCCCACCTCTGAGTACTCACTTACTGTAAGAATTTGTATTTTATAGGAATCATATATTTACACAATTAAGCAGTATTATCATTTTTCACAGAATCTGTAAAATAGTACTCAAGAATTAGCTGATATTCTCCTTTTTTTCACCTCACCCTATTCAGTACTTCCCTAGCAGTACCAAAATCAGTTCATTATCACTTGTAACAGCCTTATACCCATACTCTAAGGGGGACTTGCTATACATGCCTCAGGTAAAGGGTAGTTGCTGGATAAAGAGATAATGCAGCAAAAAATATCTAAAGGTTTATTCTATTTCTCTTTATTCCTTCATCCTGCCCCCTTCCTCTTTCTGAAATAGAATCTACTAATATTTTAATGAAACTAAAACTCCCAAAAGACTGCACTTGTTCTTGATACAAACACATATTTAATTAATAGTGGCTATACTGGAGGCAAAGGCACACTCTGACTTCTTTCAGCTTGGAAATGTTCTAATTCTTATAAAAGTGACTTGGCTATTGTGACCTGCCAGTCCAAAGGATTCACAGATTTCTGATCTGTTAAATAGATATTCTTCAGAAAATTTAAATCTACACTGATGAATGGAAATGAAAAATCATTTTAATATTGTCTGTACACATTTTTCTTCATTCAGTTCTCCTTCATTCCTCTGAGTTGTTTCTAGTCGTTTGCTCTAACATAGAAAAATGGCTTCTTATCTACCTGGGAAAGTATAGAAAGCCTTGTTTACCTGGAATTACTTTAGCTATGCACTACTATTCAAAGACTTCTTGAAAACAACCTAAAGTAAAAGCTTTTGTGCTAGGCCACCCAGAAGCCTTGACATCAGATGAGCCTGTGGATGCCGTAGCAACCACAGCTTTGTTGTCATGGTAACAGCCTTGTGCTCCACAGGCAAATCCAATGAGCTCTGAGCATCACTACATCCTAGCTAAGCTTCCCTGACCTTATCAGAGAGCAGAAAGACCTGTCTGTTCTTCCGAGAGCACGTGCTTCTCGGTGAGAAGAGGACAATGTGCATAATGTCCCTAATATAAATGTCGTGCTTAGATTATTCAAATCAGGAAACCCATAGTCTCATGTAATGCGTTAAGCTCTGCAACTTTTGTGAAGTAGACTGTTGATTTCAGTTACTCATGAGCATTACTACAAAAGCACAGTATAGAGCCTTACGTTGGGAACATCATTATAACTAAATATTTTAGAGAAATAAAAACAATTATGTTTGCCTTCAGCTGCACAGAGTGGAAAATCTAACGGACTTTGGAAATAAATTTTATGTGTTTTGATAAGTGTGTTGCCTCCCCTGCAGAAGTGTAATATAGAACAATATAACCTTCAAATTTATGTGTCACTTTAGGACCACAGAAAAACGGACTTGTAATTCAATCTCACCTGACTTGATTGAGCATATTATTTCTGCATAATATATCCTTTCTCAAACTGCGCAAAGGGGCTATAACCCTCATAGGTTCTTGCTCAGGATTCTCAAGCTTAAAATCATGCAATGAGCAGCCAAAGCTGAACAAATCTTTCATAAAAGGAAATAAGTAATACTCATTAAGCTAATTAGCAGTCCATAGGTCCAGCATCTGTGATTACTTAATCCCATATACAAATGTATAATGACAAACCAAATGAGTTTTCTAGCAGCACAATATTTGATTCTCATTTGCTTGAATCATCTTGTACTTCAGGGCATATAGTTTTATAACCACTGACACATGTCAATAGGACAAATCGCTGAGCCTCACTGTAGCGTTCCCATGAAGGATATATACATCATGTTTTGCTATGTCTACTCCTTTCTGCTCCTTCTGCCAGTATTCCCGTCCTTCTTGTGTCCTTTTCCCGTAGTTTATTAATTAGCCTGTGGTGTCCAAAAGGGACATTATCATCTTGTTAGAGAGTAAGTCCAATATATGTGTGTGTGTGTGTGTGTATGTATGTATGTATGTATGTATATTATATAATACACATACACACTTGCTTCTAAAGTAGCAAGAAGGATTACAGATGGCTTTTTAAAGATATATTTAGTGATATTTTTCCTGTTATTCCATATTCCCTCTTCTACCTGTCCTCCATTCTTGATACCTTTATTGGAATGTCAGGTTGTGTTCTTGTCTTCCAATTAAAGGAGCACAGTTGTCTATGTCTTGGTAACTCAACTCCATAGTTTGTATAAGACAAAGAAGCAGTGCTGGTAAATATGGTGGCACTGTCATAAAAAGAGTAACAGGGAAAAAAGGCTTTGAGATGTTTTGGCACACATTTGGTGAACTGAAAACAAAAGTCCAAGAAGTGATTCTTTTTCTTCATGTTGGGCTGATCATAATAAAGATAAAGCCCATATGAACACAGCACTGAACGTACTCTTATATATTATCTTTTGACCCTAGAACTTTAAGGATCAAAAGATCCATCACTTGGCATTTTATTCAGTGACTAATAGGTCAATCAAATGATCCATCACTTTGCATTTTATTCAGTGATCAATAGGTCATTGCAATCCTTATCCTAGCTGGTGACTAGGAACGTTTTTACAACTTTTTGTTTTATAAAATTACGAAACTAATATGCCTAGAGTGGACAGTGTCACCTAATACAACCCTTTTTTTGTAAATAAAGTGAACAGAGCTGGTAAATTGCCTTGCAGTTTATAATTCCAGATTTCCCTAATTCTCAGTGATCCAGACAATCCGAGTAACTGATCCGGCATCAATGGCAGCTCCTGTCCAGCAAAAGACTGCATTTGACTTGCCTCTTGCTTGCTTTACTTTCTTTCTCACTGCATTTTTCCTGTTCAGTTAATTTAGTTTTAACTACCCCACATCAAGGGGTGATTCAAGTTCATGGAGAGCCATTTAAAGTGCAGTCAAGAGTGGTGACTTGTCCTGACAGCGAGTTGGGTCACACACGGGGAAGAAATAGATAATAGTATCAACAGATGGTTTAAAATATGCTGAATTTTTCAAGCCTATGTTGTTTCTCTCTGAGGCTCCCTTTCTTTTCTGATGAACAGCATTCTGTGTGCTTGAGGTTTAACAATTTCCCTTATTTGTCTTTTAAACTCTCTTAACCTTCTATAAACTGATCATTTCTAGGAGATATTTCTTTGCCTTCAGTGCCTGACTATGATATGAACTCACCGTACAGTGAGCCATTCTGATGCTGCAGGGAAATTTACATGACAACACTCACTAACACTGGTAACAGCTCACTGAAAGGAACACATCTGTGTAGAATGGAGGAAAATCTGTGATTAGAGAAATTTTGCCTCTGCACATCATGATCCCTGATACCTCCATTCTGCTGAGTGCTGGCCTCAGACTTGGTGGGCATGTCACCCCCCATGCATCCCCCATCCCGTCATCAGCACCACAGTCTCTTCACCCATAATGCCCTGTGCCCTAAGCTCCCCCGCAGCCCCACCATCTGAAATGTACTTCCTCTGAATAATCTAGCCTCAAGATCCCATGTATAAGGCTAGCTACAATTTTCTAAACTATTTGTCTGGAGACATTAATGGAAGATAATGGCTCAATATCATTTTCAAAGGACCCTTCAGTACTTAAACCTGAAAGAAAGAGCTGGAAATTTCTAATTCTGCTCTATGCTGGCTGGGGAAGTTTTAAGGATTCTTTCTCTACCATGTTCCTTAATTCATTCAGTGGTTACTTACCGTCCATCATGAGCCCGGCCTATTTTACTCACCTTACACCCTTATACCTAAATGTTCCAGAACAAAAACCTGTAACAGCTTCTGTGCATCAAGGATCTGTTAGGAATCCATAGAAGCTTTCTAAGGCTGCCTCAATAACAGGCCACAGACTAGGTTGCTCACACAACAGAAATTTATTTTCTCTGAGTTCTGCAATCTAAAAGTTCTTGGTGCCTGCCTGATTTGTTTTCCTCTAACTGAGGCAGCGGGTTCTCACCCTGTGGTTCTCACTCCTTTGGGGGCAGGGGTCGAACGACCCCTTCTCAGGGGTTGCATATCAGATATCCTGCATATCAGGTATTTACATTATGATTCATAACAGTATTGAAATTATAGTTATGAAGCAGCGACAAAAATAATTTGATGGTGGGAGGTCACCACAGCATGAGGAATTAAAGGGTCGCCGCTTTAGGAAGTTTGAGAACCACTGCTTTCAGGCCTCTCTTTGGTGTGTAATTAGCCTTCCTTAGGATACGCTCTCTCAAGAGTCTTTCTTTTACTCAGCATGTGGATGTTCCAGTCTTCTCATCGGCACATTGTCAGTTGGTATTACACCCCATGTGTTTCAGCTTCCAGTGCCTCTTTAAGACTGGTCTCCAAATACATTTATATCACGATTCACCCCTTCTTAGACTTTCATACAATTTAACCAATTACACACCTTTATATGCTATTGAATGATGTGTGTGTTATCATTAATATATTTCTTAAAATCTAGAGAAGTTCATCATTATTCAAATCTTTCTGTTGAATAAAAGCATCAAAAAGTATCAATAAAATTTTCAAAGTCGTGTAACCAGTAGGAGGTAAGAGTGGGAACTGAATGGATCTTCCAGCTCTAAAGCCCATTTGCTGTGTACCACTCTGCCTCCAGCTAAGCTTTAGAGCCAGTCAGTGTAGCTCCAATATACATTGATCATTTTTCCTGGAATTTTTACTCCGTGGAAGACTGAGAAGCTTAATTGGAATGTGGTCATATATTCTCCTAGACACCATGTTCAAGAAACAGAAAACCTAGTATTTCAGAATAACCCCTTTCCTTGCTATGGCAAGTTTTCTTAAATATATTGACTTTTCTTTCAATTTTGATTGATTGGTTGGTTGATTAATTGATTGACATATTCACACTATGGTGTCCATACTGGCTCCAAACTCACAAACTCCCCAACCTCAGTCTCCCACATGCTGGAATCAGAGGCGTGTGTGCCAGACCCAGCTCAGAATTTAGTTTTATTTCCCTACAGGTTTTAGAAATGTCTATTAAGCCATAAAATCTGAAAGAACAAGTTAATTATGATGTATTTTCAAAATCTCTGATCCACCAGCTGGGGCACACACTGAACTGGTTTGAGATCTTGACTATCTTATGACACAAGCAAGCCATAAAATTCTCAAGCTTTTCTCAATTCAACATGCTTTTGGAGAGCAAAAATTCTTGATACATGATCCAAACTTCTTTGCTACAATCTCTTTATATAACTGGAAATGGAGACAAAGCGCCTTCTTGATTATTCATTTTTTATTTTCCTCAATTTTTTTCTTTTTCACGGCAAAGATTTTATTGTAAGTTAGTGATTCTCAAACTTCCTAATGATGTCACTCTTTAATACAGTTGCTCATGTTGGGATGACCCCCAACCACATTATTTTTGTTGCTAATTCATAACTAATTTTGCTACTATTATGAATCATAGCATGAATATTTTGGAGATTGCCAAAGGAGTCATGATCCACAAGTTGAGAACCACTGTCATAAAAGATCACCTGTGACAAATCAATTTTGATTAATTGTCTCAGCACAAAAATGTTTACATAAAAATGGATAACTTTAATCAAGTAACAAAATAATTACAATTCTTAAATGATAATAATGAAGTTATTTTGTGGCAGGCTATAGTTGAAAATTTTTAAGTCTGAAAATGAAAAAAATGAATAGAAGAAACAAAAATTAGAGTTCAGTTCGTACATGTGAACTTTAAGGTATATGAGGTTATTGAAGCTGTGATTTTCAAAGGTCTTTCTTTCTAATCTTAGACCTTTTGTGGTAAAACAAAAGAAATGCACTTCAAGGCCGCCAGTGGCAACACCTGCAATGTCACTTTGCTGGGGTGCAGTTAATTCTGAGCAAACACACTGCTACTGGAATAAATAATTTCTAACTTGAGAAACATCAGTTGGAAAAAAGGCCAAGTGCCATAGTTTTATTATAAAGAATCCAGACAGCACTGCAGGAGCATCAGAGACTGATAGTTACCTTAAAGCAAGCGAACCCCATAGGCAGTATTGCTTGTGAACCAGCTGGCTTCTCTGTGTGCCTTTGGCATTGACTTTCCTTCTAAATCTGATTAGGCAACTGGATCTTGGATGTTTTTGATCTCCAGTGGCTGGGTAAGCCTCAATAGGTAAGTAAATAAAATTCCATTTATAAAAATTACTAAAAAATATTCCTAATATCCAAATAGTGGAAGTCAATTATATAGAGAGAATCATCATTGTCTATGCATCCATTCCCATAGAAAGGAAACAGAATCTCAATATTCTCTCATGATTATGCTGTATCAGTATCATAGATGCTTGTGTATTTCCACAACCCCATAATTTACTGAATATCAATAAGCTCATAAGCTCTATAGATTTCATTGGCTACAATTTGCCAAGAATCTCAATTTCTCTTGATAGTTGGTATTGACAAACAGTGTGTTTTATTCCGTTATTAATTAGTAACACTAACACCACACATTTCATACCATACAGTAACTATTTATGTGTGCATGTGGAGAGAGAGAGAGAGAGAGAGAGAGAGAGAGAGAGAGAGAGAGAGAGAGTAGAAAGAGAGATTGGCAGAAGGATTGAAGCGGCTATATTAGGGCTAAAGTGGTTCAGAAAAAAGCAGAAAGGTAGGTACTGGCAGAGAGCTGATATAGATACAAAGAGCAGTGCTTAGATATTAATGAACCCAGTAGGAGAGCTACTAGAGACCAGAGCCAGCCTTCCGGGTATGCAGGTCAGAGAGTTGAGCAAAGCCTCAAAGTTGAGCAGAACTGACATGCAAGACCATGGTGGCCATGAAAACAAGATGCAGGTCCAGACATCCGTAGAGTCAAAGTGTATGACCTGATCCAGATAAGTAAACAGATGGACTGATGAATGATGGTATTTAGAGTAGGCTATGTCTGCATTAGAAGATGAACTGAGAAAATGCCCAGAGATAGTCAGTTCTTTGTCCACTAGTTCTTTGTTCCTAGATATATTACAGTGAATGGTCACATGACAGGTCAATGGAGGCCATTGCCATGGTGGTATTAAATGTCTTTATGAGATGGGTTCAAGTGAGGGTGTTTCTCATAGGTTCAGTGTTCTCAGGTTCAGCTATGTTCGTCTCGTAGGGTTTTCATCTGACAGTATACTCATATGCTCCCATTCTTCTTTGAGACCTTTACAGCGTGTCACTAGTTTCCTTTCAGAATGAGTTGTTTATCCATCTGGACCTCATGAGTGCTGTTAGACAGGCAGATTCTGGAGCCAGATGCTGCATGTAAAATGGAGATAGCCAGGACAAGGCACAGCATGAAAGTTATTGTTTTGTGCCAGCCTAGTGCCAATGTTTTCACAGGGTATGGTTTTATGGCTAGGGAACGGAATGCATGGGCTTATTTGATTCTGAACAAAATATGAAGTTTCTGCCTTACTGCCCAGTACTTGAATAGGCAATTAATCCAAGAGACTTCGTCTTCGCAATTGAATTGAATGCATGGACGTGTCTCATTACAGCTAGTGCTGTGCCCAGAAATGAGAACCATGTGAAAAGAGAAGCATTTAGGAATTAGCTTCATTCAGTCAATAATTAATTGATTAGTGAACCACGAGGTGGCAATAACTTAGTTTACACTGAGTAATAATATTTAATCTGCTTCAAGTCCCAAATACATTTGGGGCTCTTCTGAAGCCATGAAATGTTTTATTCAGCAAATGTCAAGCATCTAGTACCTTTTATTGTGTGCATGCGTGTGTGTGTGCGTGTGTGTGCACGCTGCTAGAACCATCAGAGTCATCTTACATCGAGGCATAAATTTCCATTGACCACTCTATTATTCATTATTCAAATATCACCATTTTGGGATGGGGAAACTATACAAAACACCCATCAGGAAAATGACAGAAATGAATGTTGTATCATCTCGTCCCAGATGAAGCAAAGTTGATCGGCTCATGAAAAAGATTGCATGCAAGCAGTTAACTGTGGATGCTCCCAGCTCAGGTGGCAGTAGCGAAACTCAGCACAAGGCCAGATACATAGAAGAAAGAGGAAGGAAATCCTTCTTTCTGTAGTCTTAATGTTTGATCTCTATAAGGATTTAAGCTTATATCACATCCTTATAACATGATCTAGATTCTCAACATTTTAACATAAGTGACAACCCACATGGCATCATTCCTTCACCAAATAATTTTTATAATAGTCAAATATTCTGACAAACCGTCATACACTGTATGTGATTTCTGGAAATTTAAAGATTGAATTCACCAAAGGCGTTTACAGTTTCAGTTATGGTGTTGGATTTTTGTTTGTTTGTTTTTGTTTTATTTGGTTTTTTTTCTCCTTAAATTATTGAGAAGCCAGCCACAGTGGTACATGATTTAATTCCAGAACTCAAGGAAGTTGAAGGGTCACAAGTTCAAGGCCAGTATGGGCAACGTAATAAGATCATATCTCAATTAAATAAACAAACTGTCTAACTAAGTAATTTAGTACACAAAAGGAACTTCAGACATATCCCCTGAAATGTTTTTTTTTTCAAAGTAATTTAAGAAAACTCATTTAAAACCTAAACAAATAACTTAATTGGACTCCTACTGCAAAGAGGTCATTACCTATAAAAAGCACAAAAGCTCATTCTCATTCTTAATGAACTCATGATTTTCTTGGGAAGATAGGGTATATAGTAGAAGTCTTGAAGACCTGGTTTCAAATTCTAGTCTGAAAAAGCATTGCTTTTCTCCTGGGGTGAGTTCATAGTACTTTCTAAGGTTTTCTCTCCATTTTTTCATCAGAGAAAAAAATAATTATGTCTTATTGTTATGGAATGAAAAAGATGAAATGTTAAAATATCTTAACATGAAGTGTGAGGTGGCAGCTGTTACAAATACTAAAACAGACATATTAAAATAGCGTCATGTCACAAAGAATGACAAAATATTGGGTGGTTGGCAGAGGAAAAAGAACAGGTTCTGGTAAGGGAGCTCAGTGTGGTTGTGAGGGAAGGTGATAAACTCCTAGAAAGATGGCTGGAGTCCTGATAGTTTGAAGGGGATTGAGTCTGGGGAGGATACCATGCCAATTGGGAACGTTACATGAGAGTACAGAGTAGATGTGCCTTCTTCCAATGGTAAGTGAAAGGATTTGGCTTTAACAAAAGGCTGGGGGTTAAAGTGGAAAATTTGAGGAGCATCTTGAGTCAAGCGACTATCCAGGGATTGCGAGGTTTCTGAAAGGAGATGACATGCTTCAGAAAGAGTCCTCACATCATCAAGCTGTAGAGAATAAATTATATTGTGGGCAAGGGAGGTAAGAGACGGAAGAGCTATGGCTCTTAACTGCAATAATCAATATTTATTGTCAGCTCTGCAGATTATAGAATCACAGCTGAAAGGAACTATCCAGATTAGATTGGCCTCTGGGGGTGCCTGGGAAGAATTATCTGGATTAGGTATTGAGGTAGAAAGACACACTCTAAGTGTGACACTACATTCCCTTGTCTTGGGTCAAAAAGAGGGGGTGGGGAACCTGACTGAGCCCCTGCATTCATCCCTGTCCTCCCCACATACAGAAGGTGGTGAGCTGCAGGAGCCTGTGCAATTGTGCCTTCTCTGCCTCGCTCTGTGAGCACATTAGCCCTCACCTCCTTAAGCGACGTTTGTCAAGCATTTTATCACAAGAAGAAGAGTAGCCAAGACATTAATTTGAGGCTGTTAAGTATAAAAATTGATGCTAACGGCATTGAAAATAACCTTAATTTGTATGGCACAAATGGAAACAAACCAATGCTAGAACCATCAAGACTAGAAAAAGAAATTACCCGAAGGTGGTGGTTTTGAAAGGTACGCATTAAAGGATTAGCCATGACTTATAGCATCTTAAGAAAGCAATGACACCAGGATCAAGGTAAACTAGGGAACAGATTTTCTTTAGCAAGCAGATGAGCAAGTATTCACTTTGAGATCGTTAGCTCATAGAGTCAGGAGTACACATTTTGAGAATGTTAGTATACAACTGGAATTCAAGTCAAACTCAGAATTGGTGATAAAAAATTCTTTAAGAAGAGTGTGAGAGTTGAGCCATTCTGAAGAAAAGAAACAGATCATGGGTGTGCCCCCATCTTGGGGACTGGCAGACACTGCTATTTGACTTGGCACTTACCATCTCCAGGAAAAAAAAACAAACAGCTAGTTGCCAACTATCAGCACCTGCACATTTGGCTTGACATGGTTCCTGTCCACTGGACTCTGGTCAGCCTACGTGTGAGGTGAAACAGAAGTAATAAATAACAATCAAGCTCCCCAGCAGCCCTCAGCTGCTGACACAGAAGACATTACTTTGGCTCAAATTATTCTGTGGTGTGTGCCACATTCTTTCCCCCACAACTCCCTAGTAAAATTCATCTGCACAATCTCAAAAATTTTTCTTACTGGCCCATCATACATGACCTCCTGTCATTTCTCATGGTGCCATGTCCTATGTGTTCTTCCAGGTAGGAAGTACTGCCTTAATAAACATGAGATCCTGTTTCCACAGTTGGTCTTAGGAAATCATCTACTAGGTCAATAGGACCTCTCTGCTGCCGCACATGTTGGTCAAGGTTTTTGCCACCGGGAGCATTCCTTATGGCTGGGTTATATCCTGCTGTTCAATCTAGAACATATGTTGTGTTTTTTTTTCAGGAAGGGAACCTAATAAATCAGTAGGGGGCAGCATTAGGTTAAATGCATGGTGCATGGTGGTATATGTAATACATAGGTGACGTGACCCAACACAGAATGTGGTCCTGTGGAGAAAGGAGACATGAGTGTGTTCTAGATCCCAAGGGCAAAGGTGAAGCTAGAATTGGGGCACACATTCTATGGAATGGTAATAACCATATTGTGAATCCAATTAGATGAACAATTAGTGTACCCCCCCATTGAAAGTAGTACACACACACACACACACACACACGCACGCACGCACGCACGCACGCACACACAGGCACACATCAGATCAAACATGAAAAATGAAGAAAGTAATTAGAACCAACACAGGTCAATGGAGTTAAGAGAAAGAGTGCTCTATACCTCTGAATCCTAAAAACTTCCGTGCTGCTCTTTGAACAAAGTCAAATTCCTAAGTGACCACTGAATGTTTGAAGGGTTGCTGGAGGACCAGGGAACTGGGCATCTGCTGTCATTTCTCTGAAACCTGACTATTTCTCCCATGCTCCTCCTTGTCTCAAGAAGAAACAATTGAAGCCTTTCCAGCAGCGGCTCCCTGTTTGCTCTGCTTGGTTTCTGTGCTCTTTGGGGGCAGCGTTTCACGGGCTGGAAGACCAGGTCACAGCCAGTTGACTCAGAGACTTGGAAATTTCTCAGCTTGGTATCATTCTTGTGGCCCTGCCCTATTCCCTCAAGCTCAGTAGCATCTTGACGCTCACCCAACTGAGCCAAGGATTGTATATTTACCTCTAGACCAAGACTTGCTTCTCTGGCTTAACTTGTTGGTCATGCTCTTTGGCAATAGTTCTTTTCCACATAGCTAGTTCATATACTATTTTTTCAATCCACAATGTATAATGTCTTTCCCCATCCCCACCCCATTTTCAGATTTAGAGACCGCATGTCTACAATTCTATATTGAATGCTACAATACCACACTTCCCCCCTGATAGCACCAATGGAAGATGAAATCAACATCTAGAATGGAACACAAAAATGTGTTGTGCTGCTGCAGATGATACCATCTCCCTTTCTCCCTGAGGTCAGGATCTACTTACTGTGTGGCCCAAGATTTTGCACTTTCTCACATTTTCCACTTGGGGAAAAAATAATGTCTGGAAAGAACAATAGCAGATGTCATCTTACCAAGCAAATCTGTTTGTTTTTTCAAATGTCAAGATTTTGTCTACTCGTGTTTCAGTCTCATCCTTTAAAACATCCTGTACCTGACTGACTCGGAAACAAAAACAAAAAGGATTTAACTCCTTAGCTTCTCCTAGGGAGCTTTTGAAGAGAGTTGAGTAGTTTGTTATTGGTTTAATAACTGTCAACATTGTTATTAAAACTCTGTTAGGAAATGAAGTTGTCAGAATGTGGATTTGAAGTCTAGATATCACTGGGGTATTTGAAAGCTAACGGACAATGTGCTGCACTGAGGAACAGCATTCTAATAGAGCCTCACAGGGTTATAGCGCTTAACTAAAAGATTGCATAAATGTCTGCTAAGAAAACCCTTATTCAACAAACTTAGTGTGTTTCTAGTATCATATTTCTACCTACCATACTGAGAAATGAAAAATAGATTCTAGCTGAAAAAAATAAACTGGGAAATTTTGAGTTGAGATATAGTTTCATTCTAAACATTTTGAAATGGAGTCAGTTCTGATGAATAAAAGATACATAGCAAAGAATTCACCCAAGGAGGTAGGTCACATACCGATAGTATTATTGAAGCATGCCTTCTCGTGCTTAGTAAACACAAGTGTATATGTGTGTATTAAACTCGAGTGTACAATATAATTACACTAGTCAAATTAGGTGTGGTAACTTTGGATTAGTCTAAAACTGTTCCCAAGCAACTTTAGGGAGAGTGAGTCTGGAAAATCTTAATTCTACAAAAGGACTAATTACAATATCTTTTTTACATTGTATTGCAATGATAATTACATAATAATTTCCCTTACATCTAAAAAGAAGCAAAAAGAAACTAATGGACTTGTCAGAGAGTCAGTGAGTACATCCAAAATATCTTAAAATCTTTAATTCCTTTGTTGTAATTGAAAATATACCTGGATTCAGAACAAAACCATCATATGTATGACATTTGGGGATACATTAAAATTAGTTCACATTAATACAGGTAATATCATATAGTCACGTGGAACTGTGGGATATTGGTACTTAGAAGGTTTTGCCATGTGGGCATGGAACTGAAGTCTCAGACATGCTAGGCAAACACTCTACTGTTGAGATACACCACCAGCCTTGGGACTAGTTTCTTAATGATATTAAAGTAAACTGTATTCATGCTTTCAGGGGGAAAAAATCTTCATAACATTATGAAGGGGCAGGTCATCAGTGGGCAGGTCAAATAAAGTAAATGAACCAGTAGTGTTTTGGTGTTCTTACAACGCAATAAACCTGTAATATATGATTTTAAGACTGGAGACTTTCCACTTAATTTAATGGAATATGAATCAAGGTAGAAAGTGAAGTGTGACAAACTTCATGGGCAAAAGGAATTCTTTCAAAGAGCAATTCCTATAATAGGACCAAAGACAAGGACGTGATGAGTGTAAGGGTAGACACCTGATTAGCAGCACAACGGCGTAGCTGAGTTTCCATTGCTTCCTAAGGTCCATTGGTACAAGTACTTTAGAGATAAGGTGACTGTTCAAGTAATAATCACACACTATGTGTCAGATACTCTGCTAAACTCAGGAGATCATTGGCACTACTCATTAATCCTTAAAACTGTGAAAAATAAGAACAATGACGTGGTTTTAAACTGAAAGCTAAGTTGAGATTAGGTAAATAACCTGCTTGAGCTCAACCAACTATTAAGAAGTGGAAACAGGATTTAAATCCCAGTATTTGGCCTAATAGCGCAGGCTATTAGGCCTATACACACAGACCTGTAATAGCTCCTGGAATATTAGTCCAAACTAAGTTTGCTCCCGTGTTTGGAGTCACTGTGGAAATGAATGCTGTAATTGTCAAATGCTACTTGGTCGTTTGTATCAGTGGCCATTTTTTGTTGTTATTGCTCCTTCTTAAAGTAGTCTGGTCAGTGGGGCCCATGACCAAGGACTTGACTCTTGAGGATCATATGGAGTCTGCACCTGAGTGCTTCCTAGTGGACAAATATCTTATTTATATTTTTTTAATAAAACAATCAGTTGAGGTACATTTAACCTGTCAGCATGGAGCAGCTCCAGTACATATTTGGCATATGACCATAACTAATTCAAAATTTCTTTTGAACACATCTGACATTTGGTTCTTAATCATTGATCTATCTGATGAGATCAATACTAAAACATATATCAACTTCAAGAGAATACTACCATGGGTAAATGGTCAAAGCTTCAGACTCAGTAATATTTTTCAAAAAATTAGAGATTAATATAGGTTTCAGAGTTCCTCATTGAAAAATGATCCAACCTGGTGCCAAGTACAGAAGTCTCCATTGAAAACTGAGAAAATGTTCATTATACCAATCTTCCTGTGACCAAAAGTCAGTTTTAAAAATCTTCATTTATCTTTCAGAAATGAAAAGAGAGCCAGGCATAGTGGCTCATACCCATAATACTAGCTTTTAAGTATTCAGGAGACTGAGGTATATTCAATGATAGCCAGTCCTACATCGTGAGTTCAAAACCACTGGACAACTTAATGAGACTGTATCTCAAAATAATAAAATATTATTTGCTGGGTATGATTAGCTCCATTGACAGAATCACTTGCCATGCATATGGAAGGCCATAATTAATTCCCAGTACTGACCAAAAAGAACGGACACAGAGAGTCAAGGAGACAAGAACAACAAAGAATCCCAAATATAGAGATAGAAACTCAACTAATTCAGCACAGCCTAGTGGCATCAAACATGTTTCAGGAGGCAACACTGATGTGTAAAAGTTCTGCTTCTGAACTATAGTGGTTTGAATGAAAACATCCCCAATAGGCTCCTAGGGAGTGGCACTATTAGGAGATATGGCCTTGTTGAGTAGATGTGGTCTTACTGGAGGAAGTGTGTCCCTGGGAGCAGAGGTTGGGGTTTCAGAAGCTTAAACCTGGCACAGTCTCTCTCTCTCTCTCTCTCTCTCTCTCTCTCTCTCTCTCTTTCTCTCTGTCTTTCTCGCACTCCCTCCATCTTTCTCCCTCTCTCTCTTTTTATCTCCTCTCTCCTATTTCTCTCTCTCTCTTCTGCCTGACAATCCAGATGTAGAACTCTCAACTACCTCTCCACCACCACATCTGCCTGAGTATCACCATGATTCCTACCATGATGACAATGGATTAAACCTCTGAACTATAATCCAGACCCAATTAAGTGTTTTTTCTTGAAAAGAGTTGCTGTAGTCAAGGTGTTCCTTCACAGCAATAGAAACCCTAAGACATTGAACTTTGATATAACCTACCATGATAATGTTCTCACTTAAATCTACCGTTTCTATTATATGCCAAATATTATGACTTTTGCCTGAAATAAAAGAAAGCAATAAAATAGAGCAGCAAAAGTAAATGAATAAATAAAATTTGCTTGTTTGGGAACAGAAGCAGTCTTTTTCTTCCTGTATGCTTAGAAATAAAAATAAATCCTAAACCTTTGAAAAATGTGATAAATTTATAAATTTTATATATCATATTTCAGAAAGATTTATATATTTAGTAACAAGAAAGCTAATGTACTCAAATTTCATGTGCTACATATTTTGGTAATGTTTCTGATGACAAAATATAAGCATTATATTTTGGGAGGGTAGATGTCAATTAATCAAGACAGTCATGAAATCCTTAAGAATATAAGGGACAAATTATCTTGTAGTTATATTATATTATATTACATTGTTATATTATTATATTCTTTTCCAATTTATATCCTTCTTTTGCATATGATGATCCAGATTTCTCATAACTATTTATTTAATATGCTGTCTTTCTTCCAGAGAGTATTTCTTGCATCATTGTGACATAACAAAAGACAGAAAATGTGTGCAAAAAAACTTCACCTATCATTTAATCTTTAAATATAAACCTACAATTTTATAGGAAAAGTTAATCACTATACACCACCTAACAAGACATTGTCTTCTTATCATATTGACATACACAGAGAGAGAGAGAGAGAATGTTTCAATTTTGTAGCTATGTTACAAAGTAAATAAATGGAATTAATTTACTAGAGGCCAATATATCCAAAACCATTGTTTCATATGCAACACTATTCACTTTCCAGTGCTCAAAGATCCAATGAGGCCAGAAATTGCTGTATTGGAATCTTGGTCTAGATCCTAATTCTTTATCTAAATTTTCAAAGCGCCAGACTTCTTGGGTGATTCTAAAGAATCCTTTAAGAAAATATTAATTATTTTAAAATATTTTATTGATCTAATGCAACCAAAAGTGAAATTCTTGGGTCTCTGGAAACCTTAGGAAGATATACAGAAGTGGAAGCTCTTTGAGCCACAAATAACAGAGAGAAGGGAAAGGAAAGTAGGCAGAAGAAAGTGGTAAAAATGTATTATAAGTAGTCATAAGAAAGAAAGAATTAAAATGTGTTTAAAGCAGAGGTGTTCAGCCAAGTAATTTGATGACTAAGTCACAAGATATTATTCTGGTTGCAGAGACAATTGCAAATATGTGTAAATGTGTTTGGTTAAAATGAATGAAAAGGACATTTGCACTATTGTTCAGACGTTATGATTAATACATTTTGGTATAGTGCTGAGACTTGGCTAAAAATAGTGTTGTGGGTTTAACCAGCTCTTGTGCTGGTAGGACCTGTTATCATTCTGTAAGTAAAGATGAATTGAACATGGAGGGATATCAAAGTGGGAAGATAAGTAGCCAAAAGGTAACAGTCTACAATTTCCATTCAGGATATTCAGCTCACAAATTATGCTTTCTGTTTCCAAATCCTGTATCTCTTCTGGAAATAAGTTAGCTAAGGTGCAAAATGGAAAAAGAAGAAAATAAAGGAAAAAGGGAATATATTTTTAGAAAAACAGGCTAACTGACTGTATTCACAGATAATTGATAATTCTCAGAGACTGGGGTGTTTTGGTTGATCTCATACTTATGTTACAGCCCTCAAATAATTTGAAAAGGTGTTATTGCTTATAAAACATGAGGACTTACATTTAATCACTATATTTTTCATATATAAATTAAGATAGTAATATTATCTATTTCATAGGTTTAAGTGTTAAATTAGATAGCAATTCACAGACTATCTTAAGCAGAGCAAGAATTTCAATTAAGCAGTTTATATCCAGTTCACCTAATGTTATTTCTTCAGTTCCAAGAACAAACATGCCTAACAAGTAGTAGATGGTCAATATTGTTCATATCTGATAGTCAAGCAGAGTGATTGTCATGAAAAGTATGTTGGTTGTTGCAGTTTGTGCATGAAATGTCCCTATGGTGGTCATTTTTCAGTTGTTGTGACATAATTCCTATGCAAATCAGCTTAAAGGCAAAAAGCTTTATTTTGGCTTAGGGTTTCAGTTCATGTTTGCTTAGCTCCACTGCTGCTGGACCTGTAGTAATGGAGAACAATCCTAGCAGGGAGCACATGATAAAACAAAACTGTTTACCTCATGGGAGCATGAAGAAGAGAGAGCAAGAGGACATGGATCCAGGGATACAAAGTATCATTCAACAGCAATAACCTCCAAATAGTACATTCATTTGTCAAAAAGTCATACATTAATACATTAAGCAGTGTCGTTTTGAACTAGTCACCTCATAGCTAGCACAACCGTTTGGGAGCCTCTTGAGAACATTTCGAAGGGATAAACCATAATAGTGCCTAAGAAGGGCACACATTAAAGAGTTGATCCTCAACAGCTGTGTTCAGAACCCTTTGGGAAGGGTTTGGATCACGAGTACTCTTACTTCACTAACGATCAACCTATCCATAAATTTATAACTCAATGGGCTATTGAGAGATAGTGGAGTGACTCCTTAGGAATGTGCCAAAGATGGGTAGAATTTTGTCTCAAGTTCATTTATTCTCTCTCTTTCTCTATATCTCTCTGTATCCTGTATCTCTGTCTGTCTCTGTCTCTCTCTGTCTCTGTCTCTCTCTCTCTCTCTCTCTCTCTCTCTCTCTCTCTCTCTCTCTCTCTCTCTCTCTCCCCTTATGCCATTCAGCCATGAAGTGAGCATCTTTGCTCTGTGATGGACTCATTGCTTTACCACAAGTCTAAAAGACTAAAAGCAATGCAGTCAGACAGCTTTTTGAACTAAAAACTCTGATGCAGTGAGCAAATAACCCTTTCTTCCTCTACGTTGATTTATGTCGAGCATTTTGTCACAGTGACAGAAGACAATCACTTCAATCATTAACAACAGACTAGAAAAGAAGTTTAACAAAGGTTGGAGCCTAGGAATGGAAAGGTGATATAAATGTATGGAAAAGTAGTGTCTAACCTTTGCAGGGTCATTGGAGAAATCAATGAATAATTTAACATGGACTAACCATAAAATCTTACATGGATGTGTACACAGATAAGAAGGATCAGCAAGTGTTTTGGTGACTCTTGTGTTATGAATTCTTGCTCAGGAATTTAGCAAATTAAAAACCAAAGCAAGATGAGTATGTATCATATCTCAAGAACTCAGATGATTTTTCCTTCATTTTTCTTCTATAAATGCATTTTAAGTCAGAAAGTCCTAAACCAGGAACCCTGGGCTGATATCCCAGAGTGCTGGGTTGACATGACTGTAAAAGAAAAAAGAGAAACTTTTAAATAAAAAGCCACAGAAACCCAAATTTTGCATGAGGAAGCCCCAAAAATAGAGATGTTGACTTATCTTGTAGGTAGGATGCTGTATTAAGATGAAGGCTTAAATTAAAAAGTAGCCTCGGAACAAGGAAAATATTAAGGATTTCAACCACACATGAGATGTGGCTCTTCTTTGAGCTAGAGTTTTGAGTGATGAATGCTAAGCTTTTATGGATTTATTTATACATTAGAACTGTTAGACATGGTCCACACTGCTATGCATGCTAGGCTTTTTGGATTCATGTGTATGTTAGAAATGTTTGCTGGACGTTGTTCACACTACAATGCTGATAGGCTGTCCTTGTCCTCCTTGTCCCTAAGTCTGTGCTCTGCTAAGTGTCAGAAAAGCATGCTGTTCTCTAGATATTACAACATGAAGGAAGCATTATTATCTGATATTATTCTTCCAGCCTTGAGAAGGTCTTGTCTGACCTCAAGTGATTCATGGCCCCTCAAGGTTTATTGGATCATTTCCCAGTGTGGTTTACTGATGAGATACTTGAAAATAATATTTATAATTTCCCTCTAAAAGTGACCTTGGTTCTTGAAGGAGACCAAGTACTGTTCAGGAGAAGTGTTGGTGGAAAATAGGGGAAAGATGAAAATGATATCATTGTATTTTAGATTCAAAAAATTAAAAAAAAATTAAGTGACCTTGAACATCTTCATCATATTTCCATGGATAACAAATTAGTACATCTATAAAGATATTCTTATGTTTAAAGACATATTTTTCAATCATTTTCAAAGTTATACATTAACAGTTGTTTGGGGGGAATGTAAAAAGATTGCAGGCATGGTCCCTACTTTGAAATTAATAATTTGAAAGTTGCCATTGAGATGACTATTCTGAATGTAATGGTTCTTAGGGACACAATGGTGACCTATTGGATGAATTAGACCAATACCGTAAACAAGTTTATAGCCCACCAAAGAAACAAACAATCAAGTCTGTGTTATGCACTAATATGGAGAACAAAGGGAAAAACAGGAGCATAGAATCTAGGAGTCTAAACTAGAAACTTAAGTTTACTTGAAGTTGCCACAAATCAGTAGCAAGCCCTTTAGGTCAGACCACATACTGAGAAAAAGAGGAGGTCAGTGAATATGTAGAGGAGATAAATGAGTCAGAGTTCAGATGGAATTTGAGACTTTTTCGTTGAAGGAGAAATATTTTGATAAGCATTGAGTAAAATTTGTCTAGCAATAAAATGAGGTTCAAGAAAGAGGACTATATATTTTTTAATATATATAAGACTATATTAACATATATATTAGGCTTTTTTTAAAAAAGACCAGTCTTGAAATATGAAAAGAGGAAATTAATGTCTAAATATATCAAAGATGTACATGTGCATTTAATAAAGATTCTTGGAAATCATTAATAAATCTACAAATTCACCTGCTGGGATAGAGAAAGGCATCAAAGACTATAAAGCAACAACGATAAAATCAAGATGTTAAAAATAATCAGGTATATCCAATTGACTGAGAATAAATATAAGAATATCATATTCATATCATATTTTATATAACCTGTAATAGAATAATCTGGCATGTGCATATTTGAAAGGTTGAGTATCTAAATCATGAACATCATGAACATGAAACTATACCAAACTAAGGAGCCCGGAGCTTTCTGTGATTTCTTGTCTGCGAACTAAACAATTCACCCTTATTCTCACTAGAGATTCCTTTCCAGCTAGATGAAGGGTTTAATGGGAGGGCCACATTCAGTGTGGGTTTGGAGAAGACACAATAAATTTAGGTTTCAAGCAGCTTTGAGTTTGCAACTTGTTTTCTTCATTAGTTCTTTGCTATGAACCTCTGCTGAGCAGTCATTGTTTGACTTCCTATGGCAACTTCCCTGAAGAACACATCAAGTTGTGGGAAAGGCAAGTGGTCACTTACAGTAAATGAAGCTGTAAATTTAAGAAAAGAAAACAAAACATCTGAGCAGCTAGAGAGCTCTTTTAGGACACAATTGAGTTAGTTTTGTGCTGCATAGGAAATAATGAGCCTTTGGGGAATTTTTCCCCATGTCAGTATACCATTCATATGTAGTATGAATTTCAGCAAAATTAATTCAATCAATATTGAGTTAGCACGTACATAGTCATTGGTACTTGCCTTATGGTAACTCAGATTGTGATCATTTCTAGGAATGAAGTCTCTAAGATTTTTACTCCATAAGAAAGGGTTGTCCTATTTGTGACTGTCTCTGTGTGTAGCATTTAAAATTTCCTGAAAAGTCAAATATTGTCTTTGAATTTATTTTTAAAGGTGTCTTTTAGTTCTTTGATAATTTTTTTTCAAATAGTAGCCTACCTTTCTCAAATTTCCCCAAGATTCCCTTTCCTATTCACTCAATTTTGCATTCTTCATTCATGTTCACTAAATTCATTTAAAAGATCATAAAACTTTTGGACAAAAAAAAGCTACATTTTGCATATTGTTTTAACCAATTTTAAACCAACCAGGTCCAATATGTGTTGCTCATGCATATTTGGATGTATAGCCTTTATCTGAAGTATGGTCAACTTGCTAGAAGCCATCAGTTGCCAAAAGCTCCTCAGCTAGGGCTGAGACTTTATTCCCATCATTCCTCCCCAAAATGGGATTTGGTGTGGCTTGAACTTGCCTTGTGTATGCTGTCAAAAGCACTGAGTTTCTACGTTCAGGTGCCCTGCTTGTCCAGAAGACACTGTTTCCTTGTATACATTCATTCATAACCTCTGATTTTCACACCCTTTCTACACCCTCTTTCTGACTCCTGAGCCTTGGAAGGAAGGGATGTAATACAAATTGCCATTTGCAGCTGAGCATTGTGGTCTCTTGTTCTCTATATCTTGACCAGTTGGGAGTCTCTGTTTTAATTAATGTTTACTGTAAATGCCAGCATGTCTGATGAGGGTTGACAGATGCATGAATCTATTGGTTTGATGATAGCTCACTAGAGGTTAGTTTAGTAGCATTTTCATTTAGCAGAATCATGGTAGTAGTAAGGGCAATCTGGCCACATCAGTCACTTGACTGATCACTAAGGTTGATTTAGTTGACCTGGCTGGCAAGATTGATATCCCCTTCCTACATCCATTTCTGTCCCTTCTGAAGTTGAGCACTGGATCAAAGGGACCTTCCCAGAAGAGAGGAGTACTAGTCTTCAATGAAGACAATACGAGCAGTTGTACTACCCAGCTAGAACCTCCAAATAAGTTCTCAAGCTTCAAGAGTGCATTTATAGTGCCAGGTTTCTTGCTAGCCCCATAATGGCTCCCTCAATCAAGATATCTCTTTCCTTGCTCTCTGTCTCTGTCCTTCCCCCATCTTGACCGTCCCATTCCCTCAAGCTCTCCAGGAAACCACAAGGATAATCACAGCTAAGACCCTAAGCCGTAGTAGAGAGGGTGCCTGAACTGGCCTTGCCCTGTAGTCAGATTCATGACTATATTAAATGTCATGTCATCATAGAACCTTTATCTAGTAATGTGGAGCACTGGGCTGAGCTCCCAAAGCACAATCGAAGAGTGAAAGGAATGAGAATACGAGCAAAGAGGTCAAGACCATGATGGGGACACCCAGTGAAACAGCTTACCTGAGCTAATGGGAGCTCACCAACTCTGGTCTGACAGCAAGGGAACCAGCATAGGACCAAAGCAGGCCCACTGAATGTGGTGACAGTTGTATGGCTGGGGCAGATAGTAGTGCCTCTGGCAGTGAGACTAGAACTTATCTCTACTGCTTGTACTGGCTTTTTGGAACCCATTCTGTTTGGAAGGATACCTTGATCAATATAGATATAGTGGGGAGGGCCTTGGTCCTGCCTCAAAGCAATGTGCTAGACTTTGTTGACACTCCATGGGAAGCTTTACCCACTCTGAAGAGTGGATGGGGGGGTGCAACAGGGGAAAAGGTGGAGGGAGTGGAAACTGGTATGTAAAATGAAAAAAGATATTTAATAAAAAATACATAAATAAATAACTTTTTTTAAAAAGAGTGCAATTTAATGAGTACTTCGGTAAGTTGGCAGTTTTCATAAGTAATGAAAATTAACAATACTTACTGTTTTCTAAGAGGGTGTAGTCTGTAAAGCCTGCTTCTTGGAAACAGAAGCTTTACAGTGTTTCGAGATTCTCATATGTAAGCGTTATATTTTCACCCAAATCCATCACAAACTTGTAAAAAGCTTCAAAGTAAAAGAACAAGTTATGATTGAGCAGAAAATTTAAAAGTCAATGGTATAGGCCTGTGGCAAAAAAAAATCCATCATAAGATTTATCAGATATAAAGGAGTAAGTAGTAGTATAATTTAATGAGTGATTTTTATCTATTTATCTGAGATAACTACTAAACTAATATTATTTTCTCAATAAGTGCACATTTGGACAAAAATCTGGAGTTGCTCATAAATTGCCTCTGGGTAAAGATAAAAACTGGCAAAGGAAAAAGACACTGGAGACATGTTAATAGACTAAGGATGAGATAGACTAAAAGAGCACAGGATTGAAACACATATTCAGAGAAAGAAAAAGAACTGTGAAGAAACTGATCAAAAGGGAAATGATTGTTCAAATTTTTGGTGTTGCTAAACTTCTCCCATAACCTGCTCTTCATTCGGGCCGTAGTTTCATAAAGTATTCACCCATTATTGGCTGTCCTTCAAAATAATAAATTTAAGCATAATTTTTAGTTGCTTAGTTGTTTTATAGTCTTGTTTACTATACATAATCAAACCATTAGAAATAAGAAATTCTTAGCTATGTCAAAAATAATAATTAGGATAATTTTTAAAGTTGTATTTTAGATCAGGGATTAGAATTATTGGATTGTACTTTAGATGGATGAGATATAACTATGCTGTTGACTGTAATACCAGAAAGAAATGCATGTGCACGCGTGCACGCGTGCACCCCCCCACACACACACACACTGCATCACACCATACACACAGAAAATGCATTTCTTCTGGCAACACTGGTGGAATGTAAGTGACTGATTCTGTATTAGCTATAACTTTCCATAATTCATAAAAAGTTCTCATACTTAAGGCCAAAACTTACTCTAGTGATTTCAATAAGAATGCTTAGTTGCCAGGAGGAGGAACCTTTTGATAGAATTAGAAAGATTAGGAGGTGTAGCCCTGTTGGAGGGAGTGTGGCACTGGGGGTGGCCTTTGAGCTTTCAAAAGGCCATGGCAGGCTCAGGTTTCCTCTCTGCCTGCTGATCAGGATGTAAAAGTCTCACACACTGCTGGAATGCCTGTCTGTATGCCACCATGCTCCCTGCTGTGACGATAATGGACTAAGCCTCTGAAACTTTAAGTAAGGCCTCAAATAAATTCTTTTTATAAGAATTGCCTTGGTCACAGCATCTCTTCACAGCAATAGAATAGTGAGTAAGGCACTCAGGCTATAATTTCAGGATGATCCCAATAAATTATAGAGAGCAAATATAAATAAAATTCACTTTTATATTTAGAGATTTAATTCAAGTGGATAGACAGTATTAAGATTTTCTATTTTGGAAAATACAAGTTTGATTGTTTGTGTATGTGTGTATGTTTCAACCAATGGTATTAACAGAGCTAATATGCATTAATGCTTATCGGTGTGAGTTCTGCTCCATAGTTCATAAATTTAATTTCTATGATTAAAACAGAGAATGTAAAATTTTCCCAACTTCAAGCAGTTTTTAAAGCAGTTATTACATGTATTAGCTGTGCCGTAAGTTTTTAAAGCTTCAAGTTCTGTGGGGTTAAAAAAAAAAGCAATGAAATGTGGTTTAAAAAAAACATAGGTTTCTAATGCTACATGAAAACCCTCATATTTAGCTGAGAACCATCATTTTCTTATGCCCATGGATTATGGTTTAATGAAGAATTTTGGTTATGGTAACAAAGTGTTTCTTCAAAAGGCTTATGTGTTGACACTTGGACCACAGATGGTGATGCTACCAAGAGACAATTGGATCATAAAGACACTAACTTCATCAGTATTTTAACCCATCAATAAGTTCATAGCTGGAAGACTATCAGGAGGTGGAAAGTAATGGACATTGGACACTAGGAATGTGCATTTGAAAGGTAGATGGTTTTCCCAGTGCTATTAAGCCTCCATATATTTTTCCTCCCCTCTATGATATGATGTTTGGCTTCCGCACATGATCCTTGCCATGATGTTCAGACTTCCCTTGGTCCACAGCACTGAAGCCAGCCAGCCATCGATTGAAAGCTCTGTCATCCATTTCTCCCTGGTATTTGTCACAGTGATAAAAAAAATTAACAGACACATTGACTTTATGAACGAATTTCAGAAACCAAGAGTTTGGCTCCAAGTTTTACATATTGAGTTGATAAGGAGTTCATAATGAGTTGATAATATCTACCAAAAAGCTCAATATAACTCTATTATAAATGGTGTCTTTGTGGCTGTTATTATTAGTTAAGAAGCTAAGAATAAAATCATCTTGGATTTAGATTAGGTCCTAAATATAATGGCCGTTATCTCTATAAGAAGAAAATAGAATACAGGAAGACACAGAGGGAAAGAGAGGGGAGAAAGGGAGACAGAGAGAGAAACAGAGTCAGACAGAGAATGAGAGATAGAGGAAGAACACGTGAAAATGGAAGTAGGTAAATGTAGGAGTTATGTTATTGAAAGCAAGGAAAGGCAGGGCATCCAGAACTTAGAAAAGGCAAGGAAAAATTCTTCTCGATAATTCTAAAGAACAGCATGAGACTTTATTTTTTTTCTTTTTTTTCACATTTAATTTTTTATTATTGCATTATAAATAGTACCATTCAAAATTTCCACCTCCTCCGCTCCTCCCATTTCCCTCCCGCTCCCCCACTCCCCCTCACCTTTTCCCCTCCAGTCCTAAGAGAGGGCAGGTTACCCTGCCCTGTGGGAAGCCCAAGGCCCTCTCACCTCCATCCAGGCCTAGGAAGGTGTGAATCCAAACTGACTAG